>CM021107.1:616772647-616890402 GCA_007115665.2 Sequoiadendron giganteum
CTAATGCTCAATTGATTTTTTACATAACATACTATGCTTGTGATGAAATTTCATTGAATGGGTCTACAATTGAATAGTGCACTTGGATGACAATACTCTTGGGATAGTGTGGACAGTGAGTTCCTTGAATTTTTTGAGCATTTAATGGAGTAGACAACATAGCAACATTTGGTTTTCTGAATAGTATTTTATCTTGCATATACAAAATGTGGTATTGGTATACATATTGAGGTTTGGTCTTTGAAAATGGAAGAGGACAATACCTTGATAACTTAACTTGCGACATTAAATTTGATTTGCTAAGTGCGGTGATGCTTGTTTGACACTTGAAGAAATTTGGAAAGCAATGTTCTATTTTTATTTTGTGGTTCTGTACTCATGGGTTGTGACTTGAAACTAAGGAAATATCCATGCTCTTGGTAATGTTTGATAATTTCAGCTAATAAGAATCCTTGTCAATGATTGCTATTAGAGTTTCTTATGTGGTAAGTATTATTTTGAATGATAATACTATGTAATGAAAAGGTTTATGGAGTAATTAAAAATTATACGACAATGCATATGGATGATTTCCTCTACTAGTGTTGTGTAACGATTAATGCATGTCAGATTCTACCATTTTATAGTCTTCTTATATCTCCTTGACTTGATATAGTAGTGCTTTATTGTTTTCATATTCTTAATTTTCAAGTTGGTAGAACATGCATTGATCATGTTGTCTTGATGCTTGAAATTTTTTCCTTGATATTGGCATTGAATTTCTTTCATAGTTTGTTGTAATTGGTTTAAGATTGGCGATATGATCTCATGCTTCCCTTTTTTACTTGACAGTTGGTAATACATTTTGGTAATACAGTTGGTAATGTTTTCTCATGATGTTTACACTTGATGGATATGGTTTATAATGCTTCCACAGTGGTCTTGTGGTGTTCAATTATTTATGTCACTTCATTTGATTCCTTGATGGTTTATAAGTTGGTAATGTTCAGTAACAATGATGTTGGTGCCAAGTTTTGGCATGCTTCAAGAAATAGTTAAGCAAATGTTATTCAATTCCTCTTTGCATCTTCTTTCTGCAATCACAATGGAGAATGATCTTGTAGTATTTGTGAGTATTATGATCTTTATAAACAATGATAGATATTTTTGATGTAGTCATTCATTCTTTTTGATGAAAATCATTATTTTTTGATGAATTACGGTCTTTAACAATGGTATTATTTAATGACAATTGTTGGCTAGCAGGTTGCAAATGGTGAGATAGTCTTGTTATAGAGGTACACTTATAGTGGCCTATCTTGCATTCATTGACAGTTGATAACCTTGCTATGGTTTGAAGGTTGAGATTTGAAAAGTAATCATATCATCACCAAGTTTTTGTATTTGATCAACCAAGGAGAGACCTTTACAAAGGTTGAAGCTACAAAATTTTTCTTTCAATCACCAAGGTCTTCCAGTCCAAGGATACTAGTTTGAGAAGAATGGTTTATTTGGTCTTCAAGGATCTTTCTCCTTCTCTTGATGAGATTATTATTGTTAGAAGATCATTAATGAAAGACATGAATAGTATCACAACTATGTACTTGGCCAATACAATATGTTTTAATTCAAAATCATTGATGGCATATTAGTGTGTCAAATTGAGAGATATCTAAAAAAAGGCATTTTTGATTTGCATGGTAGTACTTAAGATAATAGTATACCATCTTTAATAACAATCCCTACTATTGCTAGTGAAGACAATGTTTTTTTTTAGTACCAACAAAACTGTTGTGATGGCAGTGCTACAACAAAGGAACAATGCATTTGGTCTTACATGACTTGGGTCTACTTGTGATTTGTTGTGGAGGTTTTTAAATTCTTGAATGTCCTTGACATGAGTTTCCCATGGTTTGTCTTGCATTTAGTGTTCTTGAAAGGGGGAGAAAATGATCTTTTTGTTGCATAGTTTTAGGGGGCGTTTTCAGTTCATATTATATATCCCTGGGTTATATTACATGCAGATTTTAAATGGTTGGCTTCTATGCTCATTTTTCATGCTATGGAAGTCTTGTGTTTACTTATGTTGTGCTCTATTTTTAGGTTTATTTACTCAATTTTGACAATGGTTTTTTTCACTGTGATAGTGTTTGAGATCTTTGGACAGGTATTTTTTGTTTTCCTTCCCCTTTGACCTTTGGAATTGTTGTCAAAAGGGGGGGATGATCATGATGCAAATATTTACAAGTGATATTCTTTCAGGTTGGAAAATTTTGGTCCTTATCATAATTATTATTTTAGGTACTTGGGAAGTTTGACGTTAATGCCAAAGGGGGAATTTGTTGACCCCTTTGACATTGGTTTTGGCAGTGATGTCAAGGTTTTATCTTGGAATATACAGAGGTGGCATACATTTAGATATTCTTGTTAATTTGACACTTTAATGAAGGATATGCAATAGCTTGGTTTGGTTGAATTTACATGAGAATTGATAGCTCATTGAGGAAAAAATACTTTACATGCTTATGGTCCTTTGGTACACATTAATATTGAGGTAACAGTTATTCATGAACTTTGAAACAACACTATTATATGGGAATTACCTTGAAATCTTCTACATTTGAAGACTCAAGGCATAATGTGTGACAAGGGAACTTGATAATGTTTTTTTATTGGTCATTGAAAAGGTAGTTTTGAAGGTTTTCATCATATTGGAAAAAGGAGTAATCATTATACTCTTGGTTTTCTTTGACTGACACATGTTCTTGGAAATTATGAAGTTTAATGTATTCATGTAAATAATATCTAACTCCAAAACATTAGTGGGTTTTGAATTACAAACGAAAAAGGTATGGAGAACACTAACATAATGATATATTTTGATTTGAAACATGAGAGGTTATAATGAAAATGCTGACATAATAGTTTTGTCAACACTTTTCCCTAAGTGTTTCTATTTTGCAAACACACAAGGTCATGGTTCAAAGTTGAGTTAGGTCTCGAAGAAGTTATGTAGAGAAATGGTGGTATTGCGGCTGCAAAGGATGGGTTTTAGGCAGCAGACTTGTGGTTTTAGTTTCTCTAGATAAGTTGATGTTCATTGATTAAATTGCATTGTATTTGTTTGAAAATTAGTTGGGGGTTTGTTGGTCTTTGCATTGTGCTCGATTTGTAACTCGGGTTCTTTATTCAAGCCCTTGAGCAGTTTTAATATTATTGGCCTTTGAGTTTCATTGTGTATGTGCTATTGACCTTGTACTTCATGTTCATTATGGTTTCATATAGAGTCACTTACTCTTTTGTATTCAAGTTTATTGTTTTGTGTCTTCTCAACCCTGTTGCTAAGGCACGCCATAAACATCTCATATGTTATATTATGTTGTTTCTTAGGACACAAATTATCTCTCAAACCCTCTGTTGTTTGTATGATAAATAACTTAGGGGTATGTGTTATTTTGGTATGGGTTTTGTATAGTCTACATACTTTGTCATTCCATAAGGTCGACTATATGTAAAGGGTTGTTACTAGTGTTTTGTAGGTTAAGTTTTGACTTGGGAGTTGGGGTTTCATGTAATATTTATATGTGTTTTGTGTTTGATGTATACATATAGCTTGCATAATTTGTCGACCATGTTTAAGAGGCAGTTTAGTTTGTTGAAGGAAAAAGCATCTCGATGACTTCAGGGGTAGTTATGAAAATATTTTGAACAAGATTAATTTGATAGTTTTAGTTAGTGACAAATGGAAGCATTATGTGAACTTTTAATTGTTATTAAAATAGTGATATGTTACTACTATTGGTTTGGTGCTTTCACAAAGATATCATGTTGAGTTTATGAGCAAAATTCTGAAATGTTGTTTTGCAAAATTTTATGCAAAATAATAAAGTGTATAATCTGATACATTTAGTGTTTTGAAGATTCCAATTTAATAAATATTTAGGAAATTGAATGTATTAGGATGGAAATTAGAAATTTTATACATTGAAACATAACAACCCTCAGTAATTGATTTCTTCTTGTTTTAAATAATGTTGTAAGGTCATGTTAGTTAGACAAAGATTGACCTTTTACTAGTGAGGCATTTTGTAGCCAGTGAGGCATTTTTTAGCTAGTGAGGTTTTTCCAATGAGGCTTTTCTAGCGAGACATTTTGATTAAGCCAATGAGGCATTGTATCGAGTGGTTTTTCATCCCTATGAGGGTTTTCCACTCATGAAAAACAACTGTGTTATGGTGTGATTGCCTTATTTTGATTATCTTTGAGTTTTCTCAAGTATTTTACATTTAATTGTTATGATGTTACATTCAATAAATGAATGTTTGTATAATTGAAATAACATGAGCATAAATTGGTGCAAATTGATTAATTCAAATTGAAGATCTACGTATACTCTTTGTGATGATTCAAGTTTGATAGCTTTACATACATGATGTTGCACTTGATAGTTGAAATTTTTGATCTTACATTTTATAAGGTCAAAGTTTTGAAATATTAATTCAAGTTTATTTGAAATTTGTTATACCAATGATTCACCCTTTCTCTTAGTGGTATCATACTTCAACAGATAAGGTTTGGATTGATTTTAAAATTGTGAAGGAGTGATTCACTAATAATGCCAAGATAGAGGCTAGGTTAAAATCTTTCAAGTTAGTTGGTCTCCAAGAGTGATATTATTGAAAATTATTGTATTGAACTCCAAATTGAGGTATCAAAATTAAAATTATAAATATATATTTATTTCTAGGGTTGATTCTTTGGATGGTATCATCTACCACCATAATAAATTCAAAGTACTCATGAAGAAGGAATGAGATATCATTGAGGGATTTGAGAAATTTTAGATGCTTCTTATCTTGGATGAAAAGGGAGAAATAAAATATTATAGGGATTGGAAATATAATTTTGCTAACATTCTCCTTCCTATTTATATGAAAATCAATAAAGGTGGTTAGATGGATATAAATAAATTAAATATCTTCTTGGACATGCTCTCCAAGCTTGAATAGAACATAGCTAGTTTCTCTATCATGGTGTAGATATTAATAAGTGATTATTACATGGATCACATGGTTAGCATTAATCAATTTCTCCTACTCAGATGATATCTTGTCATCAAAGAAAATAATAAATAAGGAGATGAGAAATTCATATATTTGAGTTTTGTTTCAATCAGTCATCATATTTAACCATCAACAAAAGATCAAGAATTCAGAATATAAATATCAGGCATACTTTTTTAGCTCAAAAATTTAGTTTTGATTGAATCAGATCCATTCATAGGTATAAGTTTTCTCAACAACCTTTAAAAACTATAGCAACAAACTCTTTTCTCATGTTTTAAATGTGTTTTTTCATATTTGAAGGTGGAACCACCTATATTATCTTTTTTTATTATAATCTATGGAATAGGTATGTGCAGGATCATGATGGGCCAAAAAGTGGCAATATGTAAGTGATATGATGGCCCATGTGGCTGACAACTTTTGTTTTACCCAAAATTGATGAAACGAAAAGGGTTTTTTGAGGAGATTCTCAAATTTCCATAACTATAAATTATTCTTTACTTTGAATTTAATAAATAATTATTATTCATTTTCCATTTGAATTACGACTAAAGTCCTGATTGATAGGCTGATTGAAAAACATCTATAGTTTTCAAATGGTATAAGATTTTTTGAATCCGAAAAATGTGTCACATTCTATGATTTGCATAATATAGGATTAAAAAAAGAAATATTGAATTTCATGAATTTTTGACCAAGTTAAGGTGGTCAGACATACGATTTTTTATATTTTTAAAAATTTGTAATAAAAAAATCATAATTAATTATTTACATGGAAATAAATTATAAAAAAATATGCATCACATCGGTACATGAGTCCTCTACTTATATATAAAATACTATAATTTTATTGTGGTTAGGGTGGTCAGACAAACACCTACTTCTTATTTTTTCCCTGAAATTTAACTACTACTGTATTGAAATCTCAAATTTTCAGCAAACATATTTTTTCTTTTTTTAAAATAAACCTAGTAGTTTAGAAACTAAATTCAATTTTCTACAGATTCTATTCTTACATATTTTTGAAATAATATAGATAAATCTTTCAAAATTTTACGTCAAGTTGCCTAACTCTGATTTTCTGTATTTTTATTACCACTTAAGGGCCTGTTTTTTCCATGATGATCCTGCACATACCCGAACAAGGATTTTAGCTTATTGCTCCCTTGCTTTTATAAAAGAGAATTTTGAGCCTTATTCTAGGATTCTAATCCTTAGGTTTTGAGAAAGAATCTATAAGAAGTATTCTTGTACAATTAGGTTTTTGAAGTTCAGAAAGAGAATGTTGTAATTTTCTTGATGATAATAGAAAATAATTCAATTTTGTGGTTGTAATGTTGAAAATTGTACCTCATGCAATTTCACATTCCATAACCTCCCTTTTAGCCTAATTAAATTCAATAATTCAAGTCCCATTTCACCTAACCTTAATTTTGTTCCTAACCCATTCATTTTCAATCTCTTAAGTGATTTTTTTTATGAGCACTAACATGGTGCACAAACATCTATGTGTTGCAAAGATGTCCCAAAAATATTCTTGCTTGTGTAGCCATTGGGACATTACAATTCTTTCCTAGTCATGAATTATAATGCCTTTGTGACTTACAAATTCATTGTAACCACCCATTTGCATGCCTTTTCTCCATTCTAACTTCTTATTATCACATTCTATTCACTCCATTCGATCTACCTCACTCTCTAACTCTCATTCTCACTCTAATTATTATTCTAGTGCCATTTTCATGCAAGGTCTTTCATGTCTTGGCTTCTAAACCATCACTTAGGTTCTCTTGGTTCATCGTGGGTTTTGCATACTCTTGCTTGAAATCATTCACTTGACAAAGGGAGGGTAACTACTGTTGGAAAAATAAGGATAGACAACTGAGAGGAGGGTGAATCAATTATTACATAAACTAAGCTTATTCAACCTTAAATAATCTTTAATACCATATCTGATAATTAACAATGAAAGAATAAATCAACAAAACATCATAAACACATCAACACCAAGAGTTTTATACGTGGAAACCCTATTAGGGGAAAAACCATGGTGGATGTTAGTCCACAAAATTATACCTTGTTATAAGTATAATGAAAGAAATGAATAGGGAATGCACATGCATTCAAGCACACTACCTAGAGCTTAATTCTCAAAGGGAAAGCTCACTGCCTTACATAATAAAATCAGATTAAATACATCTTATGAGGTTGAACTGAGAAATTATCTTCTACAAAAGCTTGATTACAATTCCAGTTAGGCACATAGACACTTCTTCACACTTCGTTCAATCTCCTTCACAATCTACTCTGCACTTGAATGATTTGATCTTTATCCAGACATATCTTGCATATACTTCACATAGATTCATTGAGCATCCTCTAAGCATACTTCAAAATGAATAAACAATCGCTCTTATATATTCACTACATGGATTTACATCAACAACTTTGTCAACAACAAATAAAGAATAAATTACAACTGTCGGCCTCAATACATGAACAAATCTTAATGCACACCAACCTAAGTCAGTCGCAACATAGTGAGGACCTAAATAAACATCCTCAAATATGTCAAACAATACAAGATTAATCCATAAGGATCTGCAACACACTACCACCATCATGTCGGCCAAGAACATGAAAACCTTAAACACATAATGAAAAATCTTCAATCACGAACACATCGATAAATGCGAATGTACCACACTAATAGAGCATGATCTAGAAACACCATTAAACACCTTAGGAACATACACAACAACCTAATTCACCAGAATTGTAATCTCATCTTCTAGAAACACTTGTTATAGTAACAAATAACTATAGGAACACATAAATTCATAACTTCCTCAATTCTTGATGCATACCACTGAAACTTTTGGACAACATACTAGATAAGCTCAGCAAAAATCCATTTAGTGTGCGCCTTTTTATCTTCAACGTACAAAAATTTTCATCAGTCTGACCTTCTAAGCTTCACTGGTTGCCTACAATATATTTATTATAATTTTCTCAATATCCTCGACATATACAGCCTTCAAAATCACCAATGCTAATAGTGTTGACATCAATGATAACCACATATCAGCAACACAACCACAACATCCAACAATCTCCCCCATTGGCATTGATGGCAACACATGATGTGAAAAATAATTCCACCAACACAACTGGTTGTTCACATACTTCTCTCCCTTTGATTTACAGTTCTCCTCTCATAGCTCTTCTCTCCCTTTCTTGACTCTTCTCCCCCTTCAATATTTTTTCAAAATTTTCTTCTTCCTCTTTGACATCAATGGAAAAGGTACACATGCTCTAATCCACATATCATCTAAAACATCTAACTACTCCCCCTGAGTAGTAGCCACCACAACATCAATTTGAAACAAGATCTAACTATAATTCCATGGATTTATGCAAATAATTGCATCTTAGTTCAAATTAGGAGGGGAAATCACCCCTAACTTGCCTCTGAGATACTCAAAATTATCCTTAGGCAATAGTTTAGTAAAGATATTTTCAATTTGTTCCTTTGTAGGCACATATTTCAATATGACCTCTTTATCACTTACCTTATATCTCAAAAAGTGATACTTGATAGATATATGTTTTGTCTTTGAGTGTAGCACCGGATTCTTAGAAATGTTCATGGCACTTGAATTGTCACAAAATATAGCAATAGACTCATCATACTCAACTCTAATATCTTTCAACATCTTCTTTATCCACAAAACTTGGGTATAGTTGTTTGTAGCAACAATATATTCCACCTCAACAATAGATAAGGAAATTGAATTCTTAGTTTTTTACTTAGCCAAGGCACCAACTTATTTCCCAAGAAGAATGCACCACCACTTGTTCTTTTCCTGTCATTTACATCTCCTACCCAATCTGCATCTGTAAAGGAATTCAGAGTAAGATCATCATCCTTTGGATACAATAACCCAAAGTCAACTATTCCTTTCAAGTATATGAATATTCTCTTTATTGTAGTCACATGTGATTCCTTTAGATGAACTTGATATCTAGAAACCATGCACACAACATTCATATTGTATGGTCTTGTCTAAGTCAAATATAGCAATCCACAAATCATTGACCTATATCTTGTTTGATTAGCCTTAAGAGAGTCATCATCTTGAGATAGTTTGCATTTGGTTACCATGGGTGTCCCAACTAGCTTTGAATCTTCCATGCCAAACTTTTTCAGTAACTCTTCACATACTTGGATTGAGAAATAAAGATTCCATCATCCAACTGAGTAATTTGCAATCCTAAAAAGAATTTTAGTTCTCCTATCATTGACATTTCAATTTCACTTTTCATTTCATCAGAAAATTTCATGCACAAGTCATCATCACCTTCAAAAATAATGTTATCAACAAAGACTTCAATGATCATCTCTTTATCCTAATACAATTTGAATTATAGATTGTTGTCAACAATACCTTTATTGAATCCAAGCTTCAACAAGTATTTATCAATTCTTTCATACCAAGCTCTAGGGGCTTGTTTGAGTCCATACAATGCTTTCTTCAATTGACACACCATGTCCTTTTCATCAGTCAATTGAAATCCATCTGGTTGCTCAACATAAAATTCTTTTTCTAGTTCACCATTTAGAAATGTTGACTTCACATCCATTTGATAGACTTTATAATTATTTAAAGTATCATAAGCAAGAAATAACTTTACAGCTTCAATTCTAGCAACAAGGGAAAAAATTTCCTCAAAATCAATACCTTCCATTTGTGAGTATCCTTTACATACCAAACTTGCTTTATTCTTGATCACTTCACCTTGTTCATTCAACTTATTTCGAAAGACCCATTTGATTCCAATCAAGTTTTTTTCTTGAGGTCTAGGAACAACAATCCATGTATCATTTTTCTCTATTTGCATCAATTCTTCCTTCATTGCTTCCATCCAATATTCATCTTTACATGACTCATTGACATTGCTAGGCTCAGTCTTGGATATCAAACAATATTCTTTTGTAATTCTTCTTCTAGTTTGCACACCTTTTTTTCATCTCCTATGATCTGACTTTAGAATGACTTTTCTTTACATATCTTGGAGTTTTGGGTTTAGTTCTTTCTTTTTCATTTCCATTGTCTTCTTCTTCATGATTTTCTTAATTCATTGGAACACTTTGAGTTTGATTTTGTGTATATAAATTCTTTCCATTATCAATACTATCCTTTTGGTCATCTGAGTCATATCTACAATACTTGGATGATCTTTCAATATCCTCATCAACTTTGACATTTGCACTCTCAACCATTTTCTTCATTATTTTATTGTAACAACAATATGATTTTCTCTTAGTATGGTATCCCAGAAAGATTTCTTCATTACTTCTAGCCTCAAATTTCCTATATCTTCATCTCTTTTAATATAAAATCCGCTTCCAAAGATTTTGAAATACTTAATAGTAGGTTTATAACCAAACCATAGCTCAAAAGGAGTCTTACAGGAATTACTATTGACATTCACCTAGTTGATAGTATACACAACAATGCTTATATCTTCTCTCCAGTATAAATGAGGAACATTACCTTCCAACATCATAGTTTTGGTAACATCTAAAATTGTTTTTTTTTTCTCTCAACAACTTCATTCTATTGTGGGGTTTGAGGAGAAGATAATTGTATTTTTATTCCATGCTCTTCATAGAATGAATCAAACTCTCAGGAAGTGAATTCACCACCTCTGTCTGATCTTAGAAAATTTATCTTCAAACTTGTCTCAGTTTCTACCAAAGCTTTGAAGCTTTTGAATTTCTCTAATGCCTCATGTTTTTCTCTTAAGAAAGCAACCCAAACCATTCTAGAATAATCATCAATAAGCAACATAAAGTACCTTTCTCCTTGTAGACTTCTAATTCTAGATGGATCACATAGATCATTATGTACCAAATCCAATACTCCATTGGAATGATGTTGTTTTCTCTGAAATGAAATTCTTGTTTTCTTTCCCATATGACATTCCTTTCATAAAGTGTTAGTAGGATTCACTAACTTAGGTAGATCTTTGACTACTTGTGTGGAGCTTATTTTGACAATGTTATCAAAATTCACATGACATAGACTTCTATTCCATAACCAACTTACATCAACTTGAGAAATCAAACAACTTTCACTAGTAGCATTCAAGTGAAAAATATTTCCTCTTGTCTTTGTACCTGAAGCAAACACATTTCCTGAGCTTCCCAATATCATGCACTTACCATATTTGAACTGAAGATTGTAACATTTTTCAACCATCTATCCAACACTCAACAAATTATGCTTCAATCTTTCAACATAAAGAACATCATTAGTATTGCATTTTCCACCAAGAGAAATAGTGCCTCTACCACAAATCACACCAGCATTGTTATCTCCAAATATTACAACACCATCATCATAATTTTCCAAGCTTAGAAATTTTCTTTTATCACCATTCATATGATGTTAGCATCCACTATCGATCACTCACTCATCCTTTTCATAGATTGCAAGAGCTTTTTCAATATTCTAATTACCATCTGATTTAGTGGATACCGGACCATTTTCCTTTATAGCAATTCATACCCATTCATCTTCATTTCCAGTTTCTTTATCAGATTCATCATCAGTAACTCCTTCAACATAATAACATTTCTTTTGAAATCTAGTCTTATCAGGTTTATACTTATAGACTCTTTCAAAACATGTTGATGCAAAATGACCTATCTTACTACAAGATAAACATTTCATAAGTAGATTTCCTTTGTACTTATCTTGTCCTCTGGCTTCTCCTTTCACAATCAATTTTTTCAGTTCTTCTAGCTCTCTTTCTTCATCTTCAATCAGTTTCATCTCTTCTTCATACTTGAATGCTTTTCTGGAACTCTCTCCCGGATCATATGTTTGTTGGATTTTTTCCAGATATAGTAGCTTTGAATGCAGATTCTGTCTTAGGAAAGGATTAACCAAATTCACTTAACTCAAAGGCAACAAATTTTCCAATCAACATGTCTCTTGTCACATTTTTTAATGTCTCGAGTTCTTCAAAAGCACAAGCTTTTGTTTTGTAAGAATTAGGCACGGATCTAAGTATCTTAGCCACAATCTCATCTTCTTCCAAGGTTCCACCGACACATCTAATGTCCATCACTAATTCATTTACCTTTTGTGAGAAGGAAAATATTTTTTCATGTTCTCCCACTTGCCTTTCAAACTTTGCATCTTAGCAACTTTCACTAGTGCATCTCCTTCATACAATGTGTAGACATATAAAAATGGCCTAGATCTGCAAACCAAATTTTTCTATATCATGCTTCATCTCAACATAATTAAAACAATTAATTATGTCCTATAATCCAATGCTAACTATTAATTAATTCACGTATTTTATTCCTCCTAGCTATTTAAATAAATAAATTGCATTTATTATTTAAATACGTCGATAATTGTTTATGTCACTCTATAATTAAATAAATTCCTAATCTTATTTAATTATTATTAGTCCATTACTTCCTCCTGATTATTTAAATAAATAAATTTTATTTATTTATTTAATACGTCATTAATTACTTGTGGTTGCTCATAATTAAATAAATTCCTATTATTTATTTAATTATTATCCTCTCCAACTTTCTTTCTAATTTTAAATAAAATCATTTATTTAAAATTACCCACTTTCTAATTTTCCTCCACAATTAAATAATTTTAATTATTTAATTCTTATTGATTTTCTTTTTAAATTTAAATAAAAGCATTTTATTTAAATTGGCAACTTCCCTCTTTCCAAGTAAATAATTTTAAATTATTATTATTTATTGTCACATGAATTCACCATTTTGGAATTAACTTAAAATATTAATTTTAAAATAGCATTTCTCTCCACAAAGTAAGTTATTTCTAAAATAACTTGATTTTCTAAATCATCATTTTTCTACTTGCTAATTCTCATCTCACTATCACAACTATTCTCATTCCTTGAATTAAATATTGTCTACTCAATTTGAATTTCATCCTAGAGTTTCCCTAACCCTAATTAAGAGGTCGTTATCTTCAATCTTGACCATAGATTCTAGGGCACTTCTCAATCTCTAATCTCATCCATCCATCCAAAATTGCATTTTCTATAAAATGACAATTTTATCCTCATTTTCGACATCTCTTACATCTTGAATATCTCTTAATATCACTTAACTTAATTTCTTCTTGTCTTCATCTTGGTCATTTTGTTAGTTATTATGCATATAGGATTTAGTTTATTTTGCATAGTATTTAAGAAATCCTTCAACACTTGGCTTAGAGCTAGTCCATAGTATAGACTTGCTCATCACAATTTGAGGGCACACTTTACATTTCAGCAAGCTAGAAGGTACAATGGAAATCAGTCATGGATGAAGAAGGATTGGGTGAGCTTGTTTTAGTTATTTCCTTTTTTATTTCCTATGCATTATATTGTTATTGTGGATTTGATATAATATGCATGTATGTTTGATAACAATTTAATCTTGCAAAACATCATCAATTAGATTGGTGAACCCTTAGTTTAAGTTTTAGGTCTTTTTTGAGGAATTTTTCCAATTTTTATGACTTTTTGATGTTTTATGAAAATTGTGACAAAATGCATGTGAATGATGTCGACGCACATAAATCCAAGGAAAACCATGATTTTTCTGCTAGTCAAGTTGAATACCAATTGATAGGATAGGTGACGATGACAATGACAACATTGTTTGACATGGGAAGGACACATCTCGAAACAATGTGAAGATGACAATGATATGACAAGAGGATAAAAGTCTATAGTAGGGCCAGGGAAAATGTCAAGGAATGTTTTGTATGATGCGTCAAGTTTTCCATATTGTTGCATTTGGAATGACTTGGTGAGGACTAGATGGGATGATGACGGATCTTTAGACCATTGACAAGGGAAACCTAGATAGCCGATGGCTAGTCTTGGTAAGAGATAGGAGAAATGAGGATTATGTTGGATAAAGATAAATTATGGTCTCCAAGGACTATGCCAGATAGGGGATAATGAGACTATGAAGATAATTATATGATATTCAATGAATAAGGTATGACCAAAATATAGTCATGTCAAGATTTTTCCCAAAGCATGACCTATTTTTGTATTTTAGTCTATATCAAGATCAAAGTCAGTGAGAAAATGGACAGAAAAAAAACACAAAAACATCCAAATCAATGTCAAAATCCCAAAAATAGAGTCAAAGTCAGTAGCATCTTGTCAAGTTAGTCACGTCAGCCAATCTTTATCCCAATCGAGCTACATTGTCTCTATGCATATGCTACATAGGCAAGGTTCATATTTGAGTCCTCGAGACATTAGGTCAGTCCATTTAGGTTTTTCAAAGTAAAAATAATAATTCAAACATGGTCACATTAGTTAAATAGTCCCACTTGACACAAAATAGTCATTCAAAGTGTCAACGTCAAAATTGGTCAAAATCAGACAACATAAGCCAATCAATCATAAAATCAACATCAACCAACTTGCCAAAACATTAGTCAAAATGTCAATCTCATCACTTTTGGGTCCTCTTCAAGATGTGTCCTCCTTGGATTTGGAGCTCATCAAAATGTCATTTGCCTTTTCAGAATGTATCCTTCCTGACCTTAGGCACTGTCAAACCATCAAAACTATCAACCTATCAAACAATTAATCTTTGACAAACAAACATTAGCAATATAAGTAAATGGTTGTTAATTTTTGGCTATTTTGTCTTATCTTTTTATTGACTTGTATTTTGGTCATGTTACTAGCTACCTCAAGGATGTCCCATGAAGGATTTAGAGGTGCGATGACATCTCATGACCTATTTTATTTTCTTTGACTATTGTCTGTGGATTGTTCTGACAAAAAGATTGGGGCAACATGAACCTTAGAATGAGTTAGGACATTCCTTGTTTGCGATTATTTGTTTTGCAAGTGGATGACCCTACACACCTTGGTCTATGTCATACCCTAGTATTTTTTGTCCATTTTTGTCATTTTACCATCGAATGATGATTCAAGCAACACCTATTAGTACCTTGGCAAATATTGAAGGATTCTAACATGCATTTCTTTTTCCGCACTAACTTGCATTTCCTTCCCCATATCGACATCCATGTCTTCTATCCTAACATTCATCTTTTTCTCTCTAACATTTCTTCTAGTCCGCATCATTATCATCCTTATCTATCTTTCCTATATACTTTTGTCTTTCATCTTCTAGTCTTCTCATCAATTTCGAGCACACACTCGTATTCTCAGAACCCAACTATCCTCTCAAGGGGGCATACTGCTACCTCCTCATCATTCTTCCTCATCTTATTTTTCACTAGGGCATATTTTTGACTTATTTTCTTTGCCACAATGTGACAAACTACATTATGACAAAGAGGGGAAAATGTAGACACATAAAAATGGCCTAGACCCGCAAACCACATTTTTCTATATCATGCTTCGTCTAAACATAATTTAAACAATTAATTATGTCCTACAATCCAATGTCAACTATTAATTAAATATTTCTTATTTATTTAATTAATTCACATCTTTTATTCTTCTTAGCTATTTAAATAAATAAATTACATTTATTATTTAAATACGTCACTAATTGTTTATGTCACTCTATAATTAAATAAATTCCTAAATTTATTTAATTATTATTAGTCCATTACTTCCTCTTGATTATTTAAATAAATATATTTTATTTATTTATTTAATATGTCATTGATTATTTATGTCTTCTCATAATTAATAAAATTCCAATTATTTATTTAATTATTATCCTCTCCAACTTTCTTTCTAATTTTAAATAAAATCATTTATTTAAAATTACCCACTTTCTAATTTTCCTCCACAATTAAATAATTTTAATTATTTAATTCTCTTATTGATTTTTTTTCTTAATTTAAATAAAAGCATTTTATTTAAATTGGCAACTTCCCTCTTTCCAAGTAAATAATCTAAAATTATTACTATTTACCATCACATGAATTCACCATTTTGGAATTAATTTAAAATATTAATTTCAAAATAACATTTCTCTCCACAAAGTAAGTTATTTCTAAAATAACTTGATTTTCTAAATCATCCTTTTTCTACTTGCTAATTCTCATCTCACTATCACAACTATTCTCATTCCTTGATTTAATTTCTTAAATTAAATCTTGTCCACTCAATTTGAATTTCATCCTAGAGTTTCCCTAACCCTTATTAAGAGGTTGTTATTTTGAATCTTAACCATAGATTCTAGGGCACTTCTTAATCTTTAATCTCATTCATCCACCCAAAATTGCATTTTCTATAAAATTGAAATTTTATCCTCATTTTCAACATCTCTTACATCTTGAATATCTCTTAGTATCTCTTAACTTCTTAATTTATTCTTGTCTTCATCTTGGTCATTTCTCTAGTTATTGTGCATATAGGATTTAGTTTATTTTGCATAGTATTTAAGAAATCCTTCAACACTTGGCTTAGGGCTAGTCCATAGTATAAGACTTGCTCATCACAATCTGAGGGAACACTTTATATTTCAGCAAGCTCAAAGGTACAATGGAAATCGGTCATGGAGGAAGAAGGATTGGGTGAGCTTGTTTCAGTTATTTCCTTTTTTATTTCATATGCATTCTATTGTTATTGTGGATTTGATATAATATGCATGTATGTTTGCTAACAATTTAATCTTGTAGAAAAATCCTCAGTTACACAATGTTTCCAATATTATCCAAATCTCATGTGTAGTCTTTAGACCTATTACATTTGTCATCTTTGAATCTATGAAAGAACTTAGTAATGCTTCTATAGCCTTGGTATTAGTTTTTGCTTCTTTTATCTCATCAGTAGTAGAGGGGCCATTCTAAGGAATGGTGTATGCACTCTTTTTAATCTTCCAGAAAACCTCACTAATGCACTTCAAATAACACCCCATTCTGAATTTCCATAAAGAGTAGTTTGTGTTGGGTCTCAAAAACATAGGTTTGAACCATGAGAGGTTGCCAAACTCTCACGACTCTTATGGCCAACTAACAAGGCCAACCAATATAGTTGAACCTTATTCTCTTAAGGCTCTGCTAGACCAAGGTGGGTGTACCTAATGAATGATGCAGATTTAAAAGCATTTCCTAGATGATCAATCAATCCACAATGGCAAAGGGTAGACAGATGAAAAACCACTACAACTAATCCTATTGCTACTGCACAAATGAGAGGTTTTTGAATAAATTATTTGATATGAATTTGTATCTTTGGGTTGTGGCAGATTAGTGCCTTCTATTCACATGGGAAATGGAGTAAAAAATGATATGTGATTCCTCTTATTGACTTAACTCTAGTTGTTAGGAACTCTCAAAATTCTATGGCTGGCATACAACTTTACTAAGTCTATGACTTGCATAGACAGTGTTGGAATGTTTATCTATCAGGTTCTTCTTTAACTATCCAAAAGAAATCTTAAAACCACTATGATTTATTAAGAGAATTTAATTCTAGCTTGCAAACACCAATTAATCGAATCACACAAAATGGAATATATTTTGATAAATCAGGGAATATGCTTGACATGCTGATTTAAATGATTAAAAGACCTCAAGTTGGAGACAACCAAAATAAAGAGTATAAATTGATGCAACACAACAATTGAACACCAAAGAGAAATTCACCAGTTTAAATCATTAGTCTTCATTATTTCTGCTTCAAAAAAAATTTGTACATTACTTCCATCCTAGTCCCTTCTTGGGAAAAATCTCACTCCTATAGTCTAACTACTGCCTCCTCTCCCCTCTCTTCTTTTTTTCTATAACTAAATTTTCAAATCATTTATAAATTACATTCCTATTACAACTATTTTACATTTGTTAAAAAAATTAAAATATTTAAAAATATAGTCGTGCTTTTGATTTTTCTTATATATCCTTTCTCGCCTTTATTTTTACTTTGACATTTTAATCGCTCTTAATATTTCATTCTCCCATGGCTTTACTTCTTTCACCATAGCTTCCTTTACTTTTACTTCTCAACCATGGGCTTAAATTTTATCTCTGGCGGTATCACAAGGCTCTAACCTTGACTGGTCCCTAATCTACCGTGCTACTGCTACCTCTCCTCCTTCCATCTGTAGTATCATGGTGTCCACTTCATCCATCCTCACTTCACCCTTTATCGTTCTACCATGGTCACTAGTCTGCTCACCAACAATACCACGGTGGCCACTCTACAACCTGCTAGCAACTTCCATCGACCATATACCACGCTACCGCAATCTGCATTCTAACCTTCCATGACATCGTGGTGGTTCCTTTGAGCGCTACCATTGTTGTTTAATAACCAACCACCACAGTCACCGTAGTATGTGTTTTGACCATGCACGGTACCGTGGTGGACCCTTTATTGGTCATGCCACAACCATTAACTATTGGCCCACCAATGACTGTTCGTTTACTGTCACCATCATACCACGAGCCACCCTAAAAGGGGCCGCGATATAGCAATAAAAAGCATTGGCTTATAGAAAATGACTAATATGGAAATGGTGAAGGGTTTTCTTAGCTTTAAGAAATGTGGTGAAGTGAAATATTTTAGGAGAAAGATAGGAAAAGGGTATAAATAAATAAAATCCCTTAGGGTATTGATGGAAAATTTAGGCTAAAATGGGAAAAACCCTTAGGGATTTTAATGGTATTTTTGGGTTCTAACAGATTGTACCATCAAATCTAGGACTATCCTTCTTATATGATTCCATCTTGAATCACCTCAAGCTATTAGAATTATTCAAAGGAACTAGCTCTAATACCAATTTTTGGAAAAACAAGGATAGACAACTGACAGGGGAGGTGAATCCGTTGTTACAAAAATTAAGCTTATTCAACCTTAAACAATCTTTAATCTTAGATCTGATAATTAATAGTGAAAGCATAAATCAACAACACATCATAAACACATGAACACCAATATTTTTATACGTTGAAACCCTATTAGGGGAAGAACCATGGTGGATTTTAGTCCACAAGGTTATACCCTATTAGAAGTATAATGAAAGAAATGAATAGGGAATGCACATGCATTTAGGTACACTACCTAGAGCTCATTGCTCAAAGGGAAGGCCCACTACCTTACATAATACAATCAGATTAAATCCATCTGATGAGGTTGAAATGAGAAATTATCTTATACAAAAGCTTGATTACAGTTTTAGTTAGGTACATAAACACTTCTTCACACTCATCTTTTCACTCAAACGAGCTGATCTGTATTCACACATATCTTGCATAAACTTCACATACATTGACCGATCATCCTCTAAGCTTACTTCAAAATGAATAACAATCACTCTTATATATCCTCTACAAAAATTTACATCAACAACTCTGTCGGCCTCAATACATGAAAAAATATTAATGTGCACCAACCTAAGTCTATCACAACATAGTGAGGACTTAAATAAACATCCTAGAACATTCCAAACAATACAAGTTTAATCCATAAGGATCCACAACATGCTACCACTATCATGTCGGCCAAGAAAATGAAAAACTTAAACACACAAGGAAAATATTCAATTAGGAACATGTTGATCAACGTGAACATACCACACTGATAGAGCATGATCTAGAAACATCATTGAACACCTTAGGAACATACCCAACAATCCAATTCACTAGAATTGCAATCTCATCTTCTAGAAACACTTCCTCAATTCTTGATGTGTACCACTGAAACTTTCAGAAAACATACTTGATAAGTTCAACAATAAACCCTTTAGTTTGTGCCTTCTGATCATCAACAAAAATAAATTTTCATCACTCTGACCTTATCAAATTCAATGACTGCCTATAATATATTTATTACAATTTTCTCAATATCCTCGACATTCACAACCTTCAAAATCACCAATGCTAATAGTTTTGAAATCAATGACAACCACATATCAGCAACACAACCAGAACATCCAACAACTACATCCTTTCTCACTACATTATTGTCTTCATTTTAGATATCATATTGTCATTTTAACTTGTATATCTTGTCTATTCATCTTCTTGCCTATTAACTTTCCTATCTATCTATTTGGTTGTTTGTGGAGGTGGGAACACCTACATAAGGGTTTGATTTAGTAAAACCCCTAAATAACCCAAACATTTTTCCTTATTTTCTTGTGTGAAAGTTGTTGATTTGGAGCATTGTAGGAGGTTTTGGAGCATTGGAACTCTTGTGAGTTCTTTATCCTCTTTTCCATCTTTTCATTTCACTTTATTTTATTTAATAAATGCATGTTAGTTATTTTTTATGTTATCTTTGTTATTTTCATTATTCTATTAATTTAGTGTAACCTCCAGATTTTAGTCTTCAAACAGTTAGTAGAATTATTATTGTTTCTATCAACAAGTTTTGTTTTCAAACCTTACAAGACTATAGCGCATCACAAGGATGTTTTTGTGCCACACTGTCATCCTTGGTCAAAAACCAATCCACTTGCTTATGAGACCTTTGAAGTCTACTCTTTCATTCTCTAAAATTTTTACCCCTTAATTCAAAATAAAATAAAAAATAATCAAAACTCCTTCGCATTTCTATCCTTGTCACTTGAGCTTTACCTTTGAGGTAGTAAAGGAACATTCACCCTTAGCAAGGAGGGGGTGTGAATTTTCATTAGCTCTATATTTTGGTGAACCTATCCTTACCTAATCTCTAGTTGAAAATTTTCTTCTCTCTTGTTTGGATGTGTATTTGATCGAGCATTGTGATAATTTTATGAGTTTCACAACCCAGTCCACTACCTCTAAGAATGTAGTTAGAAGAAGTTATTGACCCTTAAATATGATTTCTAGAAGATAGTTAAATCCTCCTTGCCAAGTTCCTGAGTTTGAGGAGTTTATAATAGGATTAAAAGCTAGTTTTGAGCCTCATTTTGAGTCTATCCCTTCATCCACTGAAGTGTAAGTGCATACTCCACCAATAATGGCTTCTAAGTCTTTCTCTATTAAAAGGAATGTTATCTAAGTAGATCAGATTCAAAATGGTAATTCCTCTAGAACTCTTACAACTTCCTATGAATCAAGGTTTTTAAAATATGATCAAGATTTCTCTGATACACAAACTGATATTGGGCGATGTATTTCATGCATCTAGTAGGAAAGAAATCTTAGAAATGCATCAAAAAGGAATTGAAATAATTGGTGATGCTATTAAATCCTTACAGAATGTTACAATGGATATATTTGTAAACACATCTCTCTCTTCGGCTGAGAACTTGAAGCTCTTATTGGATTCCTTCAAGGAGCATGCCACATGACTTATTGAGAAAAAAAATAGGATAGAAAAGAAAAAATGAATGAAAATAGAATGTTGATCCTCCATGAAAAATGTGCCTTGGCACATACCAATGTAGAGAAAATCCTTGAAGCTATGAAGACTTGTGAAGCTAAAGCTAACTTTGTGTTTGCATATTGTATAAGGTGGCCTAATGCCAAACAAAGTATAAAGTATCTCATGGACTCAATTGAGTCCTAGCTGACTACTATCTCTGGTACCTATAATGTATCTATGGACAAAGATAAATCAGCTTGGAATGTTATTTCTACACATAGAGAATTTGTTTTTATGTTACAAAAGCAGAAGGAAGAGATATTTATAAAATTTGGCTTGCTTGGTGAAAATGTTAGGATGGAGTATGCTTTGGTAGCCAGTTCTTTGGCTAGTGCTGAGAATTTGGACAAGATCAATTTGATCCCAAATAATTTGGATGAAGCTCAAGAAAATTTAATTACTTTAGAATATTTGAAAAAATTATTGGTATTTACTAAGAAGAGTTGGGAGAATGGCAAAGTGGCCTGGCAAGGCATTCTACAGGAACTAAAAAGTGCTCCCTCCTCTAGGTAAAATATTTTCTATTGCTTGGGGTAAACTCTTTAGGAGGAGTTTCAACATTATGATTCAATGTGTTGTTCATATCAAACCCTATGTATATAATTTATTTTCTCATACTTGTTTGGATGATCTTTGTCTTTGATGTCAAAGTGGGAGAATGGAAAGAGAAATAAAATATAGAAGTCAGTAAATGTTTTCTTGGCACATGTTGCCATCAATGACTACATGATCATTGTTATTGTCATTAATGTCATCATAATATGTGAGTTGCAACTACATGATCCAAGTCTTTGTAATCCGGTATTTTGAACCGATAATACAGATTAATCCTTTAGTATTTTGCTCTGGATTTCCTCTCTGATAATTGTTGGTATCTTTGATATTGGGAAATGGTCTGTGATTTCTAAAAGCATGCATGGATAGGATTTCATATGTACAAGTGCTGATTGTCGCCTCCACTATCATTTTGTTGATTATATTTTTTGGCATTAGGTGTATTGTTGGCCAACCTAACAAGCAGGTGACAAAGAAATAGACTAATTTTTTTTGTATAATCCATGCCAGCATACTGTCACATGCCACATGGTTGAATTTTTTTGAGGAAGTTGTGTGCTTACTTTGAGCCAACCTGATTGATTAAATTATGGACAATCAGATATATATATATATATATATATATATATATATATAAAAAGTGTTTTGAAGATATACAAAGTAGAGTTGAGTTATGTGAATGCTGGTAGATTGTGTGTGTGAAAGTTGTTGGTGTTTAAAATAACAACCTAGCTAGGATTTGTAATTCTCTAAGAGGTAGCCAACCTCCATTATAAAGAACCACAAAGCCTAGTGGCCATATGACAGGAAATGGAATGGATATACATTTCCCATACACTTCAGGCTCTGTAAGACCTAGGGGGGTAACCCTTTATCAATATCAGACAATATAAACACACAAGTAATAGGATATTGCTCAATAGATTATGTTCTTACAGAATTGCTGAGAAACTTAAAGTATTATTCAATATTGGCAAGATATTGAATGAATTTCACTAATCAGCAAAGAGAACATGATAGACACAATTGTCCAAACACTAAGAACAAGAATGATTTTACAATTAAAGTTGTTTTTCAGATGTATTAAGCTGCAAGATAAATCAGTGCCAATTCTGGGCAATGGAGTCAAATACATAAGACAAATTTATCAGCAAATGGCATTCAACTAGTGGATCTAAAATTGTTGATGCTTTGCATCAACTGTTAGTGTCTTACACCAACAATCCCACTCCTATTATCAATCAACTTCTCCTTATCAAATCCAACCTGCACACTTAAAATCACTATTATCTGCTCACAGTATTTAACCATTTCTTTGAAATAGACCCATAAACAAATAACACAATCTCATGAAATTTGAGATGATAAACTCAAAATACTTTGTATTACTGAATTCATATGATTTAACTGTACAAGTATGGAGACAAATTGAAGATATTCATGAAAATGTAAACACATTTCATGATTTATTTGCACAAACTGGCTGTATTTGCTTATAAAACCAGAAATTATAGCTTCTAGACTCAAAATAACTTAGAGTTAACAAACCCCTATCTACCCAGTCCAATACAAAAAACTCAAAACCCTTTACAATAAGAAGAGAAGAGAAGATATAGAAGAAGCCCAAAATTCGAATCTAAAAATGCCATTTGGAATCTTCATTCACCATTGATCAAGAAATCTGCAAAAATATCTTCTCCTCTACCTCTTTCAACAAACTCTACCTCTCAAAACAACCTTTGCCCATCGTTTCCCGGCAACATAAAATTTTCCCATGTAGAGATTCTCCAAATTTCATCTAGCTGCTCAAAAACACTCCTCCTGTGCAAATTTTGTTTTTATTCTTGTATTTTATTTCTGTTCACAATGCTAGAGCAATACCTTTATATCTGGGGCTACCTTTTACCTCTTTGCTGCACTTATATTTTGCATATTCAACAAACATATTTCATTATAAAGTGAATAAAATTCAATTTATATAATACCCACATTCAACTATATTTAAAAGCATTGCCTTTAAATATTTAAAGTTCTTACTATTTGGTGGGATAAATTAAACTTTACCCATGCCTCATTTAAATATTTCATATTTGAAATATTTTACATTTTACACCCTAGGTGAACCATTTTACCTCTAAATGAAATGTCATTTAAATATTCACCCGGTTGCACTATGGAGTAAATATTTGAAATTTTACCCCCACCACCCATTCACCAGAAAAAATGCACCGGGTCCCACCCTGTTTCACATCCCAAAAATATAACCTTATTAAAACATTTAATTAAAGAGCCCCCCGTGCGTTCCTGCACACCTCTTGGAGCTTTAGCTTCCGTCATCGACATTCTCGCGAGGTCCAACAGAATGCCCTAATCCTCCATTTTCATGTGTTCCCGTGCATTTTTCCATGGCCGTACCTCCTTCTTCTTTGGCTGCAGGCTTCATCCTCTCACCAAATTATCCAATCACATCCTTTGGTCTTGATCCTAATCTTGTTGTAGTTAGGGAAAATAAGATATAAAACTAAAACAACAAGATATCAAAACCCTAACTAGCACAATAGAGTACAAGCAAGCATGAAATGAAAACAATAAAATAAAGCAAACCGATCTTCAAACTTGAATTGATTTATCTCCATTGCTCTTCTCCACCTGCATGAGAATGCATGATTTTGAAGGTTTGAATGTTGATATGTTGATTGCTCAATTTTGCAGCATAACGATAAGATGAATATGATAGAAGAAAATAGATAGATAGATGAAAGATTGAGAGAAATTTTGGCAGAGTGAGGATGCTAGAAGAAGATCCCCAAATGGCCCATGAAAGGCTTGATTTATAGGAGAAGGCTGATTTGATTCGATGGCCAAGATTAAAAGTTAAATTTGTGATACGTGTGGCTAGGATTAAAAGTTTATTTTAGTGCCTATGACACACATTAAGTGGGTTATGACATGAGGCTAAAATTAAGATGTGAGGAAATAAGTGGGATTCTATTCTTTATTTTGGAAGAAAAGATGCTTATGACACACAATGAATGAGGGTAAAAATAGGATGTGAGTGGGAATCTCATAATTTAAATAATAAAATTATTTAAATTATTTGTGCATGTGAAGAGTTGTAGTCATGTGACACATGTTGCAATGTGGTAAAAGTGGGATTAATTCAAATACTTAATTTGAATTATTTTGAGACATGTGAAGGGGAATTAATTAAAGAAATGAGATTTATTTAATTAATTAGGAAGGTGATTAAGTGGAATAAATGAGATAAGTGGTATAATGTAATGACCTAGGGTAAAATATTACAAATGTTTTTCGAAGTCATGTATCGACTAGGTAATGTTATGATAGGGACAATTTTGAGTGTCTACATTTTGCCCCTCTTTGAGATGATGTTTGAGATGGTGAGATTTATGTCGAGTAACTAGAGGAAAAAAAAAGTGATGCCCCAACCACTTAAGGAAGTAAGGAATAAGATGAATGAAGAAAAGGGATGATAGAAGAATATGATGATGCAAAAGATATGAAGAAATGGAATGATGATATAGGATATGATAATGATGATGATGCCCCCTCGAGAGGATAGGTGGATTGGACAAACACAAATATTCTCTCAAAATGAATGAGACGATAAAGAAGGGATAAGATGAATGATATAAGATAAGAAGTAGACAAAAAAGAAAAATGACACACTATGCTGCAATAAAGTGAGCAATCATATGTTTGATATAGCACTAGACGTTATGCACCAAGGTATAAAGGACCAAGGTGACATTGTGTCTCATGCCCCAACATAATACAACCTTGTCTAGATACAAGATATGAATATTAGTTTGGAGTGATTCAGATTTGATGCAACTGCAAATTAAAATGATAACACACACAAGCAAGCAAGCAAGCATGCACAAATGATACAAAAACAAACAAGGTATTGCCCTTGTCAAGCTGTAAACCGATGATTAAATGATTGATTGATGATGATGACGATAGTGTTGTCATTGTGGGGAATGATATATCCCTAGATCAACACAAGGATGATTGATTGATGATGATAGTGTTGTCATCGCGGGGAACGATATATCCCTAGATCAACACAAGGATGATTGACTGATTGATTGGGTTTACAACAAGATTAGGATCAAGACCAAAGGATGTGATTGGATAATTTGGCAAGATTGATTAGCTTCATTGGTATGGATTAAGGATTGACTTGCATTTGGATTATTGCTTGGAAGGATTGAAGATGCTTGATTTGAAGATTTGGATGATGATTGTTGAATTAAATTGAGGAATAATTTACTTGGAATGATTTTGATTGATTGGATTGATGAAGAAATGATTTGATTTGATGATAATGATTAGATTGATTAGAAGAATGGGTTTGATTAGAAGAAGTGATGTGATTGATTATAAGAATGGATTTGATTAGAAGAAGTGATGTGATTAGATAATTTGATGAAAAAATTGATTTGAAGAAGTTGAATTGATGCATTGAAGTGATTTGGTTTGATTTTATTGCTTGGATTCTTGAAATGTTTTGATTTTTTTTTAGATGTTTACGAAATGTTTGGATTTTTTTGGATTTTTGGAATATTTGATTTTTTTGGATTTTCGAAATGTTTTGATTATTTTGGATTTTTGGAATATTTTATTTTTTTTGGATTTTTGGCCTATGTGATTTTTTTGGATTTTTTAAATGTTTTGAGATGTCAATGGATGACAATTTGGGTAGCCTTTGTGCTAGATGCCAATGACAAGGGAAAACCAAGTCTAGGTGCAAGGATATAGATGTGATTGATGGATGAAAGGGTGGGTGATAGGATAAGGGACAAAAGGCTCATGATAGATGGATGGATAAAAAGGATAGGTCATAATGAATGAAATGGATGTATGCATCATAGGAGAGCAAGGATGTGATCTCCAAAGACTGTGTCGCATAGGAATAACATGCCCCATTCTAGGTACAATACTTAGGACTTTTCATGGCAAAGGTTATGACACTAGGATAATGGTAGGCTTGTTTGGAAGGATGAGGTATATCAAAAGATATCCAAAGCATGTCTCAACATTTTGCCCACATTTTTATCAAGATCAAAAGGAGGAAGAGAGGATGAATGGACTCAATATGATAAGTATATGGGCATGATGGCTAAGGATGATAAGATAGGATATGATAGGATAAAAAAATGATATGGTAGGATGAGACAACATGCCCCCAAGTGTAAGTGACATAGAAGATAAACCTACACATGATGCCTATTTATCAGGTTTTCATCATGGTACCTATCCAGGGTGCCTGTTTACCAGGTTTTCACCGTTGGATGAAGGGGTTTATCTTTACTTTTTTCTTTTTATCTTTTTTGTTTTTTTGACTTTTTTTGACTTTTTTTTTTTTTTTGGATAAGAGAAGGGGAATATGGATAGGAGGGACTCAAGTGTCTAGTTCCATGAAAGGTGATAGTCCCACTAGAGATGGATGTCATCACATGGACCATGTCAAATGTCATTATGCTCATAGATGTTGGTAAGGGATGACATGAAAGGGAGATGGAGTAGGTAGATGATGGATTATGAGGGATTGGTGGATCATGATGTGGATTATGTAGGGGAGATGAATGGGAGGCTTAGCCAAAAGCATGGACCATAGGAAGGTGATGAGGGAGGTATGTAGGATAATGAGTGAAGGGTGAGGAGATGGAGGTATGTGGAATTGTTGTGAAATGGAAGGGAACCATGACCAATGGTTGCACACATTGTGATAAATGTTGAAGATTTTGATGTGGAGGAGGTGTAGGAAGCAATGAAGATGTTTTCTTAGGAGATGGGTGATGAAGTGCTTTAGGTACCCACATAGACTTAGTATTTTTATGACTTTTATTTTTCTTGTGGGATGGAATATGAGATTCTTGAATAGAGTGGGAATGTGAGGTGGAAGTGGATCGTTGGGATTTTTGAGATGTAGATGCGTCATTTGACTTGTTTTCCTTTTTCTTAGGTACCCAAACCATTTTGTTTTTAGACTTTTCTTTTGAAAGTATGATCTTATATTGCTTTTTGGATGGATTTTTCTTTGGTTCTTTGCTTTTGTATTCTAGGGCATGGGGACCCTTCATATTTTTTGATTTATAGATAGAGGCATCAAAATGTTTGCTTTTGAATCCCATGGGTATGGTGGAATGAGTGAAAGCTTCGTGTTTAGACAATGTGTGCATTGATTGGTCATGATTAGGATTTTTAGAGGATTTATGGATAGGTGGATAAGGGGATTGGATAATGGGGATATTAGGTGTTGGTAGTAGTGGAGGTAGATTAGATGGATGGATATTAGGAGTTGGAAGCAATGGTGGCAAAGTTGATGGTGGAAGGTGTACGGTCACATGCTTTTGACATTTGTAGGATGATGGATGAGGGATGGCAACATATGCTTTTGGTATATGATAGGATTTATGGTGGAAAGAGAACTTATGATGGATGGAGGAAGTACCAACATCTTTAGATTGGTGTCCTTGGGGTGTATATCCAAGGCCATAAGAGCATGGAGGGACCTTGACATGGATTGGCTCCAAAATACCTTGTTCATGAAGGCCTAAACCTTTACCTTGGTAGTTCATGTTTTGAAGCATGCGATGGACAATGTGACTAGGTGTGTTTTGGACACTAGACTTGAGTTCATTATTAGATGAAGAAGGTGAAGTGGATAAAGGTTGTTGTTGTTCTAAGGAGGAACATTCATGAATAAATATGGATAGACCAATAGGACATGTTGGTGGATTTGAAATGGGGTTTATAGTGGATACGAAAGGATCATTAGGATCTTGATTATGTTCATTTAGATCCACACTATTGGTTTGATCTTCTACATTTACTTGGGAGGCATGTGTCTCATCATGACAAGTGGATAATGCAAGATCATGGATAGGACTAGGTAGGGGGTCTATAGGAGCAATGGATGTTTCTTGCTCATGGATAGGTGAAGTGATATGATCTTGACCATGGAATGTATAGAGTTGACAAAGAGGATCATCATAGTCTTCTTGATCATAGGTAGGATCTAGATCATAGAGGGAAGCTTCATCATGAATAGGACCAAGTATGTTATGAGTTGGATGATTAGAAAGGCGTAGATCTTGATTAGAATGAGAGGTTAATGTTTCCTCATGCTTAGGATAATGCTCTTGACATAGCTCTTGGGTTTGAGTGGAAATGGAAGTGGAAGGCTTTAGAAGAGACTTGGTGTGATTTTTATGATCAATAGGTTGTGGACCACATGATGGAGTTGGAAGAATAGGCATGACATTCAAAGGTTCGTTGGTAAGCTCATTAATGGGTGCTTGACATGGGGATGGTCTATTTCATGCTAGTAGTCTTTGGAGAAAATCGTTAAAGGATTCTTTGGTTGATGGATTAGTGCTTGAGAAGCTGGATGGTGGTGTTGGTGTAGGACTAGTATGCTTTGAAATAGGCATTTTATTAAATGGTGATGGAGGAATAGTAGATGGAATGGTGTATGATTGCAAACTTATGGTGGTATTTCCCTTGTCAAAAGTATCATTAAGGTGACCTAAGATTTCTACAAAGTTTTCATCATCACTAAGATCTACAAAATTCTTGTCATCACTAGGAGCAAAGTTTGACCCACCTTGGAGGATATATGGTTTTGGATTATCTTCATGATTAGGTGAAGGGGCTCCTCTAAGTATGACCTTGGGCTTGTGACTAAGATCATTAAGGATTAGGACCATTTTAGCAAGTGCTTGACTAGGATTAGGGTGATGATGATGATGTGGAATGATTAGATTGTATGAATTGGATTGATTAGGATGAAATTGATTTGAATGTGATTAGAAAAAGAATGATTAGGATTATTAGAATGATATGTTTATGTGTTGGTGTTTATAGCTTGATATGACCATTTGCAAATAAATGATTACACATGTGCACACATGAATCACACATGCAAGACACGTAGGCAAGTTTGAATTTGAAATTATGAATGTGATGATTAAGCACACACTTGAAAAAGACACATCAACAAGTCCTATAACTAGTCAAGTGGGTATGGCCAATTAGGTCTTAAGCTAGGATGCATGAGGTTGACTAGGGATAATTTGAAAGAAAAATCTTGCCACACAGCCAGGAGAAAGGGGTAACCCACCCTTCACCTTCACTTCCCAAGGGTATAAAGTTCTTTGGGGCTTAGCCAAGAGTGACAAGATTTTAACTCTCAAAGAAGCATGTCTTTCAATTCACACCTTGATTGAGGTCGTCCCTAGGGGTGATGAAATCCCCTAGCAGGCCTCCTATGAAGGGTTTGACAAAAGCGGACCAAGTGAGGTGTTTTTTATCACACACACATTTGATTCACACTAGTAGTTGTTAATTTCCCTTTAGAAAATTGAAATGTGTATAAAACAGTTCAAACACTTGTTCTTTTTAAACCCAAAGCCAAAATGTGTGATGAAAGACAATAATTCTTTTTAAGCCCAATTTCAAAGTGTGATTGCAAACAAGATGTTCATTTTAAAGCTCCAAATCTAAGTGTTTTGCAAACAAAATTGATTGATTAAATGAGAGATAAATATAATAGAATGAGTGCATCCGAAAATTTTTGCTTTCCAAATTAATGTGTATGACTGATATTGCTGCTACTACAGCTCCTTATGATCACCTGCAAAATAAAAAAAATGATATTATAATGCAGCCAAAATAAAAATTTCATCAGAAAATTTCAATTTCAGATGCACGTTTTTAACATAACTGAATTAGATTCGATTATTTGAAGATGTTATTGATCTGCAAAATAAAAACTGAAAGAAAAAACCCCTGCTAATTTTTTGTGAGCTTTCTAGAAATATAAAGAAGTTAGAAAAATTCTCTGTTTTGCACTCAAAAATGCGGATTTGTGAGAAACATACAAAAACTAAATATCGGCTTATTTAGAACTTCATTTAACATCAAAATCAAATCTATAAAAAACAAACACATATTAAAATTACAAGAGATTTCCAAAAATGTAAACGTTTTTGAAAAATTCATTTAGTTTCATCCACAAAGACAATTTTATGAAAAAATATAACATCATGATAACTCTTGCAAAAATCATGATAAACCCTCAATTTTTTTACTGTAGCCACTTAAGATGATTTATAAGATTTCACAAAAATATTGTATAACAATGTACAGCCGTTTGGAAGATATGATGAAATTTATAAAATTTTGAGGTTTTGTCTAAAAACTAGCAGATCTGCAATAAAAAGTTAATAAAACTTGCAAAAAAGAAAGTTAGATCCAAGGACTCACGTCGAGTTCACCAAATGTAGTTAGGGAAAATAAGATATAAAACTAAAACAACAAGATATCAAAACCCTAACTAGCACAATAGAGTACAAGCAAGCATGAAATGAAAACAATAAAATAAAGCAAACCGATCTTCAAACTTGAATTGATTTATCTCCATTGCTCTTCTCCACCTACATGAAAATGCATGATTTTGAAGGTTTGAATGTTGATATGTTGATTGCTCAATTTTGCAGCATAACGATAAGATGAATATGATAGAAGAAAATAGATAGATAGATGAAAGATTGAGAGAAATTTTGGCAGAGTGAGGATGCTAGAAGAAGATCCCCAAATGGCCCGTGAAAGGCTTGATTTATAAGAGAAGGTTGATTTGATTCGATGGCCAAGATTAAAAGTCAAATGTGTGATATGTGTGGCTAGGATTAAAATTTTATTTTAGTGCCTATGACACACATTAAGTGGGTTATGACATGAGGCTAAAATTAAGATGTGAGGAAATAAGTGGGATTCTATTCTTTATTTTGGAAGAAAAGATGCTTATGACACACAATGAATGAGGGTAAAAATTGGATGTGAGTGGGAATCTCAGAATTTAAATAATAAAATTATTTAAATTATTTGTGCATGTGAAGAGTTGTAGTCATGTGACACATGTTGCAATGTGGTAAAAGTGGGATTAATTCAAATATTTAATTTGAATTGTTTTGAGACATGTGAAGGGGAATTAATTAAATAAATGAGATTTATTTAATTAATTGGGAAGGTGATTAAGTGGAATAAATGAGATAAGTGGGATAATGTAATGACCTAGGGTAAAATATTACAAATGTTTTTCAAGGTCATGTATCGACTAGGTAATGTTATGATAGGGACAATTTTGAGTGTCTACACCCGTGCATTTTTCCATGGCCGTACCTCCTTCTTCTTTGGCTATGGGCTTCATCCTCTCACCACTGGTCGCACCCCTATCCATGGTGCCATCATCCCATCCTTCATCTGGCCGCACCTGGTCCTGTCCCTTCACTTGGCGCAGGCCTCCCACCTACTATGTCACGCGGGTCTCCCACATTCCTGGTCATCTCCTTGCGCGCGGGGGTCCTCCCTCCTATTTGGGCCAAGCCTTCCCCCATGTTGGCTACGTGCCTTCATCTTCCATAGGCCGAGAGCTCCTCTTCTCACCTCTGGGTCTCCTCCTCACTGCTGTGCGGGTTCCTTTGGCTGGTTGTGTGAGTTCTCACACCCTAACTAGCCGTGTCCACTCCACATTCACTTGCTATGGTCCAAGCCCTCCCTACATCTGCATTTGGTGCAGCCCCTTGCTACTCTCTTCACCATTGTACGCATGGGATTCTCCCTATTTTCTACGGGTTGTTCCTTCTACCAGTGGCATTCACATTGGTTGGTTGCCCTTAACTCTGGTCTCCCCTATTTTGGATTCCTCCAATGCTTTGATGGATGCATTTACCGTGCTCCCGATTGCTCCCGATTGCTCCCTGGCCATGCTTTGATTGAAAGTTTCAAAGCTCATCTCCATTGCATTTGGCTAAGTTTCTAAAGCATATTCAATAACTCCATTTAGGTGTTATGCAACAATGGTGGCACTCCCAAAGATAACACATGAAGATTCAAACAACCAGATTTTGCTACATTCCTTTTACATAAATCTCACCACCATTTGCATTGTAATGCATTTGAGAATGAGTTTGTCATTTTAAAATAGGGCTCCCTTGAACCTTTGGCAACACCATCAAACTCCTCATTGGAAAGGTGGAACATAAACATCTTAAACCTTAATCTTTAAAAAACCTCCATGGTTGTATGCTTGCAAGCAATTTAAATTCAATATCCACCTTACAGTAATCAGTTGCATTCTCAAACTTTAGAGACAAAATCTAGTGCAGACAAGAGATAATAATCTTTTCCTTGTCAATCCATCACCATATACTAGCCTCACAACCTTGACTGCAATATTTTCTTTGAAGAATTCCACAATTGTGCAAAGCATATCGGGCCCCATGTGGGTTCGGCTAAAAAAAAAATTGTTTTCAGACAAGTTTCAGACCCAAATCATCCCGGGACAACATCTGGATGCATTTGAAATGAAAATGGTAAACTGGGTCGCCGTCATAAACTGTTTTCTGTCACTTTTGTAAAATAGTCAAAACAGGCCAAGTTGCCTCAAGAATCAATTAGGGAAACCAATCAAACGACCTCATGAAACCATAAAAACTTGCAAGAATTTAGTCATTTGATCCAGAAGTATAGTGCAAAAGATGGATCGGAGAAACAAATTATGAGGAATTGGATATTAATCCGTCAATTCGCTTAATTGAACCTTTCTGAAACAACAACTGTTTTGAACCAATTAGAACACACCCGATTGCTAATTTGTAAACACAACAAATCAACCCTTGACGAGCTACCATCAGACACAGTGCAACATTAAGATACCCTGAGCATGCGTGCAAAAGGAATTTCTTTGAAAAATCACCGATCAAAAGATACTGATAGTCGAAGTTGTCCATGCAGCTGCAAAACAGAACCAACTGCATTTGGTTTCGATCTGCTAAAAATATCAAATCAGATCATGAGGTTCTACAAACTGACATGTGAGATCATGTTGATATGGGGAATATGGAACAACATTTTTTCTAACATGACAATGAACTGGTTGCGAAAACCAAGCTCAAACAGGAAGCTGTTTTGTAAGTTGACAATCTACAAACAACAGAATAGTGCAAAAGCCCTCCAGCTTCACTTTTTGAAACGCTATTAGAACTCATCATGAGAAGATAAAATTTGACATGCCTACTTACACATGTCAACTAAGTATGTCTACAAATGGTTTTTACACAACAATCAATAGGATTTACATCACAAGCCTCCAAAGCGGGTCAATCAAGACTGATTCTTCAAGTGCACTTTGGAAAGTGCAGAAGCAGATTTTTTGAAATAGGCATCTCAAATTTGCAAAATTTGAGAGTGCCAACAGTGGCTCTAACTGGGGATGTATGCCTCCTATGGGCATAGCAAGATCCTAGATCTCTGGGGAGTAAACCAAAAGCTGAGTCTGATAGGTACCCTCAAACTGCTCCCCTATGCAACTTCATTTTTTCAATTTCATCTGATGGCCCCAGGTCAGCAAATGAAAAAATGAGGATCAAAATTTACCTCTATCAAATAAAACTCTATAAAAGGAGTTGATATCCCTCATGTCATGCTTGCATCTGTCAAACCAAAACAACACTGGTGACTATATCTCTGCAAACAACAATACCAAACTGCCCTTATGCAAGTAAAAGCTTGTTCTCTGTTCAACATTGTCATCACAGGGCAACTGAATTATATAAGCCACATCACTATTCATCATTTCATTTTCTGATTTTATATTAGGCAGCAACACTTGAAACTGGTGATCAAGATCACATGAAAATATGGTCTTATCACATTCACTAATCCCTTCATCATGATCAAGTTCAGAGGAGACATCATCACTGAAAAACAACATGCAATCATCTTGTGTGTTGAGAAAAAATTGCTCATACATTTGTATCTCCTCCAACTGGAATACATCATAGGTTGGCTTGTCCTCATCCAAACACCACAGCCCAAACACATTATCATGTGTTTCATGATTCTGAAAATCAGATTTGTCAACACTAAAAGTATTTTCATCTTTAATCAACTCATGACACTGATCAAAAACATCAACCCCGAATGCATGAGCACTATTCTCTGTCTTAGGTTCATACATGTTATCAATTTCATTTTTCAAACCATCAAGATAAGATAGATAATTAAAGAAAAATCCATATTCCATTTCATACTGACTGACATCATACCCATTACTATCAGCATCATATGGCTTCTCTTCACATTGATCAACAGGTATTGCAATTTCAACACAAACCGACAGTCCACCAAATTGTTTCACATTATCTATGGATTGTAATGTTGATTCTAGATCCATTTGATTGTCACTATGCATAACTTGACTATTCAAAATGAAATTCCTTCCATTATCACTATGCACATTATCATCATTCTTATGTACCACTAACATTTCCATTTCTGTTTGATACAAGCAGTCATGGAAAACAAAAATATAAATAGGTTCTTCAACATCTTCATCACTTCCAATAGTACTATGCTCATGATTAGCAAATTGAACATACATATGTTCATCCTCGGATTCTTCATCATTAACAGAATCAACAAGCTCCATCGATGTCAAGCTCGGACTACATTCCAAGTTTGTCTCAAGTGTAATTTGATCATTCACTGGTGAATACATGACTTCATCAGTGTCCATATCAGTATATCCATTGTATGAAAAATAAACCTCCAAGTTATTCTCATAAGAGCTTTCACAATCATCAGGAGAAAAATCAGTTTGGCCTTCATCAACATCCTCATCACAAGATGACCTATCACTGTACAAACCATGCTCAAATTCTTCAAAGTGAGCGCTTGCACTTTCATCTTCAATGTCTTGATCACTATCTTGAGAAAGAATGTTGTCAGAAGTTGTATCATCTTCACAGACCGAAACCTGACATGGAATGATGACCTTCATCTCTTCTATTCCTTCATCATTCAAGGTATTACAAGAAAAAATTTCATACATATTCATTCGTTCATCAAACCATGTTATTTCCTCTTCATTATTGCTGCAAAGATCTGCACATGTGCTGATTGTAAACTAATTACAATTTATGTCCTCATTCATAGAACAGGTGTCTTCATAATCTGATACACCCTTTTCATCCTTGTGCATCATGTTCTGACTTTCTTGAAACAAACAACCACTACCTTCATTTTGAGACACCATAGTGTGATGATGTTTAACATGAAGCTCATTAGGATCTGCAAATTGTGATGATGGAGAAATTGAAATAACAACATCATTACCATCTTGACAAACACTTTTATTATTTGCTCCCTGATTTTTATTTTCCTAAGCTATGTTAGGATGACTAACACTCAGAGCCCTATGTCCTTTCAGCATTGAGTATCTCAAATTATTCTCAATGTCTATAGCCATCTGATATGCTTGATGCAGGGTTGTAGGCTCTTTATCCCTCAACAAATAACTCATCTTTTTGTCAAATGCTCCTAAGTACACGACCAAACATTCAACATCGTTTGGCCTTATGTTCTCCAGGATCTCTCTAATGATCATTGAAAATCTAAGATTAAAATATGAGACTAACTCATCTTTCTCTTTCTCCATGTTCATGAACTTTTTTCTTATCAAAACAGGGTTAATCCTTTCTCCAAACTGTTCCATGAACATTGCCTTGAGCTCTTCCCATGAATGAATGGAAGAGGCTAGTAAATAAGAGAACCATTCTCTTGCACCTCCTCTCAAGGACTGAACAAATAACCTCATAATCACATCTTTGTGGTCAATCTCATAATCATCCATCACATTACTGAACTCTTGCAAATGTTTATTTGCTGATTCAACCTTATCACCAATGAACTTTGGTAACCTATTTCTGACTTTAGTTGGAATGTCATTTGGGTAACCACTAAGGTCAGTGAAATTGATAGTTTTGTACCTTCCAGTGCTAAAACCTTTTTGACAATCTGGTTGGGACTGATCACAAACCACAGTTCCATCTTGAACCATGCTAGGGTGCATGTATTGAGGCATCTTGAATTGCCCTTTTTAAATCTTGCACACCAACTCTAAAGTTGATCATTCATTTGCCCTATTTCTACTTTTCACAACAATCTTAGAATACCATAATGTATGATTCAAATGCATTTACACATAATATCAACTTAGTGGGAAAATTTCAAGAATAAACATACTTCTCCAAAAATATACAGAGATTGCAAATTACAACTTAGAAGTATGCAAATTAAATGTTACTGTTATTTCCCTCTTTTAGTGCTAATCACTCAATAGGGAACCAAAGTTTTGTCTAAAATGTTCAAGTATGGTTTTCATACATAAATTTCTTAAAAACCAAAAGTGAAGAATACCTGGGAACTTTTCAGCTGCTGGAAACTGTCTTCCTGACTGAAAATGTTTGTAGATCTAGAACTTTCTTTAAATTTTAACAGGTTCAATCAATAGAGTTGCCACCTCTTTTCATAGAAGACTAAACTTCAAGCAGTATGAAGTTCCTTTACATATAATTTTGTCTCTAAATTCCTTTCCACCAACAGAGCACCACAAATTATAAAACTATTCAGGATCACTACAACACTTTCTTCTCCAGGATTGAAATCCTTCAAACTTTGAACAAATTCAGAATGACAAATAATTTGACTCTATGCACTGACTCTTAAGGCTAGATTCTGCAATTATAATTTTCTTCAAACTCTCCCTAGTGGAGTAGCCATTTTCTTGGTGTTTAAAATAACAACCCAGCTAGGATTTGTAATTCTCTAAGAGGTAGCCAACCTCCATTATAAAGAACCACAAAGCCTAGTGGCCAACTGACAGGAAATGGAATGGATACACATTTCCCCTACACTTCAGGCTCTATAAGACCTAGGGGGGTAACCCTTTAGCAATGCTAGACAATATAAACACACAAGTAATAGGATATTGCTCAACAGATTATGTTCTTACAGAATTGCTAAGAAACTTAAAGTATCATTCAATATTGGCAAGATATTGAATGAATTTCACTAATCAGCAAGGAGAACATGACAGACACAAATGTCCAAACACTAAGAACAAGAATGATTTTACAATTAAAATTGTTTTTGAGATGTATTAAGCTGCAAGATAAATCAGTGCCAATTCTGGGCCATGGAGTCAAATACATAAGACAAATTTATCAGAAAATGGCATTCAACCAGTGGATCTAAATTTTTTGATAATTTGCATCAACTGTTAGTGTCTTACACCAACAATCCCACTCCTATTATCAATCAACTTCTCCTTATCAAATCCAACCTGCACACTTAAAATCACTATTATCTGCTAAGAGTACTTAACCATTTCTTTGAAATAGACCCATAAACAAATAACACAATCTCATGAAATTTGAGATGATAATCTCAAAATACTTTGTATTACTGAATTCATATGATTTAACTATACAAGTATGGAGACAAATTGAAGATATTCATGAAAATGTAAACACATTTCATGATTTATTTGCACAAACTGGTTGTATTTGCTTATAAAATCAGAAATTATAGCTTCTAGACTCAAAATAACTCAGAGTTAACAAACCCCTATCTACCCAGTCCAATACAAAAACTCAGAACCCTTTACAATGAGAAGAGAAGAGAAGATATAGAAGAATGAAGGAAATAGAGGAAGCCCTAAATTCAAATCTGAAAATGCCATCTAGAATCTTCATTCACTGTTGATGAACAAATCTGCAAAAATATCTTCTCCTCTTCCTCCTTCAACAAACTCTACCTCTCAAAATAGCCTTTGCCCATCATTGCCCAGTAATAGAAAATTTGCCCATGTGGAGATTCTCCAAATTTCATCCAGTTGCTCAAAAACACTCCTCCCATGCAAATTATGTTTTTATTCTTGTGTTTTATTTCTGTTCACAATGCTGGAGCAATACCTTTATATTTAGGGCTGCCTTTTACCTCTTTGCTGCACTTATATTTTGCATATTCAATAAACATATTTCATTATAAAGTGAATAAAATTCACTTTATATAATACCCACATTCAACTATATTTAAAAGCATTGTCTTTAAATATTTAAAGTTCTTACTATTTGGTGGGATAAATTAAACTTTACCCATGCCTCATTTAAATATTTCATATTTGAAATATTTTACATTTTACACCCTGGGTGAACCATTTTACCTCTAAATGAAATGTCATTTAAATATTCACCCGGTTGCACTATGGAGTAAATATTTGAAATTTTACCCCCACCACCCGTTCACCAAAAAAAATGCACTGGTTCACACCCCATTTCACATCCCAAACATATAACCTTATTAAAAATTTTAATTAAAGAGCCCCCCGTGCGTTCCTACACACCTCGTGGGGTTTTAGCTTTTGTCATCGACATTCTCGTGAGGTCTAGGAGAATGCCCTAATCCTCCATTTTCCTGTGTTCTCGTGCATTTTTCCATGGCCGCACCTCCTTCTTCTTTGGTTGTGGGCTTCATCCTCTCACCACTGGTCGCACCCCTGTCCATGGTGCCATCATCACATCCTTCACCTGGCCGCACCTGGTCCTCTCCCTTCACCTAGCGCAGGCCTCCCACCTGCTATGTCATGTGGGTCTCCCATATTCCTGGTCATCTCCCTATGTGCAGGGGTCCTCCCTCCTGTTTGAAGCCTTCCCCCATGCTATCCGCGTGCTTTCATCTTCCACAGGCCGAGAGCTCCTCTTCTCACCAGCGGGTCTCTTCCTCACTGCTGTGCAGGTTCCTTTGGTTGGTTGCGTGAGTTCTCACACCCTCACTAGCCGCATCCACTCCACATTCACTTGTTGTGGTCCAAGCCCTCCCTACATCTGCATTTGGTGTGGCCCCTTGCTGCTCTCTTCACCATTGTATGCATGGGATTTTCCCTGTTTGTGGTGGGTTGTTCCTTCTACCAGTGGCATTCGCATTAGTTGGTTTCCCTCCACTCTGGTCTCCCCTATTTTGGATTCCTCCAATGCTTTGATGGATGCATTTACCTTGCTCCCAATTGCTCCCAATTGCTCCCTGGCCATGCTTTGATTGAAAGTTTCAAAGCTCATCTCCATTGCATTTGGCTGAGTTTCTAAAGTATATTCAATAACTCCATTTAGGTGTTATGCAACAATGGTGGCACTCCCAAAGATAACACATGAAGATTCAAACAACCAAATTTTGCTACATTCCTTTTACACAAATCTTGCCACCATTTGCATTGTAATTCATTTGAGAATGTGTTTGTCATTTTAAAATAGGGCTCCCTTGAACCTTTGGCAACGCCATCAAACTCCTCATTGGAAAGGTGGAACTTAAACATCTTAAACCTTAATCTTTAAAAAACCTACATGGTTGTATGCTTGCAAGCAATTTAAATTCAATATCCACCTTACAGTAATCAGTTGCATTCTCAAACTTCAGAGAAAAACTCTAGTGCAGACAAGAGATAATAATCTTTGCCTTGTCAATCCATCACCATAAACTGGCCTCACAACCTTGACTGCAATATTTTCTTTGAAGAATTCCACAACTGTGCAAAGTATGTCAGGCCCCATGTGGGTCCAGCTAAAAAAAAAATCATTTTCAAACAAGTTTTAGACCCAAATCATCCCAAGACAACATATGGATGCATTTGAAATCAAAATGGTAAACTGGGTTTCCGCCAAAAACTGTTTTCTGTCATTTTTGCAAAATAGTCAAAATAGGCCAAGTTGCCTCAGGAATCAATCTGGGAAACCAATCAAACGACCTCATGAAACCATAAAAACTTGCAAGAATTTAGTCATCTAATCCAAAAGTATAGTGCAAAAGATGAATCAGAGAAACAAATTACGAGGAACCGGATATTAATCTGTCAATTCGCTCAGTTGAACCTTTTTGAAACAATAGTTATTCTGAACCAATTAGAACACACCCGACTACTAATTTGTAAACACAACAAATCAACCCTTGACGAGCTTCCATCAGACACAGTGTAACATTAAGATACCCTGAGCATGTGTGCAAAAGGAATTGCTTTGAAACATCACCGATCAAAATATACTAACGGTCGAAGTTGTCCATTCAGAAAGGTTGTGAGGAATGCAGCTGCAAAACAAAATCAACTGCATTTGGTTTTGATTTGCTAAAAATAGAAAATCAGATCATGAGGTTCTGCAAACTGACGTGTGAGATCATGTTGATATGGGGAATATGGAACAACATTCGTTCTGACATGACAGTGAACTTGTTGCGAAAACCAAGCTCAAACAAGAAGTTGTTTCGTAAGTTAACAATCTGCAAACAATAGAACAGTGGAAAAGCCCTCCAGCTTCACTTTTTGAAATGCTATCAGAACTCATAATGAGAAGCTAAAATTTGACATGCCTGCTTAGACATGTCTACTGAGTATGTCTGCAAATGGGTTTTGTACGAAAATCAATAGGCTTTAAATTACAAGCCTCCAAAGTGGGTCAGTCAGGACTGATTCTTCAAGTGCAGTTCGGAAAGTGCAGAAGCAAATTTTTTGAAATAGGCATCTCAAATTTGCAAAATTTGAGAGTGCCAACAAAAGCGAAGAGAGAAAATTGTGATATGTTGGCATGCAAATTTCTAGTGCTACAAAGTAACTAAATCTACACTAGTGGTGTACTTTTATAAGTTCAGTTTTGGTGGTTAGCCATTCTGTTACTTCAATTTCTATAGGCAATGAGCCTCTATTTTGGATAGTGAGTCGTGGTAGTGAGCCACCCCTTTTTTTAATATCTTATAACCAATTATACTATATTATGAGTTAATCCTCACTGTGGTTTTTCCCATTATGGGTTTTCCACGTAAAAATCTTGGTGTCCTTTGCGTTGTGTGATTAATGTTCAGTTAATGCTTCTACTTTTTCTGATTATCATGTGCATTAGATTAGCTAGATGGTATTTGTTCAATAATTTTTAAAATATATTGATTCACTCCCCTCATAGTATATTGGATATTTAACACAATCCCTAGAGACTACCTTTGAAATGAATGTCCCTAAAGAGTAATAGTCGAAAGTGGAGAGGTCTAAGACTTCCCTGTCTGCTTCTTCTTTTGAATCAAATGCATGTCCTAGTGATGATTAGGGATCTTTGGAGTTCTCTGAATTCTTTATAGAATAATATAAAGTATATCCCATCCATCTCAACCTTCCAACATCTTCAAATATCTCTATTAAGAAAGATGATAACCCTCCCATTAAGAAAGAGAATTATGATCTTATCCAAGAACCCAATTATTTCCCTACTGAGGATGATAATCATGCTTTTGTTAACGAGGCTAATGTTTGTAATCCTAATGATAAAAATGGTTATGGTCTCATGGATACATTTGACACCCATTGGTGGAATCATTCTCTCTACATGGAATCACTCACTTCCTAAGCTTTATAGAAACGTTATGTCCCTAGATAAAAGATCATTTCTAAGTATGGTTATGGGAAAAAAGGTATTGGGCATATAAAATAAGGAATTCAGGTCCATATCCAAGGTATGCCTCACAAGTGTAACTTGGGGTTAGGTTTTTCTCATAAACAATATATGCAAAAACCATGGTAGATTGTTAATATGATTTCAATTGAACCTCTTAATTTATTCCATCCTAAGTTGATTGAGGAGGTAGCACCCAATGAAGTTCCCCTAGATGTAATTTATTTGGAAGAATCTCTAGAAGCATTCTTGTGTGTCTACTCTCATCTACCTTATTTTCACCATAAGTGGAAATTATTGTATCACTTGAATAAATAAGAATACTTTGGAGAATCCATCTTGGATGTGGATAACAAGGCTCCTCTATCAAATGTGGATGATGGTTTTCCTACACCTCACCCTAAAGATTATAGTCCTCTCCTCAAGGGGGATACTATTTAATTCTTCATGGATCCTAAATCCTTTGAAAAGGTAATTAAGATTGGAAAGTGTCTTTCTCCAAAAGAAGATGAGGAACATTCTGATCCATTATATTCTCATCTTCATATCTTCGCTTTTTCGTACAAGGATATCCTTGGAATTGATGAGTCCATAATGGTCCAAAATATCATCCTACATCTCAATGCAAAGCTCATAAAAAAAAAATTTGAAAGATGAATCCCAAGGTTGCATTGTTGGTTAAGACTGAGACAGAGAAATTACTAAAAGTAGCCTTTATCCATCCTATCAACTATTCACCTTGGATCTCGAATATCATTGGTGTTATAAAACTTGATGGTTGTATTCATGTTTTCATTAAATTTCATGATCTTAATAAGGATTCTCTTAAGGATGATTTTTTTGTTACCTAATATTGATATGATTGTAGACTCGATTGCAGGCCACACCTTGCTATCCTTCATGGATGGCTTCTCAAGCTACAAATAGATTCAAATTAACCTAAAAGATTAATATAGAAAATACCTCACCACCCCTTGGGGAACCTTCTACTATGTGGTCATGCCATTTGGGTTAAAGAATGCAAGTGCAAATTACCAACAAACAATGGAACTAATCTTTCATGATTTCATTCACAAAATTTTAGAAGACTACATTGATGATATCTTGGCTAAATATATAACCCATCAAGATCACATAGAAAGTATCTCTTATCTTTGAAAGGCTCTAACTCTATAAGATGATTTTGAGTCCTCTTAAGTGTGTCTTCGACGTAGATGTAGGAATTTTTTTAGGATTTATAGTTTCTCATTGTGGAATTGAGGTCAACAAAAATAAGCTTGATGTTATTGTTAACATGCCTCCACCTAGAAACATCTCTCAACTATAGAGTTTGCAAGGGAAGATTTAGGAAATTCATAGATTTATATCTCTATTGGTTGTCTGTACCCTTCCTTTACATGCTTTCTAATGAAATATGTCCATTTCATATGGGATGTTGAGTGCGAGAAAGGTTTTGATTCAATAACAATTCATCTAGTCAATCCTTTTGTCCTAATGTCAGCTATGCAGGATATACACTTTATACTTTACATCATCATATCACTTTATGCTTTAGTAGTATTTCTTCCTCAATACAATGATGATGGCAGAGAAAGGGCGGTCTATTACATTAGCCATGTCCTTGTTGATTATGAAACTTTTTATTCCACTATGGAGAATCAATGTATTGCTCTCATCTTCACAATGCAGTAGCTAAGGAATTACCTTCTTGATGTTGAAACTCATGTCAATGTAAAAATTGATCTTCTGAAGTATCATTTCACTAGAACTAATCTTTCCAGAAGGTTGGCGAAAAGGATGATGTTTATTTCTAATTTTGACATAAATTTCATGACTCAGAAATAAATAAAGGGTCAAGATGTTTCCAATCAATTAGTAGATGCTCCCTCATCTCACTCTTTCCCTAATCTAGACTTATTCCATGATAAAGATCTCTTCACAATTAGTCATGATCTTGTATGGGATATTTATTTCAATGGATCAAGATGTGAAATTGTCTCTGGGGTAGGTGTAGTATTAATCTTGCTCAAGGGTAAGGTTGTTCCTCTCTCCTTTAGATTATAATTTTACTAAAATAATAACATCGTTGAGTACAAATACCTTACCATTGGCTTGTATGTATGTCACAATTTATTTAAACATAAAACATGTTCACATACAGGGCGACTCTGAACTTATCATGAATCAAATTATTGGGACGTATCAAGCTAAACAAAGTAAATTTTCTTATCACCAAGATTTATCTTTGTACTTAATTGATCACCCCTCTTCTTTCACAATAGATAGCATTCCTAGGAGAGAAAATTGACATGTAGATGCCATGGAAAGCGCTACCTCCCTAGTGTTGGATTTTCATTTTCCAGCTAGACCTTGAAATCGTCTAAAGGGTAGCCAACCCTTATGCTCAAGAAGCATCAAAGTTAGTGGATAACTAACAAGTAAGGATATTTAGGCCCTCACTCCTACTCTTTGGGCTCTATGAAACCTAGCAGGGTATTCCTTATTAACTATGAGGGATAGTTGGTTCTTAGAAGTAATTATATACATAGATAACATTCCTATTTGAATAGAACTAAGTATCCTTCACCAAAGGTTTGGCTAATCTTTAAAAAAATTGCTACTTAATGCTAGGAATTGAGAGGAACTTCAAAGTTAGACATCATAATTGAAAGTATTTTAAACGATTTTTTGTTCTCATTCCAAATCTCTAGTCAAGTGCATTGCAAGTTGGTTTATCTAAAGTAGGCTAATGAGTAGACCAGTGCTTTTTCTATTGGATAATGGAGTAAAACTATTTAATAACCAGTAATACATAGCTATTTATCCAAAGATTATTAGACTATTGTCACACCACATTGCAGCATTCAACTCAGTGTGTTCAATACATAAATTCTTACCAAATATTATACTCCACACAAATTTATGAGCTTATCTTAGCATTTAATCAATTCATTGAATTGAAGCCAAAAAAATCCATACAATCAACCAAAGAAATTGAAGATGAATTAGAAGATCATTAACCCTTTCATTCATAACTTGCAAGAGAAATTACATAAGAGAGTTTATATATAAGAACTTGATATTTTCCTTCATTTATGTGGCTTGCATAAAACTATTTTAAGATTACTACATATTCTTATTATACCCTAGAAGTCCTATTGTTCTATATAGCAACATTTATAACATATACTTCTTTCTAAACCTATCTCTTCACCTAGGCCATTATAAGACTCAAAAATTGACCTTTGTAATCAACCTTGAAATCCTTTTATAGAATAAGGGAGCAACAAGCATTGAGCTGAATTATAGCTACATTTAACTACATTTCATTTTCAATTTCACCAAATTTTAAAATATATTCCCCAGGTAGTTCTAAGTCATCATTTGGGTATGTGCAGGATCATCATGGAAAAAATAGGCCCTTAAGTGACAATAAAAAGATAGAAAATCAGAGTTAGACAACTTGATGTAAAATTTTGAATAGTTTATCTATATTATTTCAAAAAAATGTAAAAAATAATCTATAGAAAATTGAATGTAGTTTCTAAACTACTAGACCTTTATTTTTTATTTTTAAATCTATTTGATGAAAATTTAAAATTTCAATGTTGTAGTATTTAAATTTTAGGGTAAAAATAAGAAGTAGGTGTCTGTCTGACCACCCTAACCACAATAAAATGATAATATTTTTTTATAAGATTTTAGATATAAGTAGAGGACTCATGTCCCGATGTGATGCATATTTTTTTATATTTTTTTTCCAAGTAAATAGTTAATTATGATTTTGTTATTACAAATTTTTTAAAATGTAAAAGCTCATCTGTCTAACCACCTTAACCTAGTAAAAAATTCATGAAATTCATTTTTTTTTTTTTAATCCTAAAGTATGTGAAGCATAGAATGTGACACATGTTTTGGATTCAAAAAATGTGATACTGTTTGAAAGTTATAGGTGTTTTTCAATCATCCTATCAATCAAGACTTTATTCATAATTCTAATAGAAAATGAATATTAATTATTGATTAAATTTAAAGTAAAGCATAATTTATATTGGTGGAAAACTAAGAATCTCCTCTAAAAACGATTTTCATTTCATCAATTGTGGGTAAAAATAAGTCATCAGCCACATGGGTCATCATATGGCTTACATATTGCCACTTTTTGACCCATCATGATCCTACACATACCCATTTGCAACATAGGGGAGAGAAAAATATCAAAAATCATTTGTTGAAGAATCCCATCAGCCTTCCAAAAGGCACAGCATCACATCCAATTTTGCACGTTCATTGATAGGCTATCGTTAGGTCCTACTAATTTAAAATAATTGAATGCCAATTAGTCGAGCGGGTAGTGTCTAAGGCAGTTTGCAGAAGGAGATTATTTGAACAACCCATTTTATATTTTATTTTTTTCTTTCAAACTACAAAAATCAAGTCTAATCTAAGGATATTACTTTTTAACTAGAAAATAATCTTACTCTAAGAAAATCCAGAACAACTAAATTAAAAGCATAAGACAAATAATTTAGAGAGCATTACGACTAAACTAGAAAGCATGGAAACAAGCAAACTAAACAATTGATGTATTACAGAAACAAAAAAGTAAGGGAACAGACAATTGAACATCTTTTAAATAGTAAAGGAATTTTATCAACTACAAAAGATATCTTATACAAACTAAAAACAATGGTGCTTCGGAACAACAGACTTGAATCTTTAACAACTCGTTACTTCCTACTGAATAACAATTTACTCTTAACAAAGAAAATAACTTAAGTAAATACTTATCTATCTAGGCTAACTCCCCTCGAGTGGTCAGCTCACGAGCTAATACTTCATCTTTAACTCACATAAGCTACATATTCTCAAATCCTTTTATTACTAACAGTCACCATCATTCAAAATTCAACAGTTTCCCATAGAAAAAAGTCAAATAACTCATTTTAATAGTTCTTTGAAAAACCATGTGAACAACACAACGATACTTCCTCTCTGTCTTATTCACTACTTATGACATTACAATTTTATAGATAGATTCCTAACTAAATCCTAAATTTAAGATGGAATGCATAGCCATTGAAAAGGCCTTCCTTAACTTAAAACTAACTTTTATGTCTTTAAAGCTTTAAAACATGTAGAAGGCTCAAGAAGAGCCATAAAGTTTTTAACAACAACATTTAAAAACTGAAACTGTAACTAAAACTGAATCTTCGGTGCATCATCCAGGCATCTAGGAGTGGGTTCGCAACATTACGCTTGAAGCACATGCTAGCTAAATTTTTGCAACAACTCCATGATGACCTATTATTCCCTACAAAAATGCTCAAATCAACCCATTAAACCTGTTGTGGTAAATTTCCTCAATTGATCAAAAGAAAGAAAGAAAGCATAATTTTCCTTAAAATAAGTAATTACTTCTCCTAAAGTTTAATAAATTGGCACATGCTTAGGATTGAATTAGAAAAAGTAAGCTTTCCAAATTTTATTATGATGAGGTTATTTTTACCTCATCATTTCCTCCCCTACCTAATTTCTAGCAGGTCCTCCTACTCCATGGTTAAACCCCTAAGTTCTATTCCATTCTTCATAAAGAATACTGAGATCATGTGTTTCCCTGGTTGATGCATTGAAAGTTTCAGGGTTATCAATGAACCCTCGATGGAACATTACATTCTCTCTCCACTCATTAAAAAGTTTGTCATTCTGATCTGTGGAAATATTAAAGGTCGGGGGTGGATAAAGTAGCAAGGAAGGCCTATATTTCATTCCTATCCATTTTTTTCTCAGGTTTTTCAAGATTTTAACTAGAGCATCAACCCTTCTGAATGACCACTTGATGTTTAGAGGAAAAATAACTTCTCTTTTCTATAAGTTGGAAGAGGGGCGAACCTTTCTTCGCATGCATGCCATGCTTTTCCAATTAATTTATATCCATTTTCCATGAAATTGTCATAACATAGATTGAGGTTGTTGTCATACCTTTCCTTCATCTTTTCATTAACAAGAAGAGACAAAAATGTAGCTTTGAACCCATCAGGCCTCGAATTTGGGGACCTTATCTAGAGACCCATTATTTTCTCTGCTTGTACAAATTATTTTGTTCGATCTTGCCAATGAAATTTATTTCTCATGGTTGAGAGAAATGCCCTCAATCCTACCTCTCCAACAAAATAATTGATAAATAAATCTGTATGATTTTCCAATAACAAATCATGCAGAAAGAATTCACAAATTAAATCCTAGTCTTTAGGAGTCGACTCTACAAATATTTTTAGAAACTCTTTGTCATTAGGCTCATAAGGTTGATCATTATAGATCCTAAACAGTTTCCATCTTAGCCATTGTTCATTCAAAAACATTGAGTAAATCATTGATGGCCTTCTACAATTTAGCAAACAGTCCACAAGTTGACAGGCATCCTGCTTCCCTCTGTAGGCTTTGTGAAATGACTCATTTAGGAGCACCAGTTCTTTCTTTAGCCTATGATTTTAATTTTGGGAATTTATGAGGAAGTAAAACCATTCCATCCATTTTGTTAGCAAAGGTGGAATGCAGACCTGGAACTAAATAATGACTACTGGTTTAGTCTGAATTTCTTTGGATTCTGTTTGGGGTTTCACAGTGCATTCCTTCAAATCCTGTTCTAGTTCAACTACCCTATTGATGGAAGTGTTCAACTCTTTAGTTTTTATTTTCTTCTTCTCCTCGAAAGCTATGAGCATGAGCACAAAATTATATTTTATTCTTTCCATTTTTACATCTTTATGTGCAATGTCCACACTATAAGTTTAATGCTTTTGGTACTGCTAATGCATTTGTTCCTACAACTTATAGATTTCTAAGTCTTTTTCCTGCAATTGTAGCTTTAAGCCTCTTATTTCTTGATCTCTTTTATTTATTATAGCAATTTGTACAACCAACTCTTCTTTGTGCAATTCTATAAATTTTTTATTTTTAGACAACTCTCTTTGTAAATCATCAATTTCTAATTTATACTTTTCTAATTCAGCAATAGCACAACTGGTTTCAACTTTTTCAACAATTTTATCTACAATGGGTGAAAACATTTCTGGCATACCACCATCCCTCTCAGGTTCTCTTCCCTAGATTTCATCATTGAAGATTTCCTCTATATGTGCAGAATGGAAAGGAAATATTTCACCTGAATCCTCCTTATTTGGGGGTACCTCCTTTTCACTGGCATGCTTTGAAATTTCTATTGGCTCTTGTGTCTGCTTTGGCTTTTTCTTTTGTGAACTTCCTCCCTACCCTGTATTGGGGCTTTGGAGAATTCAGAAGCCAACCACTTACTCCTTCTGAGTGAAGGTGATTCCTAGAAAATGAAGGGTGCTCTATTTTTCCTTGTTTTCTTCTTTCTTGGTTTACTTGTGTCAGAATAAACAATATCAACTTGTTCTTACAGGTCAGGGGTTTTGAATTTGTCATCATAGAGGTCTGGAAAATCCTCACAAGGAATGGTGGGATTAAGAGCTTTCGAAGCTGAAGAGTCCTTAGCAGAAATTGCTCTGGATGATGGAATAGCCCGTTGGGATGGTTCCCCCTGTTCTATGATTCTTGTAATTGCAGGCTTCTCCATTTTCTCTAAAGATTTCTCCCATTTTCCCTTGGGTTTCTTACGAAAGTGGTACTTGCAGATTAGTTGAATTAACCCATGATGTTTCAAAGGCCCATTCCCTATTTTATACCTCTCTATGGAAGTATTTAAGGAATCACACAAGGATTCAAGCATATTAAACCTAAGAGTTGGGTCCTCCTTACCGTGACATAAATGGGTCAACATACAAAAGGCAAGGCCTATAACTATGGTAAGCTGACCCTCACAAGTAAAGTACTTTATAATCCATGCAATGATAGTACCCCAAGGTTCTAATATGGAAGTTCTCTAGAATCCCTTATTTTGTCTCCCGGTACTTATTACTACCATTGGGTATGGGTCACCCTCTCTAACAAATAATTCAACTAATTTTTGGTATGTTATTTGAGAGGTTTCTTTTACATTTATGCCTATATTCTCTAATCCAAATAAGTGATAAATAATCTTAGAGCTTACCTTGAAACACTTCCCTTGAAGTACCACTTCACCATTTGTGTAGTTGTCAGCAAAAGATATTACCAGCTTTTCATTATGGCCTTCAAATTTTCTGATGAAGTTTAACCACCCCGCTTCCTCGAATAATCTGGAGATATTACTCAATCCCAATAATTTTTTTGCTAAATTTGGCTCTGCGTTTTTTTTACCACCCCCCATTTCCTCATTTCACCCTCTACAAATAATTTTTGTCCCAACATAGAGCTCCCACATAGGTTTCTTTTGAAAATATTGCCTTTGAAATTACTTATTTGTTTTATTTGTAGCTTACGCTTCAATGATTTCCAATTTGCATGGAGGTTTGCAAAAGGCTTTGGTGTACAAGTAGTTGATCACCGGCTGGCACAAATTGCTATATTGGAAGTGAGGTTTGTGCCAATTAATTATTCTTTATTTGAAAATAACTACCTACTTAAAGCGAAAATTCATACTTATCCTCATTCCATGATCATTCGAAGATCTTATACCTCGCAGATTTGACAAGATGATGTGAAGGCATTGGTTGAAGTTACAACAGAGTTATTATGATATGGTGCAGAATTCTATGGAGGCAGAGTTGTCAATGGGGAGTACAGAGTTGGGTGGCTTACTTATGACTAACATAAAAATAGAAAGAAAGATGTATAGGATATTCTGGCGGAAGAATCGCGGAAATTTTGAAATTTTGAAAAAGGTGGCAGAAAACAAGCGAACAAGTTCCAGAGCACATAATTTGGTAAACATGCTCAAAATGAGTGCTTAAGTTCTAGAGAATCGGTGTGTGGTGCGACCAAAATAGGAATGGAATGAAGTTTCTAGAGCATCGCTGAAAGATTCCATGGAAACCAGAATGAAATGAAGGTTCCTGAGCATCATTGAAAGATGCAGCCGAAACAAGAATTAAAGATTCTGGAGCATCGTTGAAAGATGCAACCAAAGCAGCAACAAAATGAAAGGTTTCAGAGCATCACTGAAAGATGCAACCAGAGCAGCAACAAAATGAAAGGTTCCAAAGCATTGCTGAAAGATGCAACCGGAGCAACAACGGAATGAAAGGTCGAGTGACATGGAAAATAATTTTTGAACTTTATGAACTATGAACCTTAGTACATAACACCTCTTCAAAATGGTAAGCTTTATACAAATTTCGGAGGATCAGGTTGGAAAACGTCAGTTCTGGAGCATCGGTATCGACATCTTAACGTTCTAAAGCGTCTTTGGAGGGTGCTCCAGAAGTTATTTTCTGCTTCATGAGAAGTCCTACAAAAACATGAAAAATATTTAGCTAAGTCCAAAAACGAAAAAATATTAAATGAAGGAAAATATCTCAACATACATGTCCATTTATTGCATATTTTCAAATATATATATATATATTTGTTGTTGTTGTTTTTTTATTTTAACAAAACATCATTACTATATAGACTCTATCATGGCAGAGTCAACACATTGAACCTCACCTTGCATTTCGACCATCTTTATAAAGTCTTCCCTTTTGACTGGCTTATGGTAGACACGTAAGCGATGACCATTAACCAATAGAGTTCACGTGTCTCCATCAATTGGTTTTAACCAAACAGTTTCATTCAAAAAGACTTCCTCAACTTCATAAGGTCCCAACCAATGAGTCCTGAGCTTCCTTTTATGATCCTTGTATCTAGAATCAAATAATAGGGCCCAGTCCCCATTATGAAACTCCTTTCCCTTAATATGTTTATCGTTCCATACTTTCTATTGGTGTTGAATTAGTTTAGTTTGATGGATGGTCTCTAAAAAAATTTCATCCAATTCACTCAGTTGTATAACTCATTCAACTTGGGCTCTTTTTAAATCTAGACCTAGTTCCATAGTCTTTTGTAGAGTTTGTAACTCAAACTCAATGGGAAGAAGAGGCTTCTTCCCAAAAATGAGCTCATAAGGGCTGAATCCAGTCATAGATTTCTAGGTTGTGTTGTATGCCCATACGGCTTCAGGGAGTTTCCTGGCCCAGTCTTTTCTTCCAAAAGAAACTTTTTTTGTTAGAATATTGTCTCTATTAGTTACTTCTACCTAGCCATTTGCTTGAGGGTGTTAAGGGGATGACTTCCTATGGCTTACCTAAAAATTATTGGTAAATTCCAAGAGCATTCAAGAGATGAATTGGGGTCCCTGATTAGTTACGATAGTTCGTGAGGCTCTGAATTTAAGGGAGATTTTATTATAAAGGAAGTCTGCAACCTGTTCTTCCCTAGCTATTCTTAAGGCTTGAACTTTAGCCCATTTTGTCAAGTAGTCAGTGCAAACCAGTATATACTCTTTCCCTTGAGAGGAAGGATCTATGGGTCCGCTAAAATCTAAACCCCATTTTTCAAATGGTTCAAGGACTACCTAAGGAAACAATGACATTTCCAAAGAAGAAGTTGGACTTCCTACCCTCTGACATTCATCACAATGATGAACATAGTTCTTAATGTCTTTTTGCATTGAAGGCAAATAGTATTCGACACCTAGGACTTTGTGGGAAGTTCTCTTTGCAGAGTAATGTCCTCCCGACAGGTCATCGTGACAGGTCCTTAGAATGTTGTAGGTTTCATCGGCTCTTACACATCTCGTCAAAATCATGTTAGGACCACAAAAAATTAACATTTTGTGAATCCATTTGAATGGGGCACTTTCCCTGATTAGACGCTTCTTTTGCTTAGATGTGAATCTAGGAGGTATCTCTAAAGTAGCTAAATAGTTAGCGGTATATGCAAACCAAGGTGATTTTATAGAAACTGCAAATAGATTTTCATCTAGGAAATCATCCTATATAGGGGTATTGTCATCTTCTTCATGTTTTATTCATGATAGAAAATTGGCTACCACATTATATTTTCTTGGTTTATCAAGAATCATGGCATTAAAATCCTGAAGGAGCAATAGCCATCTCATAATTCAACCATTAACCATAGGTTTGTTCATTAGGTACTTCACAACTAAGTGATCCATATAAACAATTACCTTATACCCTGTAATATAATGACAAAATTTATTGATATCATGAACAACAACCAGGAATTCATTTTTTGTTGTTATATAATTCTTTTCTGTCAGAGTAAGATTTTTGCTGATGAAATATATAGCATACTTCCCCTTGTTCTCATCTTCTTGTCCCAGAATTGCACCAATAGCATTGTCGGAAGCATCAACATAGATATGAAAGGGAATACTCCAATTCAACCCTCTTAGAATGGGAGAAGAGACAAGATTTTCTTTAATTGCTTCAAATGATTGCTGACACTCAGATGTCCAGACAAATTCCACTTCTTTCTATAAAAGAGAGAACATAGTAGCTTCTATCTTACTAAAGCCTTCTATGAATCTTCTGTAGTAACCAGCATGTCCAAGAAAACTTCTTACATCTATCTAAGTTTGAGGGATTGTCAACTGTTGGATGAATTCTACCTTCTTAGGGTCGAATTTTATTCCTTTTGAGGAAATATGATGACCCAAGACTATTCCTTGTTCCACCATTATTAAGCATTTCTCATGGCTAAGGGATAGTCTATTTTCCTCACAAACTTGCAAAACTCGATCTAGGTTCTAAAGAGCTTCATCATAGGCTGACCCATAGGCTGTAAAATCATCCATATAAACCTCGACACAGTCATTAACAAGAGCAAAAAATATGGCAAGAATGACTCTCTGGAAGGTTGTTGCAACGTTGCACAATCCAAAAGGAAGCACTCTATATGCAAATGTGCCCCAAGGGCAGGTAAACATTGTTTTGTCCTAGTCTTCTAGAGCAACCTTTATCTGATTATAACCACTAAATCCATCGAGAAAGGAGAAATACTTCCTCCCAACTAGGTTGTCGAGGACCTAATCAATGAATGGTAAGGGAAAATAATCTCTATAGGTGGCTTTATTGAGTTCTCGATAATCTACATAGATTATCCATGTCCCATTCTTCTTTGGGACTACCACCATAGGTGATACCCATTTACTATCAGAGATTGGATAAATAAATCCAGCATAAAGGAGTTTCTCAATCTCAATTTTGACTAGATCCTTTAATGTAGGATTGAGTCTCTTTTGCAGTTGGCGAACAGGATTTATATTGATGTCAGTGTAAATATGATGAGTAAAAACACTTTGGTGAATTCCCCTCATGTCCGTATAATCCCAAGCAAAATCTTTAGACCTTTGCACCAACACATTAAACAACTTATCCTCAGTTTCTATCAACCAACTATTGATATTCAAGGTTTTTCCTAGTAATAGCATTATTGATTTTGTTCCAAGATGAACTAAGGTCACAATATACATAGGTCGCAACAACATATTAAGAGGACAACTATGTGGTACTAGTTGGTGAAACCTTGTGATATCCTCATAGAAATGACTTATTCTAGGAATCATTTGTGCTAAGGGACACAACATTCCCATTGCAGCATAACTGTGCTCCATTCCACTTATATCAATTGGTTGCTCGAAAATCCTTGGAGCATCCATCATTTCTTCCTCATTCGGGGTTATAGTGAGGTGTGCTATTTCATTTACTAACTCTTCCTCTAGTTCTTCCCCATGTTTTTTAATTACTACCATGGCTAGGGAGGCTAAACTATCTAAACCATTTGATTCCTCAGGTTCATCAACCCATAATTTTTTATGCTCAGTAGGCTTAGCAGTGCGATATAAAACAAGCATTTGATATCTTGGCCATGTGAAATGGTCATTCCCCCTTCCCTACAATCAATCTTAGTAGCAACTGTGTCCAACCAAGGTCTTCCAAGAATTATAGGATAGCTATCCTTAGGTGTAAGTGACTGACCTGGAAGTTGACTGGACAATCCCATCCATCAACTTTGACAAGGACATTTTTTATGATGCCCTTTGGGATGGCTATAGACTGATTTTCCATTTGTAAGACTGTGGTTGTAGGACATAAATCAATTAAACCTAATTTTTCCATTACATCCACATTCATCACATTAATAGATGCTCCTAGATCCACTAGTGCATTTGGTATTGTTACCTCGTTGACTGTAACGGTTATAAGTGGACTTCTAGGATCATCGTATTTCAGAGCAATAGTCTTTCCAGATAGAAAATTGGCTAAATAACCATCAATATGAATGGTATTTATCATTTTTGGCTTTCTCCTTGTTGTTTTGATACATAAATGTTTGATTAACTAGTTTAATTCAAGGATTTCCTTTATTGCTTGTAATAAAGGAACTTCAATTTGCAACTGCTTAATCTCCTGAATTAATGCAGTTTCTGTAGCCAAAGATACTTCTGAAGTATCTTCAGGAGTTATGGAATTTAAATGTTCCAGATATGGTGCCATCTTTTTCTTTCTTGGAACAAGATCCTCCTTATGTTGACTTAAGGAATGACCCTCCTCCCCCTAAGAAAAGTTAGCAGCTCTTGCCACTGAAAAAGGCTCTTTATCTTGAGGAGTAGTACCCTACTTGGACGAAGTGTCTTTTATTGGAATTTTAGGCTCAATTTCCTCCACCATTTCTTCAATGGTCGGTGGTTGAAGAGTTCGACCAGAATGCAACTGCACATTTCCGAAGTGTATCACATTAAGCCTAATAGAATTTTCATGTTCGGTAGAATAGACTGGTGTATTTTGGCAATTATTTTTAGGATTGGGAAGCGGTTGCATTGGAAGCTGAGGTTGGTTTACCTCCTCATTCTGAGGAGGGTTATGAGTTGGAGGTAATAGATTTTGTTATTGATTCCTCCTTGGTTCAATATAGAATTGATTTTGTGCCCGATTCCATTGGGGTACTGCATGTTGTTGCTACCACTATTGTTGGGGTTGATTTGAACATTGTTGATTGCCCCATGTGTGGTTTGTCCACTTAGGGGAACCCCAATAAGGATTTCCCTAGTTAGGTTGGGGTGGATGCGACTGATTCCAAGATGGAGTCCATTGATTATGAGCCCAGTTATTTTGTGTTCTCCATGTAGGATTAGGATTTTGTCCATAAGAGAAATTACCTCCTTGACGTTGGTTTAAGGCATGTATTTATTCTTCAACCTAAATGGTTTTTTTCTTAGTATTCTTAATATTCGACAAGAGATCGCATTGGTTTGTAGGGTGTTTTTTCTCACACAATTGACAAACATTGACTTTATCCAAAGGACACTCATGCAATAGGTGTTTATTTTGACACCTTGGACAATAAATTGACAAGGTCTCAGGGTTGTGGGTTTTAGCTTGTATACCATCTAAGTTGGTATTCAACTGCACTAGAATATCCATTTTTAGATTTTCTATTTCTTCATGGAGCTTACCTATCTCATTAGACCCTTTAAAAATATTAGTTTGCGGATTCCTCCCCGAGTACGGGAGAAATTCTGACATAACTCACATATTTCTTCAATATTTAATTGAGATACATCACCTTTTCCCATTAAATCAAGATTTCTTTGAGTGTCATCATCAAGACCTTTAAGAAATATTGTTTTAAGAATCTCTACACTAATGGTCGTTTCTCCACATATTTTGGAGAGGAAGAGGAACCTATCAAGATAATCCTCCAAACTTTCATCCTCGTTTTGCCTCAGCTTAAACAACTCCTCCTTACGATCACTTACCCTATAGTAACTCTAGTATTTTTGCAAGAAAACTATCCCCATTTCTTCCTAGGATGTTATACTACTAGAACCAAATCCCAAGAACTAGCACATTATTGAGTCCTTCAAAGTTGATGGAAAGAGCTTCAACTTTTGATTGTCATTCTTATAATCATAAGTTTGACATAGGAATTTAAACTCAAAGAAAAATTGGTTTGGGTCTTCCGAGGATAAACCACGGAAGGTTGGAAGGAAAGCTGGAGAAATTTTCTTCATGACAGTATCATCATCAGCGTCTAACATAATAGGATAGGTAAAATTTCTAGGAGGCTGAGGTTCATTGTGGTTAGGTTCAACTCTATGATCTCCCATGATGTCCCTAAGAGTATGTTCCTTGAAAACAACTTCCTCTATAACTAGTTGTTATGCCAGTCGGTCGACAGGTAAATAGTGAAAAGCCTCGGGTGGAGTAAGCTTGAATAATTCTTCAAAAGTGTGGTCATCTAAGCCTTGGGATTTCCTATGTATCATTGGTACATATTTTGGGGGGGTCTTTGGTATAAAACATCCGTAAGGGCCTCTTTTCGAGACCATGGAAAAAAGAAAGCCGACTAAGATTTTTTTGGCATAAAACTGTGTATTCAAACCATCTCCTAATAACACTTAAGCACAAAGGATTTTTAAGAGGGTCCCCGACAATGGTGCCAAAAAGTGATAGGCTATTGTTAGGTACTACTACTTTAAAATAATTGAATGTCAATTAGTCAATCAAGCAGTGTTCAAGGCAGTTTGCAGAAGGAGATTATTTGAACAACCCATTTTATATATATATTTTTTTCTTTCAAACTACAAAAATCAAGTCTAATCTAAGGCCATTAATTTTTAACTTGAAAATAATCTTACTTTAAGAAAATCCAGAACTACTAAATTAAAAAGCATAAGACAACTAATTTAGAGAGAATTACGACTAAACTAGAAAGCATGGAAACAAGAAAACTAAACAACGGATGTATTACATAAACAAAAAAGTAAGGGAACAAACAATTAAACATCTTTTAAATAGTAAAGGAATTTTATCAACTACAGAAGATATCTTATACAAACTAAAAAAAATGGTGCTCTGGAACAATAGACTTGACTCTTTAACAACTCGTTACTTCCTATTGAATAACAATTTACTCTTAACAAAGAAAATAAGAAAGAAAATAACTTAACAATAAAATACTTATCTATCTAGGCTAACTCCCCTCGAGTAGCTAGCTCGTGGACTAATAATTCATCTTTAACTCACATAAGATATAGATTCTCAAATCCTTTTATTACTAACAGTCACCATCATTCGAAATTCAACAGTTACCCATAGATAGAAATCAGATAGCTCATTTTAACAGTGCTTTGAAAAACCATGTGAACACCATAACAATACTTCCTCTCTATCTTATTCACTAATGAAATTATAGTTTTATAGATGACTTCCTAACTAAATCCTAAATTTAAGATGACATGGATAGCCATTGAAAAATTCTTCCTTAAATTAAAACCGAATTTGATGTCTTTAAAGCTTTAAAACATGTAGAAGGCTTGAGAAGATCCATAAAGTTTTTAACAACATTTAAAAATTGAAATTGAATCTTTAGCGCATCATCTAGGCATCTAGGAGTGGGTTCACAACATTATGCTTGAGGCACGTGCTAGCTAAATTTCTGCAACAACTGCATGATGACCTCTTATTCCCTACAAAAATGTTCAAATCAACCCATTAAACCTGCTTTGGTAAATTTCCTCAATTGATCAAAAGAAAGAAAGAAAGCATAATTTTCTTTAGAATAAGAAATTACTTCTCCTAAAGTTTAATAAATTGGTACAGGTTTAGGATTGAATTAGAAAAATTAAGCATTCCAGATTTTATTATGATGAGATTATTTTTACCTCATCATTCATGTCGACCCAAAAAATGTCACCATCAATGCAAAAACAAGAAATAACAAGAACCCACATCACAACACACCGGCCCAAAGGAAATATGTCATCACAAAGGACAATAACTGGTGCATTATCTCAAAAAGGGAGTGAGGTTCTATTCTACCTAGTCAACAACATAATATGAACGCCTGCTTGGTGTCCTTATTGCAAGTGGAGTAGCCATCACCACCTTAGAATCATAATAAATTAAATTACTCATGACCATGAGATACTGCCACTATGCAAAGTTGGTTTCTTCTCCACTATCACATGGACATCCAAGACTTCAATAGGAGATTGATGGTGTCCCATAAAATCTTGGTGGTACTTGATCTTTCTTGCAACCTCCTTCTTAGGCCTATCAAAGTTATTTTCCTTTCCTTTAACCAATTCCTCCAAGATAAATCAGCTCCTTAGATGATATGCATGCTTGAGAACACCCCATACATATTTCTTGTCAACTCTTACCTTCTTCTTTGGTGTTATAGGAACCTCGGTCACATCCTACTCCTCCTTGGGCACAACACTCTAAGATTCAAGGATCCTCCTAGACCTATGAGTGGGGTTGATAAACATGCTAACTCTACCCATTTTTTATAGAGAAAATCACTAAATTCCTTTCAAATAGAGATGCCACCCTTCACATAAAATAACTAGCCCAAACCCTGTAATTACTTAGAACACTTCATACACTTATTCCCAGACTCTTAATCAGAAAATGGTAAGAATAACAAGCATGAAATCACCAATAAATAGACCAATTGTTACATGTATTCATTAATGCTCCAAGGTAGCTCTCACAAGAGAGCTATCGACTAGCTACCATGATTTTAAATCTCGACCATTGATCACACACTGAAATGAATCAATAGGTAATCAACCAAAATGGTTAATTATGACAAAATTAATTTGTATGTGCTAGATACTTTTTCCCAATTAGAAAACACAAGTGGATAAACATCCACTCTATCTTCATAATTAATCACATACTTAGCCTCTAATAAAAAATTTCGTGTCACATTTACTTGCTCATAATTCACCATCACAAGATAGCATGCTTCAATCATGATTAATCTTTTGAATATCAACCCATACTCTATCTTGCCTCAAATTCTCCATATGAGGTTAACAACACCTAACAAAATGGATGACTACAACCAAAAGAATCTCCCAAATCTTGAATGCGTGCCGAAGACTCAATTAAAATTTAGCGATTCTCTTAAATATTGATGTGGTTTCTACAAAAACATAGTAATACGTTATCTTTGCTAAAGTGTATCAGACCCTTTCAAGTAATCCATGCAGTAGTCACTTGCTTTCCCGATAATAAATGGGAGATACAAATGGGCCCTCATAGGATGGCGGGGATTGGCTAGGATAGTCCATGTCACACATCATCAACCGTCGATCAAGACACATGTCATCATTAAAAACCAACAGATCCCTCCATGGGGTGACAAATGTCACCATGCTCACCAACCCGTGTCCCTTTAGAAGAATTAAAATAAAAACCAAAGGGGTGGCAAGGAATGGTAGAGATTTGACCATGCTACCCCAAAAACACCATAAATTTTCCTTTGGTACTATTCGTTGATCATAAAATTTATATGGCCCACCATAGAAAAGCTACATGTGTCCATCACTTGCACGCTCGTATGAATTCTTCACTTTAATAAAAAGTATGAACAGGTGCATAGGGAACGACCCAAATGAAGACATGTGTAGAGATACCTTCCATCGATTCCTTCCAAATCCTTGCTTGTTGGATTCTTAAAAAACCTAGGCCCACAACCTATCATGACACATGGAAATCACCAGCCAACCCATTCATTTATTTTAATGAAAAATAAAAAGATGGGGCATGTGGGAACAATCTTGATGTTGCCACGTGTTTCATCGATCCTCATTGATTCCTTGCGATACCGCCTATAGTCTTCAATAAAGGAAACAGGAGCACCTAAGCACAAGACACGTGGATTAAGCCCACCAACTCGTGTGAATAAAATAATAAGCCAAAAATTGGAATGGGCATGCAAGGAAAGATAGTGATCAACTTGTGATGATCAAACGACCACTATGGATTTTCATTTCTACACATGCCAAAATTGTCAGTTCTTAAAACATAGCCACAACTAGGTCAATGATACTTAAACCTTGAGAAGAAAGACTTAATAAATTAGTCTTTAAACATGAATTATTTAACCCGACCATGGAAAAATTAAAGTGATTAACTTGCAAATGGTGACCGATAGACCTAACCCAAGGGGTCGGTTCAAGTAACAATTTTAATGGCTCAAGAAACAATTTAGATGACAGGTAACTGGGTGCACAAGTCAACAAAGGATTATAAAGTTCAACATTCATGACCATACAAATTTTGAAAAAAGTGTTTTCAACCTAGAACCCTAAGCCCTACCTTTAAGCTTATAAGCACAAAATTATGAAAAGGCAAGACACACCTCAAATATTCAAAAATTTCAAGAGCTCTACTAGTGGCTCATGCTTAGGGATGCATACCCCTAGTAGGTATGGTGACAAACTAGATCTCAAGGTGAAGCAGACCAAAATAGAAAGATAAAAACCTAAGAGCTTGCCCGAACAAGGAAAACAAACACAACAAAAAGAAAACACACCAGACCTATATACACTAATTATAGGGCTATACAGTGCACATCTCATGGATTTTAAGAAACCTTCTTTCACCAATTTTATAGGCTTCACTCCTCAAATTGGTGGCCCCAGGCCACCAAAACTTAAGGCCAAATTTTACCTCTATTAAAAAATTTATCCTATGTTGTCTATAGTGGATCAACAATTGTACTAGGCATTTCCAAAAAATCAAATCCATTATGATTAACACAATCAACCATACCTGATTGAATTGGAAAATTGAAACATTAATAATCAACTTGGTTAATAACATCATAGACTTTGATCTTATATTCAGTTTGTATCTCAAACTGAAAACATTCATAAACACTTTGTAGTGTATCCTATAAACAACCCATAGATGCATCAAAAAGGAAAAAAATCATACTCAGGAACATCCCTAATCTGTATTGCATCAGAACATTCATTGGTATCATCGGAGTAGGGGTCATATGCATGATTGAAATCCCATAACTGGGTAGATGCATTCATTTGTGGTCTAGTAGCATACTCTGAATCATTCCCCAAATAATCATTCAGCTCAAAACAAAATACCTCAGGAATAGGCCCAAACAAATCAGCACTTATAAGATCATCAAAGAGACACTCATGTACAGAGGTAAATCCATGTGTAGTATCAGGTAGATCCACAAATTCTTCAACATTATCAACTAGAAATGATGTTGATTTAAGTTCCATACAATTGTCATGATGAACATTCTGATCATTTAGAAACCTCCTTTCATCCATGAGTACATCATCATTCTTTTCATTTATAGCAGAAATTTTTAGTTCTACTTCACATAAACAATCATGATCAATAGGGAGATAAGCACATTCATCTGCCCCTTCATCATTTCCATCTCTATACTCAGGATCAATCCACTTAACACATACATTTTTACCTTCAAATCGTTCATTATTCAAACAATTAACATGAACCATTGGTGGTATGTCCTCATTATAGTCCATGTTTTCATCCCATATCATTTGTTCATTCACTTGTGCACGAGTGACCTTATCAATATTCAAATCATTGTAACCTTCAAGTGAATGAAGTATCTCTTGATTTTCTTCACAAGGGTAGTTACAGTCCATAGAGGAAGAAGCAAAAACTTCAATCACATGTTGATCTTTAAATCTACTAACCATATTTGTGTTAGATGTAAGATAACCAAAAACAATTCCTTCAAGTAGTTCATCAATGTGTTTCCTTATTTTCTCATTTCCATACTCCAACACTATATTGGATGCATCATCAGAATCATCCAATACAATGAAGACGAAATCTCATCAAATAAGGGGTTATTCCATACATTCACTATTGTCATAAAAGATTCTTCTCCCTCAACATGATGGTCCAAATTTTCCATATCATCATTTTATTCAAAATTATTATAATCACTAGAAGAACATAAAGATATATTTTTAACTTCATTCACATCATCAATGATCAATATGTTGATCCACATTCTAAAAAATCTCCATAGGAGGAGGGTTGTTCCTCCTCAAGCAAGTATACATGTCCATTATCATTTTCACACACCCTATTCAAAGAAAAATATTCCACCTCCATTTCATCATGGAAAAAAAGTCAACAGAAGAGAGACCACATCCATTGTCATCATGGTTACTACAATAGGGAGATCCATCAATAATGAAACTGGGTTAAGACTGAATGCTCAAATCTTCATTTCTAACATCTTGCCCCTAATTTGCAATGAGGTTTCAAGAACAGATCCATCACTACTAGTGATCGAATCTTGGTAGGGAAAGATCTCTCTCGTCTCTTCTACTTCTTCTTTATTCAAGATATCCTGAGGGTACAATTCATGCCTCTCTATGTTATCTTCTAACCCTATGTCTTTATTTTCATCACCATTGTATTGATCAACATACATGTTACTTGTGAAGTGATTACAATCATTACTTTCACCATAGAACAAAATGGGTGTTCATGCTTTGTTATACCTTCTCTTTGTGTTTTCATTATTCTCTAGTTTTCCTCAATAAGATAACCGCTACCAATATTATGAAACATCACCTCTTTTACATGATCAAACTTGGCTCCTTCTACAATCCTTATCCACTCAAATACTTGATCAAAATTTTGAGGCTTCAATTCCTTTGGAAATGTACTCAACTCAGAATCACAAATTTCACATAACAAATCAATGCATATTGAATCCTTAGGTCTAAGATTCTTAGGGATCTCCAACAAAGCATCCAAGAATCTTGAGAAAAAATAATAGGGTGACTCTTCTTTGTGCCTTTTCATTTCATACAAATTCTTAATAAAAGACACCTAATCAACTTTACTCAAACCCGGTTGATGTTCATCTTGAAGCTTACTATGACTTGCATATTGTGGTGATGGGGAAATTAGAACGTAAGACACACTAATATCTTGACAAGAATTCCTATTGTTTGATTCATGAATTCTATTTGTAAGAATTGTGTTAGGATAATCAATACTTGCCTTAAATATTTTCATCATTGAATATTTCAAGTTATTCTCAATATCCATGGCAATTTGATATGCCTGATATAACATTGTGGGTTCCTTGTCTCTTAGCCAATAACTCATCTTACTATCAAATGCACCAAAATAAACAACCAAACATTCAACATCATTTGTTCTTATACTTTATGGAATATCCCTTATTGTCTTTGAAAATATAAGGTTGAAATTAGGAACCAACTCATCTTCAAATTTATGGATCTCCAAAAAAAAATTATTATCACATTTGAATTTACCCTTTCACCAATTTTTTCTACAAAGGCTATCATAAAATGATTCCATGAAGTTATAGAACAAGTTGGTAAAAATTAGAACCAATTTCTCACATCATCCTTTAAAGAATGAAAAAAAAGTTTCATCACAACATCCTCATGGTTTACCTCATAATCCCCATCACATCCATGAATATTTGCAAATGCTTGGAGGTTGATTTTGAATTTTTCCCTGTGAATTTGGGTGAGTGTTTTCTAAAAATTTTAGGAATCAGGTTTGGGAAACCTTTAATACCACTAAAAGCCAATCGCATATACCTTTCAATAAAAAATATTTCCCTACATCCTTTTACTTGCTATATGACAGGGAAACCCTCTTATATTCACTATCAATTTTAAATATGGTTGTCAATTGCCTCATTCACTAACGTAACCATAGTCCTAAGATATAGGTTAAATCTTCATTTGCTAAAGCTTTCTCATAGGAATAATAAGCATAAAAATACTTCTCAAATCATTATAAATATTACATATTACACTTTAGAAGTATGAAAAGGATCACTAATATTCCCTTTCTTAATGTAATTTCATTTAATAGGGAATCATTTATTATCTTCAAGTCTTGGAAACTTCTTGTATCAATGGGTTATTTTTCAGGTAAAGACTTTATCGGATTAGATTAAATAAAAAACCAAAGAAGTTATGAAGTACAAAGAAAGAAAATAACAAGAATGATTATACCAAATATTCATTGAAGCTTCCATGATTCACCTCCATAACACCTTCTAGCTTGTAGCGTATGATTGTTGCCCTCAGATTGAGTGTGTGAGCAAACGATTGTGACCAAGTCCTATGCAAGTTTTGAAGGATTTAAATGAAAAAAGACTATGCCTATGAAAAGTAATCAAATAAAATAAGCCAAATGCAAAGTAAAATCTAAGCATAAAATGTCTATATTAATGAAGTGGCCATGAATGGTTCCATAATCATGCAGTGGTCCTAAAGTGGTATGAAGTGGTGAGAAAAATTGACATTTTATAGAAAATGAAATTTTGGATGGATGGATGAGATTACAAGCTGACAAAGCCTAAAATCAGTTGACAAGATTTCATGTGACAATCCCTAATTAGGGTTAGGGCAACATTAGGTCAAATTTGAAATGAATGAACAAGATTGATTTTTAGAAAATCAAATCAAGGGTTGACAATGCATGTGACAAGAGATAAGATTGACACATAAAATGAAGTTGTTGGATAATCAAATAAGAATTTAAAATTATTTGATTCAAGAAGTGATGTTAAAAAAAAGAGGAAAATTAGAAAGTGGGACTATTTTAAATAAACAATTTTATTTAAAATGAGCACAAACAAAGAGGTGATAGGAGAAATTAAATAATAAAAATTATTTAATTTAGGTGGCCAATGAATAATTAAATAATAAACATATTATTTAATTATAGAAGAATGTGACAAAGGGAATCTTTTGAATTAAATACAATGATTTAATTCAAAATTCAAGAGAGTGGACCAAATTAAATAAATACAATTTATTTAATTTAGGAGAGAAAAGGCTAATGAATAATTAAATAATTAAAAAAATATATTTAATCATAGTGGAAAGTGGACAAAATTAAATAAATAAGAATGTATTTAATTTTAGAAAGAAGAGGATTTAATTAGTGACGTAATTAAATAAATAAAATTTATTTAATTAATCAAAGAGGAATGAAGATAAAAGAAAATGAATTAATTAAATAATTAAAATTATTCAATTATCAAAGACAAAACGGGAAATGATGGAGAATTTAGAAATCACAAGCTTGAAACAATTTTAGTGTCTACACTTCTCATAAAATTGCTTTTTACACATGATAACACTTTATCTAGATTATGAGAATACCTGGATACTTGTGGCAACTAGCAACCTTTCTTGATTGAAAATATTTTCAGATCTGAAACTTTTATTCACATCTTCAACAAGTTCTTTTGAAAAAGTCACCACCTCTCTTCTTACAGGACTGAAATTCAAGTAGTATGAAGCTCTTTTGATGATAGATTTCCTTTTGGGTCTCCTCCAACAATGGATTCACATAAATTCCTTGAAGTTTGTTACAACACAACCACTTACAGGTCTGAAAACTTTCACAATATCTAAACCAAATGTTCAGATTCACCAGCTTCTTGACTCTCTAATATAATAGTCTACAACTAGGATTGTTCTATCAAAAAATTCTCAAAGTTCTCCCTAGTAGAGTCACCATTCTTGTTGGTGACTCAGATGGGAAAAAATGACACTAGAATTTTCAATTAATTGTTATAAATTTCAATGACTTTTGAAAAGACCGTCTACAACCAAAAATTTTGAGTACATCCCCAACAAAGTCACCATTTCTGTTGTTTTTTTATTTTCCAGCTAAACCTTAAAATCCTCTAAAGGGTAGCCAACCCTTATGCTCAAGAAACACAAAATTTAGTGACCAACTAATGAGTAAGGATCTTAGGCCCTCACTCCTACTCTTTGGGCTCTCTGAAACATAGATACCATTCCTGTTTGAATAGAACTAAACATCCTTCACCAAATATTTGGTTAATATTTAAACAAATTACTGCTTAATGGTAGGAATTGAGAGGAACTTCAAATTCACACATCATAATTGAAAGTATTTTAAATGATTTTTTGTTCTCATTCCAAATCTCTAGTTAGGTACATTGCTAACTGGTTTATCTAAAGTAGGCTAATGAATAGATTGGTGCTTTGTCTATTGGGCAATAGAGTCAAACTATGTAGTAACTAGTAATAGATAAGCTATTTATTTAGAGATTATTAGACTATTGTCACACCACATTGTAGCTTGAAACTCACTATGCTCAATAAATAACTTCTTACCAAATCTTATACTCCTCCATACAAATTTGTGAGCTTATCTTAACATTTAATCAACTCATTGAATTGAAGCCAAATAAATCCATGCAATCAACCAAAGCAATTGAAGATGAACTGGAAGATCATTAACCCTTTCATTCATAACTTGCAAGAGAAATTACTTAATAGAGTATATATATAAGAACTTGATATTTTCTTTCATTTCTATGGCTTGAATAAAACTATTTTAAGATTACTACTTATTATTCTTATACCCTAGACATTCTACTATTCTGTATAGCAACATTTATACTATATACTTCATCCTAAACCTAGCTCTTCCCCTAGACCATTATAAGACTCAAAAATTGACCTTTGTAATTAGCCTTGAAATCCCTTTTATAGAATAAGGGAGCGACAAGCACCATGCTGAATTATAGTTACATTTAGCTTCATTTTATTTTTAGCTTCACCAGACTTCAAAACATATTCCCCAAGTAGTTATAAGTCATCAATTGTAACACAGGGGATAGAAAAATATCAAAAACCATTTGTCAAGGAAGCCCATAAGCTTTCCAAAAGGTACCACATCACAACATAAATATTTGCACATTCACATTGACCCAAAAAATTTCACCATCATTGTAAAAGTAGGAAACAACAAGAACCCACATGACAACACACCAACCCAAAGGAAACATGTCATCAAAAAGGACAAAAACCTGAGAATCAACTCAAAAAGGGAGCGGGGTGCTATTATCTACCTAGTCAGCGAAAATATAAGAACACCCACTCAATTTCCTTATTGAAAGTAGAGCAGCCATCACCACCTCATCCATGGAATCAATCAAATTACTCACAGCCATGAGATATTGGTAGTAGCCAAAGTGAGTTTCTTCTCCACTATCAGATGCATCATCTGAGAGTTCAATAGGAGACTCATGATGTCCCATAAAAGCTCGATGATACTCGTTCTTTCTTGGAGCCTCCCTCTTAGGCCTATCAACCTTCTCCTTGCCTTTAACCAATTCCTATGAGATAACTCAGCTCCTTAGATGATATGAACACTTGAGAACACCTCATGCATATTTCCTATCAGCTCCCACCTTCTTCTTTGGTGTTATAGGAACTTCAAGCACATCTTGCTCCTCCTTGGGCACAACACTCTAAGACTTAAGGATATTCTTGGACCTATGAGCAGGACTAACAAACATGCTTACTCTACCCATTATTGATGGAGTGACTCACTAAATTTCTTGAAGACATAGACACCACCCTTCATGTAAAATAACTAGCCCAAAATCTATAGTTACTTAGAACACTTCATACACTTATTCCCAGAATCTTAATCATAAAAGGGTGAGAATAAAAAGTAGGAAATCACCAATAAATAGACCAGATGTAACATGTATTCATTAATTTTCCAAGGGAGCTCGTACAAGAGAGCTATCAACTAGCTACTTGTATTTTGAATCTCAACCATTGATCACACAATGAAATGAATTAATGGGTAATCAACCAGAATGGTTAATTATGAAAAATTAATTTGGATGCGTTGGATACTTTTTCCCAATTAGAAAACACAAGTGGATAAAAACACATTCCATCTACATAATTAATCACATACTTAGCCTTTGATGAAACTTGTCATGTCATATTTACTTGCTCGCCCATGGGAATTAATTTACTCATAATTCACCACCACAAGATAGCGAGGAGCAATCATGATTAATCTTTAGAATATCAACCTGTACTCTATCTTGCCTTAAATTCTCCATCACACATGTATTGGTGCCTAACAAAATTGACAGCTATAGCCACAAGCATCTCCCAAATCTTGAATGTGTACCAAAGACTCAGTTAAAATTTAGCGAAACTCTTAAATCTTGATGCAGTTTTGGCTAAAATTTAGCAGTACTTTATCTTTGCTAAAGTGTATCAAACCCTTTGAAGTAATCCACATGATAGTCACCCACTTTCCTATTGAGAAATGGGAGATACAAATGGGCCCTCACGGGATTGCGGGGATTTTTTAGGATTGTCCACGTCATCCGCCATTAACCATTGATCGAGACACATGTCATCATTAAAACCCAACGGGTCCCTGCATGGGGTGACAAATGACACCATGTTCACTAGCCCATGTCCTTTTATAAGAATTAAAATAAAAACCAATGGGGTGGTAGGGAACTATGGATATTTGACCATGTTACCCCACAACCACCATAGATTTTCCTTTGGTATTGTTTGCTAATCCTAAAAGGTATATGGCCCATCATAGAAAAGCTTCATGTGTCCATTTCCTGCTATCCCATATGAGTTCTTCACTTTAATAAACAATACGAACATGCGTGTGGGGAATGGACTAGATGAAGACATGTGTAGTGATACCTACCTTAATTCCTTCCAAAGCCTTGCTTGTTGGCCACTTAGAAATATTGGGCCCACCACTTGTCATGACACATGGAAATCACCCACCAACTAGTTCATTTATTTTAATGAAAAATAAACAAGAACAAATGTGCGGGAATGGTCCTGATGCTGCCATGTGTTTCATTGATCATTGTTGATTCCTTGTGATACTAGCTATAATATTCAATAAAAGTATCGGGCCCACCTAAGCACAAGACACGTGGCTTAAGCCCACTAGCTCATGTGAATAAAATAATAAACCAAAAACTGGAACAAGCACACAAGGAATGGTAGTGATCAACTTACGATGATTGAACGACCACCATGGATTTTTGTTTCTGCACATGCCAAAATTGTTAGTTCTTAAAATGGGGCCACAACTAGGTAGAGAGACTTAACCCTTGGGAAGAAAGACTTAATACATCAGTCTTTAAACATGAATTATTTAGCCTGACCATGGAAAAAATAAAGTGATTAACTTGCAATGGTGACTGACAAACCTAACCCAAGGGGTCAGTGCAAGTAACAATTTTAATGGCTCAAGACGCAACTTAGGTGACTGGTAACTGGGTGCATAGGTCAAGAAAGGATTATAAAATTCAACATTTATGACCATAAAAATTATGACAAGGCAAGACACCCCTCAAATCTTCAAAATTTTTAGGAGCACTACCACCTGGTACCCTCTGATAAGGACATAGAAGAATACCAATTTGCAGTTCAAATTCTTCCCTCTCTTGTTGTTTCTAATCAACTTGAATCTGATGCTCTCATGTGTGCTCACTTAAACTCAAAGAAATGGTATTGCAACATTTACAAATAAATTTTAAGACAGGAAACTTTCCTGATGATGCGATGAATAATGATCACACTCAGATATGAAAAATTCAGTCTGCTATGTTGTACTATCATATGTTCTTTATTTAAAATCCTACAATATTCTTATCCTTTGGTGTCTCACTAAAGCAGAAAACCCATTGAGGTTTTGGGGGTGGAAATTTTTGTGGTAAAACCCCAATGCAAAAACTGACCCACATGGGATACTTTTGGGAAACAATGGAACAATATTCCTTTGCATTTGTCAAGAAGTTTCCATAGTGTCAAAAACATAGCAGTCTCATTCACATACTTGCTCAAGAGCTTTAGAATCATACCTCTCCTTAGCCATTCACAAAATGGGGGTTGGATATTATCGATAATATATCACCTCCTTCATCTAAAGGACATGTCTTTATCATCACTCCTATGTATTACTTCATAAAATGGGCTGAAGCTATTCCACTTCAATTCACAAATGTTGAAGCTATATGGAGCTTTCTTCTAAACAATATCATTTCTCACTTTAGATTTCCTTCTACCCTTGTTTTCAATAATGGTACACCATTTAAGAACAAATAGGTGAAGAAATTCTTGAAGAAGTTTCATATTTAGCATATATTCACTACATTGTATTATCCTCAATCCAATCGCTAGGCCAAATCATCTAATAAAAACTCTTGAGCTTATTCTTTGGAAAATAGTGAATAAACATGGTAGAGATTGGCATAATCAGTTAGCATATGCTTTGTGGACCGATCACACAAGTTTTCTTATAGTGATAGGAATGATGACTTACAACCTTGTATATGGTGTTTAAGCTATCATGGATTAGGAGTTGGAAATTTTGTCTTTAAAGGTTTCCCTTAAAGGGTTAATTAATGATAAAAATTACCCCTCTAATTTTTTGCATCATCTTAAGTTACTCAATGAGTGTTGATTGTAGACCCTCAACCATCTTAAATCTTATCAATGATCACTATCTAGACATTATAATTAGGGTTTTCTTCCTAGAAAATTCAAGGTAGGTGGCGTGGTTCTTTATGAGAATTAGAGAAATGTAAATGTGTCTCTTGATCAAAGGGGAAAGTTCAGTCCTAATTGGTTAGGCCCTTATGTTATTATCATTGTGTATGGTTTTGGTGCTTATGGATTGTCATCTATGGATGAGACACCTCTAAAATAACCTTTTGATGTGGTGCACCTTCGTCAATACTATTCATAGTGTCTATGTGTCAGATATGAAATGCTCATCCCTTGTGGATTGCAACATATCATATGTTTGCATACCTTCATCAACACATTATTATATTTTTTGTTATGATGTAATCATGTATGCGTGTGTGAGAGTCATACATACATGTATTTTATTATGTTGTACACCATGTTACATCTTTTGGTTAGGAAATTAGATCATCATTGTATTTAGTTAACATACAACCATGTGTGTTTATTAGATCATGATAGCATCTAATATAAAAATGCATCCATAACTATAAATCCATCACATAATCATGCATGGAAGTAAAAATAATACACATAAAGCAATTAACACCATGATATTGGAACCAACATCTCATGTATATATATGTGTATCAAATGTATATGTATTGTGCCACTGTCATAAAAAATAGCGGCGACTGTATATATGTGTCAAATGTCTATATAAAATAAACCTATATAAAATATGTTGGAAATTAAGAGGTTGCCATTGATGTCAGTAGATAATTGAATTTGGATAATTTCCATAATGGAATATTGATGTTTGTCTGTGTTCATTTGCTCTGGTCTTGAAAATCTATTGATCGAGTATTTTGATCTAGGTTATCTTACTTTTTGGGATTTAATCTAAATTTGACAATATATTCTATCTTGACATCAGTTGCATCCACTGACAAGGTTTCAGTTCATTAGGTTGTATGGTTGGAAAGGTACAGTTACCAGTAGTTTGGGAAACAGTGTTCTGCTTATACACTAGCTTTGTACAATGGTGTTTTGGTCTGGATTCCATCTTAAAAAAATTATTATTATGAGAATTCGTACATAGGTTTGAGACTACAAGATGCATTCTATATTGGAGTTTCATAATTTTATATGAAGGCATTTGGAAGATATGAATGATAGTATTTTGATTTGAAGACTATAGTGAGTTTCTGATTCTACATTTTCTCATTTATGATTATCATACTGTTTGGTGTTGAAGATAAATAGTTTGATGTCATCTAAAGGATAATTAAATGTGTTAACAAATTTTGGTGCTACAAATTTTATGGTTTTCATATATGTTATGGGTTTTTGGTCTAGCTCTAACCGACCTAATTATGTATTAATATTGAGAAGTTTTAATATGCACCATGAATGATAAAGGGATCTATCTTAGGTCCACACCAACTACTTATATGTGAAGATGAATATGTTTTGAGGATAATTCCGACATAATTAGTGAAAATGGGTATATATTTATATATGTAAGACACTTTTTGGTTGTGATGTAGAAGGAAGTAAGTGTGCAAGTTACATGAAGACAAAAAAGAGAGTGTGTATATGCAAAATTGTATGGATGAGAAAATATGTGTGTTATTCATGTACTATGCTTCACTAGAACTAAACTCCAACATAAGGAAGGTGCATTACTTATCAGTTCATACTCTTGGTAGTGAACCATACTATTTTTTATCTAGTAGTGAGCCATATCATTTGTTTTACTCTAGTTGTGAGCCTTTAAGGACAGTGAGTCATGGAAATGAGCCATTGTAATATTCTATATCTAGATATATTATATTATGAGCTAACCCTCACCATGGTTTCTCCCATTTTTTGTTTTCCACATAAAAATATTGGTGTTCATGTGTGATGATGCATTATCTTGTTTCCATTCTTTTTGTTGTTATTTCAGTCAAAACTATGATATTGATTAGATGGATTTTATGTGAATGGTTTAGTAGAATATCAATTCATCCCCCTCTCAGTATTCTAGAAGTTCAATAAAATATATTTGTGTCATCGATACTAAATTGGTATACCTTAAAAATGGGTGTCTAGCCCCTAGGTGCATGGCTCCCTAAGCCCTTAAGCTCTAGTGGTGGTTGTACTCAAGTTTGGATGGTGAAGATGAAATGGACTTTTATGATCACAAGGTTAACATCCCTATTCATAGTCCTTTGATCTCTCCATACGATGAGACTATCTATAACTCTACTCTCCTCAAGGCCTCCTGTAGTTATGGATCACTTGTCAGAATCATAGTTGATACCTACCCTCCAAGCTCATCGATTTGGCTCCGAAGAGCATCACATGCCTCAATGCCACTCTTAAATCTTGTCCTCACCTTATCTCTCTCAAAGATTGTAGTCAATAGATCATCCAAAAACTAATCCCTCTATTTAATGGCACTAGCAACATTGATGGTCCTTTGAACAACCTCTACCTATGCCTTCTTTTATGTCATCCTCAAGCATGAAACTCACTCGAAGAGATGGACATGTCACTCTATTGAAGCAAGCCTATAGGCCTCTAGGATGGTCCCCTAGATCGACATAGTGGGGGTCACCTTTGATATGAATTGTGCAATGAGTGCATTCCACCCTTGTGTGTCCACTACAATAATAGAGAGTGTGGAATAATTATTACTAGATGACATATATACATAAACCAAAGCATAAGAATATACATGAGATACAAATAAAAGTACTAAAAATAAATGGCATAAGACAATCTCATACCTAGGTCCTTAGCCTACTAGTGCGGGTTAGGGGAGGAGCAATGCTAGGTCCTACACCCCCCACACCAGGTGTTATTGCTATTAGACTCACCACTAGGCCAACAGATGTTTTTGGAACTACCACTGAGACTAGGATGGCGGAAAGAGAAGATGAAAACCCCCACCACTACCTCGCCCTTGTCATCATTGTGCTTGCCTCCTTTCCCTACTACTAATTCTCCTTGAATATATCCCCTCCTCATCTCACTGGCACTGAATCATCCTTCACGTTGGGTTCTCCCCTAGGGGAATCCATTGGAAAAATTGGGGCAAGTTGGTGCATCATCCAACAATTTCTATATCCATGAGTGACATGTACGTCATCCACGAGATGCATCAGAAGTTGATATTGATTATTTTCCTCATCATTTGATGGGATGATGTAAAAAATGGTTAGACATCGACGATCACCTGGCCTTGTAGAGCTCATCATGACCCATGTGTAAGATGGGACAACTAGTGGGATGATCTATATAATGCCAAACTATCTCATAACCCTCTGCCAATAAGAGGGCATAATAATATAGTTAGTACGACCTAACAAAAAAGGTTTGCACTAGATTTTTCATAGATATCCTATGGTCATCTACCCATCGAAATTATCTATATGACCACCATCGGATTTGGTTCACCCATAGGGTGTAAAACTATAAATGCCAAAACTTGAGGTCCCTATTCCTCCATTATCATATGAGTTTGTATAAGTGAGCCATGGGAACTATATAGTTCCTCACTCGAGGATACCCGGCTGGTCAAGTGCATCTAATGTGAGAAAAATCCCACACCTATAGTAGGGCGCATGCAGTGAGGCTCACATTTGCTTAGTGGATGAACCTTCCTAGCTCATGGTATAGGTGTGTGAGCATGTTGTGGCCCCACAAAAATGCTTTCTAGTGTTTCTCTATTTCCCTAATGGTATGGATGAGGCCCCCATGAAGGTGAGAGCCCCACCCATCCATGGTGACCCGCATGACCACTATGGAAACCATCACCCTCCATATGAGGGGAACCACCGCACTACCTTGCTCGAACAAGAATATGTAGATGTGATCAGTCTCATCACCACTATCCTCATGACTTGAGAAGTACTAGATGTCCTTGAATCACTCTCAGGTAGACCACATGTCATCTAGAGTCACTTGTTGTCCACAGATGAGTAGACCAATGATGCGATATAAATCCTCCAAGGTGATGGTCATATCACTCGTTAGCAGTTGGAATATGGAGGTAGCTACATTCCACCACTCCATCAATTCCATCAACATGTGGTCATGGAACAACATCTCTGGCATGGTTTATGCATACGAAAGGCCAACTCATTGAAGATGTTGCTACTCCTCTAACGACATGTGTTTCACATGATCACATATCAAATGAAGCACTCATCCACTAGGGTGCTCTCTGATCTCTGGATAATCCTAAAAAGATGAATAAATATTTAAGTCAAAACCATCTACCTTACAAATTCTAACTTCTATAGAAAAAAATTCTCAAATTTAACCTCTGAGACATAGGCATACCACACAGATGTCTACGCACTACATTAGTGTCTAAGGTCTGCCATTGATAACTATCTAGACACCAGTGCACAAGACAAAATCCAACATAGATGAAGGCCTCTAACATGTATACGAGATGGTAATGCATTGGTAGGACACATTCGTGATACTGGGACACCTGCACTCATCTTTGTGAATAAAAAATACAAAAAATGCTTTAAAATGCACAAGGATCAAGTTTTTAGGACTCGCTTGGGTGACCTTCCATCCCTCGACAAACTACTATCGTAATTGGTTGATCTTGGGATCCTCATAGTCTCATTTTCATGGCATTTTATTGGCTTCTCTCTCACAAAAATCAACAAAACTCTCGTAGTGAATAGTGAAAATGACCCTTTTAGGGGCCCACTCAGGTATATATAGGTCCCCCCAAGGCTTATTTTTCCTAGTGATCATGGTCCCGCTATTTTTCCTGATTTTACCCCACCAAGATGGGGGAAAAATTAGGAGGGGGAATATACTCACTCTCTCATCATATTTTTCTTTCGAACCACCAATTTTTTCTTGAGCATTCTTCTCGTCTTGGTAGCTTCTTTCGATTTTTAAGTTGACCTAAAATCTAAATTTTACAGAACAAAATTTTGCATGAGCTTTCACATTAGATATTGCAAATTTTTGTTGAGTTGGATCATTGGGGGCATCGCTAATACTTGCCTAATCAACCTTTGTGGCCTCTACAATGTCCTTTTTGGCACACAAATTCATAATTTTTTTAAGTTTGTTCTATGTGCTCTCTTGTATACTTTAGTGTGGGTGACGTTTTCCCAAAATCTAGCCCACTAAAGTGGGGAAAAATGTAATGTGATCTCCTTTCATGATAGAGATCTTAGTATCCTTCTCTTTCATTCTCTCAAGAAATTTTTTTGATTACCCTCCTTGATATTATGTCTTTAGGCTATTCTTTGCAATTTCTTCATTCCTCCTTCTAGTTCAATTAAAAAAATTTTGAGGTAGTTTAGGGCAGTTTGTTCCCTAGGATTTTCTTGGAAAGCAAGAGATTTGTGAGCAATGAATCCCCCTTCTTTACAAAAACTTAGCCATTTTACATAGGATCAACTTGGGTCTTTTCCTTTGGGAAAACTCTATATGGACAAAAGACTCTAATTCCCCTTCACATCCTGGGTAAAATACTCTCTTCCTTTTTACTTTAGTTTGTATTTTCTATTGAAAACATATGCTCACTAAGGTGGGGGGGAAATTTAATGTCATAAATTGTATCCTATGCAATTTCACACTACACATATCTCCCTCTTGAGATAAACTAATATTTGTAAGCTCTCCCTCAACTTAAAACCATTTCTTGCCATCTAGTATGCTCAATTCCTTGACTATTAAGTCTTATTTTCCCATGGACTAATGCATGCTATGAAAAAATCTGTGATTCACACTAGAATCCTACAGAACTATGATGCTAAGGTGGTTGATGAGATGTTACACTTTCCATGTTAAAGTGTTGTAACACCTCTTCCAACCCGCAACTCCATCAGTAATCACTTCGACAAGCTACCTAGACCAAAAAGTGCCTCTCATTTGTACTTTTAAGAGAGTTATTCATTCTCAAATGAGAGAGTCTTTATTATTAATTCATTCTAGATGTGGTTCATTCTTTCTCTCTTGAATAAACACACAACTCTCTTCTCCTTTGATTTATCTACACCATTCTACAACATTTTGTTGAGCATACACAAATTTCTCCATTTCTCTACACACAAACATTGTAAAGAGACATTCGTCAAATTTTAGAGTAAACTCCATTGTTGCAACATGATCTAACCTTGTAAGGAAGCCGTTGCCATCATGGAGGTTCTTTTTTCCTCTTTGTGGCACCAACAAACCTTGTTGTTTTGATTGAACAAGGTAACTCCCCAAGAATCTTTATTGAGCATATTATCTCTATCTTTGATTATCATATGGTGGTATTTATCATTTCACGTGTATTTTTATTATCTTGTCTAAGGCTATCCATGGAGCTAGAAAAACCAATATGGGGTTTTTAATGAGGAAAAATCCTGTGCAACCACCCAAGCATTTCTCTTTGGTCTTCTATGTGTAGGTTCAAGTGAAAGAACTATTTGAAGCATTTTTGAACTTCATCAGATGTTCTCAATAATATCTAAAACCTCTCCTTGTCACTTTTTGTCTCATTTTCATTTATCATCATTATTTCTATACCTTTTATTTTGTATGTTCATACTTTTCACCCCTTTCATGTCCAGAAATCTATGTAGAATAATTGTCTCATTTTGTGATGATTCTTGTTTTTGTCTATATAGGACACCAACATGGTGCTCTATCATCCTATACAAAGACCTTGTTGAGATATCCAAAAAAACTCTATATATTTCACTTTTGATTTTTGATGTCTAAAAGGTCCATATAATTTATGCACTCTGTTAAATCTCATATTCTTCTAATTTTAGTTCAATTGAGCCATGCCAACTAAAGTAGTAGGGAGACAATTTTCTCCTTGAGATCTCGTTATCTTGAGGGTATGAAATTCCCTCCTCTAAAATGATCTTATACCAACTCATCCAAAATATTAGAATAAAATGAATTCTTAGCATACATTGAAATAATGGAGATATTCTAATTAGCTAAAATAGTGGGCAACAAACTTAAAGTAGGCCTCCTAAAAATTCCTTCAACCACTACATTTTTTACCTTTCATGTATTCAATATTAGAAACATATGATTTCAGCTTTCTTACTATTTTTTTTGGCATTCATACAAATCCTTTCGATTCCAAAATAAATTCAAACCATTTGGATCAATCTTCACAAGAAATTTCTTGCAACATAGATATGCCTAAACTTCTACATAGCATACATAATTGCTAACATTTCCTTATTATAAATTGAATACCCTCTTTCTAACTTGCTTAAATTTATTCTATACAATGCTATTGGATTTCCATTTTAAGTTAGGATATCCCCTACACCTTTTGATGCATCACTCAACTACAAAAGGTAGAGAAAAATCAAGAATTACAAGAAATAGGTATGAGCTCATCACCTCCTTAAAGTTGTCATTCTTTTTTTAACTTCCTTGTGTTGAACACCAAAAATATTGAGAGGGGGGGTGATTCAGTATTCCTTTAAACCAATTAAGCATAATCCATCTAATTATCATAATAAATATAACTACAAAATGAAAGCATGGAGACATACACAAAATCACATGACACATGAACACTAGTATTTTTATGTGGAAAACCAAATAAGGGAAAATCCACGATGAGGCTTAGCTCACAATATATTATATCCAGATATAATATATTACAAAAAGGCTCACTGTTAGGTGGACTCACTATCCAAGTGAACTCACTGCCCACAAGGAAAAAGAAGGAACAAATAAGGGGTGGCTATACAACCTATTTGAACTAATACAATAAATTATATCATATGCTAGATTACAGTTTCAATGAATTAAAAAATGATTTTCACTCTAATCTGAATCAATACTCTACTCTGTTCACAATCTGCTCAATTCTGCATCACACACATGTAGGTGAACCATCATACATGTCATATATCTCTCAAAACTCACATGCAATCTGTTATCTCTTTATCATCCAATACTTCTCATTTCACACACACATCCACACACTCACCAGAAACTTCAAAGTTAATCTCCTATATATCCATATCAAGTGTAACTCCAATTAAGTCATCCTAATTAGAAGTAACACACAAAATTAAGCATGTCATCCTCAAAACATTTTATCCAGACTCAATGCCTTAAATCAAAAATTTAATTTACATCAAGATAGGTTGGAATGGACCTAGTATAAATCCCATGTAAGATAAATCTAATTGATTTTCCTCCACAAAACGTCAAATATGTTAGGTTGGCTCAAAAAATAGACCTAAACACAAAGCCTTCAAGTGCACATGAAATTCTCCAAATGTGAAACTTGAAAGCTTGATCTTCCTTTGAGTTCCCATTAAACCAAAATCTATTATCTTGTCTTCTTCATATAAAAAAAATAGTTATCTACAAAGAAATGCATAATCTCCCACATTGATACACTCTACAAAAGGTAACTATGATATACAAGGTTAAGCATTGTCATTCATATCTTTTGGGAAACTTCACAAAATGTCACAAAACCTTGAATATACCTACACTTGATGTATTCAAAACTATAGTTAGAATCACAGAGTGATCTCACCACTTGTGGTAAAGTGCAGAACCAAAAACTAATGCACCAAACCATAAAACTACCAAAGGAAATACATAGCCAATTTCTTGATAAGCCATACTTTTTAGACCAACTTGTTCTATACATATGTCACCAAAAATACTTCCAAACTATTCTAGGATGATAATAAAAATGGTGACATCAATGACAACACTGTATCAATAAATATGTATGTACTTCATGCCCAGGTTCCCAAACTACATCATCAATGACAATATTCCAACTTCCAACACCTTAGACCATGCAAAGGATCCATTCTTTGTCAAAATTAGTCAATGGAAAAGAAATATAATAAAAACATTTTACAAACCTCCTATAATAACAACATATCCTCAAGGGTCTTTCCAATTGTGTTAGATTGGTTAGTAGAATCCAATCTAGGATTGCTTGGATATTTTATTGATCAACCTAAAAATATTCAAAAATTATGACATGACCCAAGTAAATTATTTTAGTGAATGCAAAATCACATTTAGAAAACTTAGCATAAAAAAATGTTGCTCTAAAATTCCCAAAACTATATCTAGATGCTCCAAATTTCCATTCCAATTTTTTTATAAATCAATATATAATCAAAGAAAACCAAGATATGTTTTGAGTTTCCTAATAAATACCTTTTTCTTGCATGATTATAATTTTTCTAGAGAATTATTAATTCTAAAGGGCATGATAGCAACTCAAAATTTACATAGTGGAACCAAAAAGTTGTCTTTTCAACATATTTCTCTCTCATACAAATTTGGTGATATCGTGATCTCAAATCAATTTTCAAGAAGTAAACAACTCTATGCAACTCATCAATGAGTTCATCTATCCCTAGAATATGATACATATTATTTATGGTATTCTTATTTATTTCTCTATAGTCTACGTATATTTCAAAGTGTCATCCTTCTTCACAAGAACTACAAATGATGTAAATGGGCTAGAGATTGGCCTAATGAAACCCATATCCAATAGTTCTTTGATATTATTCTATATCTCTTCCTTGTAGCCTCATGTACATTCTTATGGAGTATTTATAAAAGGATTATCTTCCTATTTTAACTCAATCATATGATAAAATCCCCTATCCAGAGGTATTCTTGGATGTATATCATTAAAAAATACACTATGCTTTTCCAATTTTTTTAAATTTCAAAATGAAATTTACCTTTCGCCTTGAAAGAGATTATATGATGAATCAAGAAACTAATTTCACAAGATAATTTTCCTCTCCGAAAATGTATCTTTGTCTTCTTTTCTATAACCACCCTTGGAGATCCATTTTAAAGGCCTCTCAAAATTAATTATTTTCCATCCAATTGAAACTTAAACTCCATAGTATAATAATTTTGGAAATTCCTTCCAATGGACCGCATCCATTGAACACATAACATAATATCAGTTTCTCCAATACCAACAACATAAAAATAATTACATAACTTATAATCACCTAATATAATGTTGAGTTGCCAAGTAATGCTAGTGTAAGATATAGTAAATCCATTTGCAACTATAAAATTGAATCCTTTGAACCCATCTCTCTTCAATAATATTTTAATCACTAAATCCTCATAAATGAAATTATGGGTTTCCCCACTATAAATTAGCACAATTATTATTTGTCCAACTAAAACAACACAAACCTTAAAATGATGATATCTAAGAGCTCCAAAGAAATTTTCCAATGATCCTCCTTTGTTGTTTCATTTCTCTTCTTCCTCATGGATAGGATCTTTTGCATCATGAAATCATTTAATCCCACCAAAATTAGAGTCTCAAAAAACCTCAGTAAAATGAACTCTTCCCTTTCCAAGACACTTATGGGTAGAAAACCATGGCTCTTTACAAGTGAAACAAATATTTTTCCTTCTAAGATTATTATTTGCTTCATGATCCAACTACTTAGATACCGTCAAGGATGTACTCTTTTATATAGGAGTTGGGAAGTCTTAATATAAAAACCACCTTTCTATTTCCATGGAGTAGAAACCTTGGATTTATGTGCCAAAGCCATTTTACAAATTTGGGTTCAAGATGTAAATGTCTTCTAATAGCCTCTTGTATGGTGGATGGTGAAAATCCTTGATAATACCCCTTAAGAATTCCTCAAGCTCCTTGTGGAAAATATAGAGGAATCATTTCTCTAATATGTCAATAATGTAAATATTCTAGAATTCATCTACATACTCATTGATTGTGGTACTTAGCTTGATTTGGGTCCCTAAAATACTTTTCCTCATCTCTAAGCTCAAATATATAAAGAATCCTCCAGCTAAAGTCTTTAAAAGTGGTCACTTGATAAAGGACTTGTGTAATTATTCCATGATACCACCATTGATAAGAGTTTCCCTCAAGATACAAAGTTTCATATGAATGTCATCCTTTTCCTTCATAGGATTGAGGGTGAAATATTTTTTGAATTTTTTACAACTATGCTCTAGCTGAGATATTTTCTCTACCATCAAAGTTGGGTGCTAAGAGTTTATTGGGTTTAATTTTGATCTCTCTTCTACTCTACTATTATTCTCTTTTCTTTTGATCCCTCTCATGTATTTCTATGAATTTATCAAATGGAACATCTAATTTGAAAGCTTCATATTGCTTAATGTAATCTACATTCCATTTTGGAGCTATATTAAGTAGAGGTTTTTTAGTTGAAGCAATAGGTACAAATTATTCATTATTAGGTAAGGAATTAAGCTTTGTTGGCTTTGGATTGGGAATTGATTTCTTCCCTATGAGACTGCTTCCTTCACTTGTAGTGTTTCCTACACTCTTCATATTTTTTATTTGACCAAATTTGGTCCACAATGAGAGCCAATTTATCAATGGTTTCAATAATTTTTTCTCCTATATCTTTCATTCTTCCCTCTTTCCTCTTCAACCATGATTTCTTCTTTTGATTTTGAATCAATTGTTAACTTCCTTTGCTCCCACCTCAAGTATTTAATTTAGTTTTCAATTCAAAACATAAATGAATCAAACCATATAGGATGTAAAGATAAGGATTTTATACTACTAAAATGTTCCCAACATAAAATTTTAGACCTAAGTATCAAATTAAATGCTCCCCTTGAATTATCCAAACAAAGTTATAGCTAGAAATGAGATAAATAGGGGAAACATAGAAAAAATTGAATAAAAAATCCAAAAACTAAATTATATTGAAATTTATTGATAGAAATATAAATGTTAGGTCTGATACATTGATTAACATCCACAATAACTTTTTCAACAAATTTCACAACTCTATTACAAACTATACCCAAATAGGATGAACATATAGTGTGCTAATCCACTAAAAATATCTTAAACAAACAAGAAATACTATAGACTTGCACAAAATAAGTGATGGCATATAAGTAGAGGAAAAATTAGAAAACACATATAAACAACAACAAAACACAACTAAAACTCCATTAAAAACTTATAAACACACAAAATTCAACTAAGACAATATGTAAGTAAACTACCATAAATTTTTATCTCCAATACAACCAATGGATGAAATTTACCTCTATCAACAAAGGGTTTTCATCCCCTAGCCACTTAAAACTTATGGGTTTTCATCCACTAGCTCCAATCTCCAATGTGTTTTCATCCACTGAACAAAACACAAGCACAAACCTCTATGAGAGAAAAATCAAAGATGCAATAATTCCCAAAATGACTAACTTTTGATTTTTATATGCAATAGGCCTAGAATGGGCATCCAAACTCTCACACCTTTCTCTAGAAGATTCTACAATATGGCTGCTAAAATTAAGTAATAGCAACTATCATAACTTTATCATAGATATCAATGTATTATATCAAAGTTGTCATATGTGGCCAATAATAAATTAATAAAATAATACCAAAAGATGCTTCCAAATTCCCATGCCTCACCTATACCATTAATTAATTTATCTAATATTTATTTTTCATAAAACGTCAAATATTAAATAAGAATATTTTCCCTAGCTACTATTTTTAACCCATAGGAAAATATATGGGTTAATATCAATCTTGAACTTACTATTTTCAGAAATGGGACATGGCGCAATACATCAAGATTACAAGGAATCGATAAGGTATCTTATGAGCCCTAAGAGAAAAAAAATCCAATCTATGATGAAGTAGTTCTTCGAGTTCATGGAGCCTATGAATACTTGGTATAGAACTATAGATGTATGTGGGGTCCCTCCAAAATATACTCTCTCAATCTTTGTCTAATGGCACTATTTGGCTATGGCAAGATCAAATCCATTTTTGCAAAATATGTTGTTTGAGAGTAGTGTAAAGGTGCTACTAGACATATTTTTCATTCCACACCTCATCAAACTAAAAGAACTATTCCACCACATTATGTTGGGTGGATGAATGTTTGGGGAGGCCATTTTTATTCCCCAAGTGTGTCAGTCCCTTTGGGCTATAATTTTCTAGCAAGGTCTCTTAAGAGAAAAAACCTATCAATCTATAAAAGAGCAATTCTTAGAGTTCATAGAGCCTACGATTGTTTTTCTAGATCTAGAAAAATGTGAGGTCCATTAAAAATAAAATCTCTTAGTTTTCATCAACATGACACCATTTGAATATGGAAAGATTGAATTAATTCTTGAAAAATGCATCATTTGAGAGCATTGTATTGGTAAAAAGACCCTTGTTTTATTTTATATTCTTTATGTTTCCAAATTTATTGTACCAACATTAGAGTGGGTAGGTGAATACCAAGGGATGCCCTATTTTATTACCTAGGTGTGTAAATCCCTTTGAACTACAAGGTTTTGGAAAGATATCTTAAGATCCCTAAGAGAAAATACTTTACAACCTATGAAATAACTTCTTAGAGTTTATAGGGCCTAAATTATTTGTTCTAGACCTAAAATTGGATGTGGGGTCCCTGAAAAATAACCCCTCTCCTTTTCGTCAACTCAACACAATTTTACCATAATAAGATCAAATGTGTTATTGTAAATTACATCATTTAAGAGAAATTTAAAGTTGTTAATATGTATATTATTTATTCAAAATGGGCGTTGACCTAAATTTACTATACAAAAACATTGGTGTGAGTGGTTGAATGTAGGAGAGGCCCCATTTCATTCACTAGGTATGTTGATCTCTCTAGGCTACAAGGTTTTGGCAATGCCTATAAAGATCCCTAAAAGAAAAAATAGTCAACTATAATGGAATAGTTATTAGGTTTTATGGGGCCTAAACATGTTCCATATAGGCCTATAAATGGATTTTGGATACCTAAACAATAAAATATCCTTTTTTTTCAAATTGATATTATTTTATTATGGAAAATATCAAATGCATTCTTGTAAAATGTGTCATTTAATAGTAATGTAAAGGTTCCAAGAGCCATATTTTATAATATATGCCTTGTGGGGCTAAGCTTACTATGCTGATATAATGGGGTGGGTTGGTGAATTATAGGGAAGTTCCCATTTCATTCCCCAAATGTGGAAATCCCTCTAGGCTATAAGTATCTAGTAAGGTCTCTTAAGAGCCCTAAGAGTAAAATAGTGCCAAACTATGATAGAGTAGTTATCATATTTTTTAAGGCCTATGAAATTTATATCTACACATATAGGTGTATATGGAGTCCCTCCAAAATAACCTCTCTCATTTTTTTATCAAATCAACATTGTTTGACTATGCCAAGATCAAATGCATTCTTGTAATATGTGTCATTTGAGAGTAATATAAACATGCCAAGAGCCATATTTTTTGTTCTACACATTCGGGGGATGATTCGAATGTGCCAAAGAATTGAGGTTGGTAGGTGAATGCTATAGGAGGGTCTTGTTTCATTCCATATGTGTGCCAATCCTTTTGAGCTACAAATTTCTGACAATGTCTCTTAAGAGCCCTTCAAGAAAAAACTACAAATTCTTGCTTGCTTATTTTCTTAGTCTATGGCTCACATGAATGCTTCATTTGCACCTAAAAGAATATTTTGAGTCTCTTTAAAATAATTTTTCATTTTTTTTTAAAATCCAAACCATTTTATTGTGCCAAAAATTAATGTATTATCAAAAAATGCATCATGTGAGAGTAGTGTAAATATTACAATAGGATTTTTTTGTTCTCTCAAACCTCATGGGACTAAACTAGCTACATTAGCACATTAGGTTAGGCACATGAATGATACTAGAGACATTTTTTTATTTCATAGATATATATATCCTTTTAGGCTACATTGCACCAAGTTAGTATCTTAAAAGCCTTAAGAGCAAAAAGTTCCCAAAATTTTGCTTGTCTATTCTCTCAATATATGGAACCTACAAATGTTTTTTTTTTTGCTTATAGGTGTATATTGAGTCCCTCTACAATAATCTATCTAATTTTTTCAACTTCATACCATTTGACCATGTTAATGATGAATGCATTATTTTAAAATTCCTCATGTGAGAGTAGTGTAAAGGTGACAATAGGCATTTTTTGTTTTTCATACTTTTTGGGACTAAATTAACTATGCTAACACATTAGGGTAGATAGGTGAATGCTACTAGAGGCCTCATTTCATTTTTTCACTCCCTAAATATTTTTAGGATACATTGCATCAAGGTAGTCTCTTAAGAGCCCTAAGAGCTAAAAGTTTCCAAACATTTCTTGCCTAATTTCTCAATCCATGACACCTACGAATGTCTCATTTGCACCTATAAGTGTATGTTAAGTCTCTCTACAATGCCATGTCTCATTTTTTTCCTCCAAAACTTTTGACCATGCCAACAATGAATATATTCTTATAAAATGTCTTATTTGAGAGTAGTGTAAGGGTGTCGACATGTATTTTTTATTCTTCATTTGATTCCATTAGTCTATAAATCCTTCCAAGCTACATTGCACTAAGGTATTATATCAATAACACTAAGAGAAAAAAGTTATCAAATTTTTTCTTGCCTATTTTCTCAATTTGTGGTACCTAAAAATATCTCATTTGTATCTATTGGTTAATCTCAAGTCACTCTACATTATTGTATCTCAAAATATTCAGCTCTATATTTTTTTACCATGCCAATGATGAAGGTATTATTGCAAAATTCATTATTTGAGAGAAGTGTAAAGGTATGAATAGGTATTTTTATTCTTTATGAACCTCATGGGACTAAAAAAATATGCTAGAACATTGAGGTTTGTGGGTGAATTCTAGTAGAGGCCTCAATTCATTCCATGGGTCTCTAGATATTTCTAGGATACATTACACCATGAAACTTGACTAGAATTAAACAAGAATATACTTATGAATGCCAAATGTCATAGATATAGATAATTAAAACCCTATAAAATTATTAAGGTTAAAAAAATGAAATTAGCTATATATATGGAGTCATGACAATGATAGGCTTGTCATAAATGAGAAAAATAGGATTTAACACTTATTTTTTGGGTGTCCTAAACTACTTTGTGCAGCTCTATCACCATTCTCATCTAGGTTATCAGCGTCGTAGGCTTTTTCATGAGGTCCTTTTGTTTCCTCGACCCATTATGAAGATTATTACATTAAAGGAGGTAAAAGGGCCACACTTAATTAATCTATACATAAATTAAAGATTAATTTAATCTTAAATTAAAGATTAATTTAATCTTAAATTAAAGATTAATTTAATCTTAAATTAAAGATTAATTTAATCTTAAATTAATGATTAATTTAATCTTAAATTAATGATTAATTTAATCTTAAATTAATGATTAATTTATTCATAACTTAATTTATACATGTAAAATCAATATTAATTTATACATGTAAAATCAATATTAATTTATTTGAATTATCTCACATTTGATAATACATGTTTCCTATGTGTTGGTATAGGTTGTAGTAGAGATTAAAATAAAGTAGCAAAATCCTATCAAACCTACCACAAGTAGTTATGAATGTGGCATGAATTCCAGTTCCAAATAGGTCTAGTAGAATTAGGTGCATATTGTAAGGGAAACATCCTAAATAGTATGTATATGTATACAAATATTTATGAAGGATGTAAGAGATTGATATAAATAATAGTGGAATAAGATAGATGTAAGGAAATTTTCAAAAAAAGAATAAAATTAAGATCAAACAATGTTATATTATATTATTTGAATATAACATATGAAGATAGTATTAATGATTATTTAATTTGGTATTTGAGTATGATTTATTTTCTATTTTCTATTTTATTACCATATTGTACCTAATCTCTAATAATTCTATTATTGTTGTCACTAGGTATAAAAATAACTCCTAAATAATTTCTAGGGTTCACAAATTTGGTTTGTTACCCATTTTTCTTGCTAAGATTGCTTTCATTTTCAAGACTCAAACCCAAGTCTCTTGGGAGAGATAAAATTATCCTAACCAACTAGAATCATAATAGAGTCCTATATAAATAATAAATATGATAACATCTATAATCATAATTTATTTTAATATATAATGTCAAATTATATATAGTTTCATGAAAATGACATATAGTGTATACATTATGTAATAAATACAATGAAAACATACACTAATCCATTTATGTATACAAAAAATATCATAAAATATCAATCCTATGGATTGCCATGGAGGAGTCAACAACTCTTTTTTTATTGGGAAGATGGAGAGGTGAATGATGTTTGTTACTTTTGAATCTATTGATTGGACAACCTCTTTAAAATTTGGATGTGTCCACCTATGATTAAAATCAAACACCATACACATTAATATAAAAAAATGAGATGACATAAGTGAATGGTCACTTACCATAGGTTGATTATTTAACTCTTATTCTCTACTTCTCTTCATTGATCTAAGGGGTTGATGTAAAAATAGAGTTGTGACAACCTATGACAAGGAAGATGAAAAAAAATAGACTAAAGATGAATATAAATTAAATTTACACTAAATGATGTGGGAAAAAGAAAGAAATACAAAATGGAATCTACATTACTAGGTTATACCTTTATTAAAAGTATTGAAGAAAAAAATGTTGTAGGAATGCCCAAATCCATCATGCCATGAATATTAGGAGGGATCTAAATTGATGTGATCAACTAAAAATAGAACAATGTCACTTAATGAAAATATACCTAACATTATTTACAAACATAGTGATTAAAAATATTAAAACTCAATAAAATTTGACATGCAACCACTACCACCAATGGGTGTTGATGTTGAAGGTCTAACATCCATCTATTCATCATCAAATTATAATTTTAAGATTTACATTGATATATTAAAAAATAATTTACATGCATTATATTTACTATTTTTATTTAAATTACATACCACCTAATTACGAGTTGAAAAACTAAAAAATATAGGATGAAAAATATGACCAAATAATTTTATTAGATATAGTTATTTACATTCATTTTCATTCATAATATAATAATTAGTTAATATTACATTTTTAAAGAAAATATAGTAAATTTCATAGCCTTATTAAAAAATTACCCTTGAATCTGTTGAATGCACAAGAAAAATGAGAGGGAGGGTGAATCAATTGTACCTTAAAACTTCAAAACCCTCACAAACATTTAGATCCACATTAATCCAATTAACCCTTAATTTTTTACAATAATCTATCATGAAATCAAATAATAGAAATAGAACCAAATGCAAAGGAACACCAGATTTATGTTAAAAACCCAAGATGGGAAAAACCACAGTGAGGATTGGTTCACAATATAAAGAAATATCAACACTGAATATAATGGGGCTCATTGCCCAAAGAAAGAAAGGCCCACTACCAGAATAGAAAAGAAGTTATAGAAAAGTGTTACTATATCACCAAAAAGTGTAGCCTTGACACTTTTTCACTCATTTGGGCCTTTTCCCGTAGATTTTGGCATGGTTTTTCTTTGATCTAATTTTGTAATGTGGCCAACACATTCACATTAGGCCTTGAATGCATGCAAATCAACAACAACCTAATGATGTTTTACAAAGGTGTTGTGAAGTGTTGTAACACATCTTCCCACTTTTCTAAGACCCTTTCAACATGATTCACCTAAACAACTCCATTTTACCCCTTTTCAAGCCTTGTGCCAAAGTGTTGTAGGGTGATGTAACACATCTTCACACTTTTCTAGGCTTGTCATCTCTAAATTTACCCTTTCTCAAGATAAATTTTCCCCTTAATGTACTTATAGGCCCGACTAAAGTGTGTTTCAAGAGACAAGCCCGTTAATCATAATTTAACACCACCTAATCACTGACCACCACTTGAATTTTCCCAAGTGGACTAGGTCACCACCTTGGGCGACCTAGTCCTTTTTGGCATAAGATTTGAAATTAAAACAAAATTCTAATGAGAATTTTCCTCCAAAACCCTAATGTCAGCCTATCATGTGTTATTTTCAAGAAATTAGGGCATAGATTGTATAAATAAGGGTTTTCATCCTCATTTTAACTCCCCCACCCCCCCCCCCTCCCCCCCCTTAGCATTCTATCTTCACAAGAACTCAAGAAGGCAAGCATTCAAGCACTAGGCATTTTAGACATCATCCATTGGAGTTGGTTCTTGCACATCTCCAGATATCCTCAAAGGTTTGGTGAGTGTTTACATTTACATGTTATTCATTTACCTTTCCTTTTACATTCTATTTCATTTGGTTTTGACTACCAACAAGGGGTTTGACTAAGGTAGACCCCTCTTCTCTAACCCTAACATTTTCCTTCTCTTTGCATGTGTTATTTGAAGGTGTGTATGCAGATTACTCAAGGAGAAAATTGTTGAAAAGGGTGCCATAATTCGATCTACAACAACCAAGTCAACAAGCCCTATGAAGAAGCCAAAAGACAACTTGCAAGTCATTTTTTGAAGATTCAAACACAGGTCTCTGTCAAAAAAGGAAGTACAAGTGGGTACCTACAGATTCCTACCTCGAAGCTCCCGAGAGTTCTAGGAGGACTAGGTCACCATAATTAGTGACTTTGTCCCTATCCCAAGCCTTGAAAATTGGTTTATGTGTTTCTGGATACCCTTTTTCCAGGAACTAGCTCTGAAAAAGTTTCATGATAGGAGGACTAGGTCACCCATTCTAGTGTAAGTGTCCCTATAAATATTTCCAAAAAATTCCAAAACACTCTAAGGCTCCTCTTCTTTAGGCTTCATTTCCTAGGTGTAGCATTTCTATGCCTTCCTGTTTCTTTCTAATTTGCATACATTTAGGCCATTTATTTTTCTTTACATGTAGTTTAGGTTTACATTTCTTTACATTTCATAGTTAGTTAGTTTCATTTTATTCTAGAATTTAGTCACATTAAATCACACACAACACAACCCATATCTTTGAATGAACTCACCCAAAAACACTAATCCTTTAGTGTGAAAGAGAGCCATTCCATAAACCAATAACTCCTAGGTGAAAAACCCTAGGAGCCTATTTGGGGAATCCTCTTTCCCTTTTGCATATGTTTTTGGTGGTTCATTTTGGTGAACCTAACCCTAGAAAAGTTGTTAATCTTTTGATTTTGCATTTACATATTAGGATAAATCTTGCATTGCATTAGGGTTTTTGCATTGTTTTCATCCTAAGGTTTATACAAAAGTGCATTAGTGAAAAGTTCATATTAGCTTTCACTTTTCATTTCATTTTCATTAAAAAGGTACAAAAAAAATTGCATTTCCATTTTGTGCTTGCATCAGAAAGCATAAAACCTAGTCAATTTTTTTGAACAATGTTAAAAATATCATTATTGGGACTAATTCGCCACACTGGGTGACCTAGTCCCTTTGCATCATTCACTCTCTAATTTTTGACATTTTTAAAGCATTTTTTGCACTTTTGTTTTTTGTTACTACATTTTTGTTTTATTTTCCAGAATCCTAGTTATAAGAATTTTAGCCTTCTTTGTTTACATAGAATTTGCACCCATCCCACCTTTTAGAAAAAAAATCATGAGTGTTTGGTGTTCTCTTGTTGATATCATTGTGAGATGAAGCTCTAGACTCATGGATTATAAAAACAATACTATTGTTGTAGATCTTGGGGTCTCTCAAGTTTCTACTCCTAGTATCAACAATAGTGCACTAGGCCTAGAAACCACCCTTAGTTACTCCTTGCATTTAGGAGACACACATGTTGACAATAAAACTAATGACCTCCAACATGACAAGATATTCCACATTCATGCAGAACTAGTTGACCTCCAACATGAAGTTATTTTTGAGACCATTGTTGCCTTTGCTATCCCCACTATAGAAAAAATTGACCGTACGCTTGACAATGATAATGGGTTAGGTGTTGTGAGGAAGAATATTGACATATACCACAAAAATGTCTCTTCCACACCTAGGGTCTCTCAGCCAGCCACCCCTATTGTTAGCCAAGGAGGATCTCATACCCCTCCTCCCTCAACAATATCTTCCATTCCAACCCATCCCTCTCCTAATATCACTACAAATGTGCAACATATTAGAAATGTGATACCTTCCCTCAGTATTCCTACCAGTCTTCCTATATCCTATGTGGCATCCCATGTTGTATCCTCTCCTACCATTCCACCCATTAAAATTCCATTTACTTGCCCCACAACTGCATTCACCCCATAACCACTAATCCCACTTCCACTGATCCTCTCATTGCCCAATTGTTCCACACCATCTCCTCCATGCAACAATAGATTTCCACTCACTCAAAACCAACATGGTTCACACACACACTTTGTTCGTGGTAGCCCCTTATCATTAGACATCTTGCAAACACCCCTACCACAAGGAATATAAATACCTAGGTTTGAGAAGTATGGAGGGAAGGGTGGTCCTTCTAATCACATTAATGCATATACTACCTTGTGTAGTGATTTTTCTCTTGATGATAAATTTCTAGCTAAAATCTTCCCTAGGACCTTGAAGGAAATCACTTTGGATTGGTTTTCTTCCTTGCCAAATAATTCCATTCATTCATTCAATGAAGTTGTGGATGCATTCATCGACCACTTCCAAGTCCACATGAATCCCAAAAAGACCTTAGTCGAATTGATGAGATGTAAACAAAATAATGACAAAAAGATAACACACTTTATCTCACCATACCAATTAATTTACTCTCAAATCAACATCAAGCTCCACAATCCACATATGCAAAATATTTTTATTGAAAACTTGCTCACACCCCTTTAAGATAAACTCACCCTGATGAATTTCCATTCCTTTATACACTTATGCACATCACTCTGTGATTATCACAATTCAGCTAGTAGTCATGATACACGATCCACTTCTAGTTGAGTTGAGAAGTCCGACGCTACCAACCAAACCAAATCTCGGCCATTTCAAAAGCCAAATAATGGGTTTTTGCAATTTAACCCTCCTTCCCAAACTCCTCCACTTGCCAATAATCAAATAGCGGTTGTTAAGATTGCGATGCCTTTCAATTATAGAGATCCTAAATGTGCCTTCATGCCCTTACCTAATACAGTCAATAATACAATGACCCACCTTATACAACAACAAATGATTACTTTACCTATTGTCTCTCCAGTTGATCCTAATAAGTCTTTACCCCCATCCTTTAATGCCAATTCTTGTTATTACTTTAATCGCCAAAATAAACATGACACTAAGAAATGTAAGCATCTTAAGCACCTTGTGCAAAACCTCATTGATTTAGACCATCTATCTGTTGTTGGTATTCATGATAAAGGCAATAATTCGGTGGCCCCTCCCAATCAAAATTTGAAAATATTCACCAACCCCATTCCTAAACACAATGTGTCATTTTTCAAAGTTGGTGAAACTTCACAAAGTGATATTATGAATGTTGCTACACAAGATGAATATCCTAACCCTCTTCAACATATGACCCATTTCCAGCCTATGGATGAAATGGTAGGCGCAATTGATGTTATCCCTCGTAAGGGCCAAACCAAAACATCTCTTGATATTACCTTTTCACCTCAAGAAATACTCATAAACCTTCCCAATGGTCCTCTCTACATAGCCGAAATAATCTATGATAATCCCACTAGTGGGATACTCATAGATCTCGCTTCTGGTGAGAACGTGATCATGGTAGAGTTCTTAGTATTGCATGATCTTCATCAAAGATGTTTATAATAAACCTAATGCATGGATAAAAATGCATAATGGTTTTTCTTTCCCTACAATTGGATCAATTTCTCTCCCATTGAAAATATGCTTTAAGACACTGGATGCCACATTTTCTATTATTCCATAGTCGAATCAGTTTCGTTTGCAACTAGGCCATCCTAGGATTCAGTCCATGAAAGTGGCCCCATCTATTCTTCACAAATGTTTGAAGTTTCCCTTTGACAATGAAATATTCACCGTTCACCATAGTGGCTTCAATCCTTTATCTTCCAAAGTAAACTTTTCTTTAGAAGCCTTTTGGCTAGAACCCATGGACCCAATCATGCCTAGAAGAGACTTATTTTTCATTTCCTATCAAAATTCTAAGGCAAAGAGAATATTTGAATTATCTCTTCACAACATGCCTCCATGTACCTCTGAGACTCCCATCCTTGATGAAGCTATGTTGCAACCTAAATCTGACATGCCTAATCAGACAACACCTGAAACCTCCTCCACATCCTCCAAGAGGCCAAGAGATCATGATAGTAATTCCATCCTACCTCCTCACATCAAAAAAAGTTTATAAATCCAAGGAGAAAGTGAATGATCCACCTATGGTTCCTCTCGTTCCTCCCCCTAGGAATGAAAAGAAATCTATGATTGACCAACCCACTCCTTCTAAGATGCAACTTGGAAAAAGAATAAAAAGAAATAAAGGAGCTAGGGAGCGTAGGCTTCACTATCGTGCTCTTTCTCACAAATCACATAACAAAGAAAATGATGAAAATCATAATCCACCTTTTCCAGAGGTGATGCATGACGACCCTCCTCCCTCACCACCACACCATTATCCTGTACCTCCATCCCCACCTATGTTTCATGATGCAACTGACATTGTCACTCACCCTCTTGTCATCATTAACTTGGATGATGATGATGAGGAGATTACCAAAATCAATGAATAAGTCCATCACACTTTAAACAATTTATTCTCCTCATCTATGAGCTTGCATAAAACATCCCCTAGAATGAGCATTGATCTAGATGCTAGTTCTGTAATTGTGGTTGTCCCTCTAGCTAGTCACCCTCCCAAATTTTATACTGAACAAGAGTGAGAGGTGGATGAATTTCTCAATGATTAATGAGAATTTTTCTTACTAGCCCTTTATTTTTATTTTCCATGTTTTATTTTGTGTGACATGTTCCCCCCATACTATTATGTTTAATTTCCTCTCTCTTTGTGCCATTCTTCTATTTGTACCTCACTTCTTCTATATGTCGTGCATCCTTTTCACTTTTTGTTTTATGCTTTTTTTCTTTTTTTCCTCCTCTTGGGGATGATGCAAGGCATTGAGACCGTAATGTCTCCTTCATGTTGACCCAAAAGGACCCATTTTTCCTTTTCTTTTTCTTTTTTCCTTCCTTTTCAGGATGATGCAAGGCATTAAGACCGTAATGCATCCTTCATGTTGACTCCAAAATGGCCCTTTTTCTTTGTCTTTTCCTTTTTCTTTTTTTGTCCTTTTGGGGATGATGCAAAGCATTGAGACACCCTTTGTCTCTTCCATGTTGACCCAAAATGACTCTTTCTTTTTATTTTATTTTGCTCTGTGTGTGCTCTTCTTCCAGTTCTATGTATGTGGGGGAATGATGGCAGTTTTATGCCCTATATACAAAAATTGCAACAACAAACATATTGACCCCTTCTATGTTTGGTGTTGTTTCTCATTTTCGGGGAAACAGCCTTTCTTTTATTTTCTTTTACATGATGCAACCTCCCTTGGAAACATATGACTTGGCATACAACTTTCCAAGTAGTCTCTCATGTCCTTTTCTTTCTTTTTGAATTTTTCATTTCTCTACTTTAAAGAAATGTCTCACAAAATGTTGTGTAGCAATTCCTTTAAATTGGGGGCATACATTGGAATTATTCATTTTGTAATTTTCTATTCTTTTCCCTTGGTTCCTAGTGCAACATTTCTACTTTATATGATGTGTTTTTTTCTTTGTGGATGAAGGGTGTAATGTATTTCATGAAAGTGACTTATCTTAGCATATTACATTCCTCTTAGTTTCCTGATGTGATGCACTACATCCCCTAAGTTGTGAATTTTCTATCCTTTGATTGGTCCTCTCTTGGAGACATTAGACACAATTTTCGCTAACTCAAAGACCTCGCACAAACTACACAAGACTCCTTTGAACACTCATTTTACATTCTACAGTTTTCACATTGCATTTTCATTTTTTGCATTTTGCATACATGGCCACCTTGCATAACACAACTTGCATGCAAGTGGTGCCATCTTTCAATTGTTTATGAGCTCCAAGCATACAAAAGAAATATTTTCTCACAAACCTCAATCCTTGGCTTTTATGGCACCTTATCAAAGTTACCAGGAGGTATAACTTTGGTATGGTTGAGCGGGAAACCCAACTAGAAGCACGACTATCCCCATAGCCACCTTTGGGTGTGTGAGTGCATACCAACTGTGTGTATGTATTTCACCTTTTGGGCCTTCTCACCCAACATACAACCACTATTCACGTCACCCTAGAGCGAGTACACATCTTCTTTTTGGAAAAAGAACCTAGATCCAATCCACAACTAGCTAGACAAACAATCGAAGCTTGATTTGACTCTCCCTCTCTCTTCACTCCTTCACATAACTTTCTTATGTAATCTCTTGTGCTTATGTTTGGTTTGCCATGGGATCTCAATCCTACGAGCTTGATCATCCCTATTGATTGAAGTCATCTCATCTTACTAGCATGAATGCATTGATCCCTCTCGATATGCATGACTTGTCTACTTTAGTGTGAGTTTGAAGCAAGTTCATCCTCTCACTAAAGTGGGGGCTAAATGTGTCACCAAAAACTGTAGCCTTGACACTTTTTCACTAATTTGGGCCTTTTCCCTTGGATTTTGGCTTGTTTTTTCTTTGATCTAATGTTGTAATGTCGCCAACACATTCAAATTAGGCCTTGAACTCTTGCAAATCAACAACCTAACAATGTTTTATAGAGGTGTTGTGAAGTGTTGTAACACATATTCCCACTTTTCTAAGAACCTTTCAACATAATTCATCTAAATAAATCCATTTTACCCCTTTCCAAGCCTTGTGCCAAAGTGTTTTAAGGTGTTTTAACACATCTTCACATTTTCCTAGGCTTGTCATCACTAAATTCACCCTTTCTCATGATAAATTTGTTCCTTATTATACTTTTGGGCCCGACTTAATTGTGTTTCAAGAGACAAGCTGGTTAATCATAATTTAACACCACTTAATCACCGACCACCACTTGAATTTTCCCAAGTGGGCGAGGTCTCCACCTTGGGCAACCTAGTCCCTTTTGGCATAAAAAATTCTAATGGGAATTTGCCTCGAAAACCCTAAGGCCAGCCTATCATGTGTTATTTTTGACAAATTAGGGCAAATATTGTATAAATAATGGTTTTCATCCTCTTGTTACCCCCCCCCCCCACCTTAGAATTATATCTTCACAAGAACTCAAGCACTCAATCTTCTCAAGAAAGCAATCATTCAAGCACTAAGAATTACATACATCATCCATTGGAGCTGGTTCTTGCACATATTCAGATATCCTCAAAGGTTTGGTGAGTGTTTACATTAACATATTATTCATTTACTTTTCCTTTTACATTCTATTTCATTTGGGTTTGACTAAGGCATACCCTTATTCTCTAACCCTAATATTTTCCTTCTCTTTGCATGTGTTCTTTGCAAGTGTGTATGTAGATTAATCAAGTAGAAAAGTGTTGAAAAGGGTTCCATCATTCCATCTACAACAACCAAGTTAACAAGCCCTAAGAAGAAGCCAAAAGACAACTTGCAGGTCATTTTTTGAAGCTTTAGACATGGGTCTTTGTCAAAAAAGGAAGTAAAACTGGGTACCTATAGATTCCTACCTCAAATCTCTCAAGATCTCCAAGAGGACTAGGTCACCATCATTGGTGAAATTTTCCTTGTCTTAGGCTTGAAAAGTGGTTTCTATGTTTTTGGATACCCTTTTTCAGAAATCGACTCTGACAAAGTTTCCCAGTAGGAGGACTAGGTCACCCATTTTGACATAAGTGTCCCTGTGAAGATTTCCAGTAGATTCCATAACACTCCATGGCTCCTCTTCTTCAGGATTTAGCTCCCAAATGCACCATTTCTGCACCTTTCCGTTTCTTTCCATTTTGCATACATTTAGGTCATTTAGTTTGCTTTACATGTAGTTTAGTTTTACATTGCTTTAAATTTGATTGTTAGTTAGTTTCATTTTATTACAACATTTAGACACATTAAATCACACACAAAAAATCCCCTATCTTTGAATGAAATCACCCAAAAACACCAACCATTGGTGTGAAAGAGAGTCATTCCACAAACCAAGAGCTCCTAGGTGAAAAACCCTAGGAGGTTATTTGTGAAATCCTCTTTCCCTTTTGTATATGTTTTTGGTGGTTTAGTTACAATGATAAATACATCTCAAAGCAACAAAAAAATCCACCACAACATTGTTGGAATTAGGAAACACTGATAGGGGGGGTGAATCAGTGTTCTACAAAATGTTAACTTTATTAATCCGACCTTTAAACCACTTACAACATTGAACCGAAAGAAATATGCAAGCACATAAGGAAATCATACACAACACCATAACACAAGGATTTTTACATGGAAACCCTATTAGGGGAAAAACCATGGTGGAGGTCATTCCACAATTTGAGTACTCAAATATAGGTGTTATACAAATGGGGAATGTAGATGCATTCAGGTGCACTTCCTAGAGCTTATTGCTTAAATACAAAAGAAGACTCACTATCTTACAAAATATTTGGATTACATCCAAAAGATTTGAACTGAGAGAATATCATTTTCTAATTCCTAATTATAGTTCTGGTTAGGCCTATCAGTTGCATTCTTTGACCTACTTGTTTGATTCTTCTCTTGTGCTCTATCTTCATTCATTCACATCATAGATCCTTTTATGCACAAGTGAAACTATGCATAATCTCTCTACTACCCTTATGAATTTTACATCATATTTCACGCAATTAATTCACACCTTAAACTGACATAAATGACTAGTTATATATATCTGCAACAAAATATTTAATCAACCATATGTCGACTTCAATAGTGTGTGCATGCTGAAATAAATGACTATGAATTAGAATCACTATTCCATCACAACACATCAATAGAGCTATTTCATTCTGAAAAAAAAAACCATAAAACAATATATCTAAACTACTCAAAAACATAAATTCTTTCACTGAATCTAATCTCTATTGTTCTCCTACCATTCAAGACTTTGTGCTTATATTCAAAATGCTCTTAGTAAAAGCATGTGAAAAAGGAGCTATGATGAATGGAGATTCAAAATGAAATTGAAAATATTCTAAATGAGAATGCTAGAAAGCTAAATGTCAAAATTGAAATGCAAAGTAAAGATAATGAAAGAAGATGCAAAATGTAGAGATGTAAAACTTGTGTAGGGGGATAAAATGCAAAGAGAGTCATGTTTAAATAGGAATCATTAGGGTGAATGCAAGTTGTGGAAGGAGTTTGGGATAAAATATTGGCTTGGAGGAGAAATATTGAAATGGATAAATGCATGTAGGTGGTAAATGAATATGCAAATGAATGAAATATGTAAAGGAATTAATGTATGAATATTCTATGATGCATAAATTGCTATAAAAATGTATTTAATGAAATGATTATGGAAATGAGATTTAAGATCATAATATTTTAATGGAAATGCATGAAATATGAATATGAGAGGAATGGATAAATGGATAGATTATTAAATGATTTATTGGAATATGCAAATGATATTTTAGTGATTAATGTATAAATGATAAAGGATAAATGATTAAATTATTTTATGAATAATGCTTATAGATGCCTGTAAATTCTTATAATATGAATGAATGGTTATAATATAGAGATATGATTACATGGATAATTGAATGATTTATGAAATGATTTAAAAATGATTACATGGACATTTTTATGTGTCTACAAATAGAACATAAAATATTTTCCAACCGTCAGCTCAATCCACAAATGATTTTCAATGCACACCATCCAAAGTTAGCAACAACATAGTGAGGACCCAAAACAAAATTCTCAATCCCAAAAATACTTCAAACAATTTCACCTTGAACATCCACAACATGTCACATTCACTTAGTCGGCCTTCTAGCACTGTTAAACATAAAATCAATCGACCGGATCTTGTAACTTGTACACCAATTGATGTGATGACACAAAACTCGAGAATAAGATATTCTAAATACCCAATGACCTTCCCTAAGATCCACAACTCGAATTGATAAACTGGTAATGCATATAGATTGACAAACTTAACTTCAATCGAATACCCTGTTGTTCACTCTGTCTCTCGGTATGGATAAATACCGAAGTGTGAACTGAATCAATGAATTAGGTTGCCATCAATGAAAATACCATAAGCCATATGCCAACAATCCCCCCCTTTGTAATTTATGGAAACACTTAGTGAAAAATGACTAAGTGTTAGAACCAACATACTCCAATCCTTCAAGAATTCAAAAAGTCATAGTTGACACAACTCCCCTTGAATTTGATAAGGAATTTTTCATTTCTCTCTCTCCCCATTTGACATCAATGAAAAATAATTTTTTCTTACAATAATACCTTTTTGGAGTGTAACCAAAAAATTACTTATTCAAAAACTGGTTCAAAATTTTGAAGAAATATAGCCGCTACTTGTGTTAGAAGATTATTTTGTATTTTTCCTTCATCTTTGGAAGAAAATTCTTCCATGCTTCTAATGCAATCTTGATGATTATGATCACATTGTTGTTTTTAGATTTCGAGTTGATAATCTTGATGAGGGATTTTAGAATTGTGATAGATTCTTCTAATATCTCCCCTTTCCTCAGTATCTCAATCAACTATTCTAGTTTGCATTCTATTATGTCCTTCACTTTCCAAAAGGTGTCAACAATCCCATTTATGGTGTTTTGAATATTTGTATGGTATGTCTATAATTCTTGAATCCTTTTCTTAATTGCACCATCTTGATCTTGAAACATGTTAAGGTCCTGTCCAATACTGTTTAGCTTTGTTTCAATTTGTTCCAACTTTTCTTTGTACTTGTCAATTTCATGAGCCATTGAAGAAAACAACTGTAGATGCTATTTTTTTTTTTTATGCATTGCCTTAGCTTATTCATGTACATTTTTAGCTTTGTGAGTGATAATCTGTGTTTCTTCTTTAGGTGTAGAATTAATTCTTCTTCCTTGCTCTGATACTCAGAGTGCATGATTTTCTTGATGCATTTAATCATCTCTTCTGGCAACATATTATGTAAGCTCTCTAATTTAATATGGTTGTGTAATGAGCACTTATTATGTTTAAAATCATGTCCTTTTCATATGAAGGTCTAATAGACCATGTGTTTGTGATTCTATACATTCCATCTTCCTCATGAATAAGCTACAATAGCTCTTCTTTGGTTAAATTTCCTTCTTCTTCACTTTCTTCTATCATTTCCTTTTCTTGTTCTGGTTTGGCTATTTCCTGTTCTTTTCTTTGGGTTTCCTCAATTTCCTTATCATATTCCTCATATGGTATATCTACAATCACCTATTCCTTTCCATTCACTTCAACTCTTGGAGTCTTGCATGCTAGAGGAGTACAAACAACAATTTATTTTTCTCTTTTCTTCTTTATCTCCATCTCACCGGAGGAGGAACCAATTTCAAGTGCCCTTACCAAAAGGGGAATATCAATTGATCCAAAATTTCCTAGCAATCCTTTAAAGAAACTTTCATATACTTGATCATAGTTTTCTAAATTTTTAAAAAACATATATAAATTTTCTTTCAAATTGGTTCACTCTCTTCCCATATTACATTATTGTTCAGTGTTAAGCAATTTATAAAATACATCACAAGACATATAGCCAAAGTACCAAACTTGAAAGGGTAATCTGCCATCTTTTTCAATTTTACGTTCTCCATCAGTTAATCTTTTAGTAATCTGCAAAGGTCAAAATCTTGATCTTCCATTATTATCTTGTGTTAAATGTAAACAATGCCTACTGAAGTTGCACCTTCTCTATTTCTGAAAAATATTTTGTAGGATACTCAATGCGCAGTGTACCTTGTCACTGAATCTCTGATTGTTGAGATTATTAATGCCCTTTGATCTCCAGTTACTCTAGTTACGGTTTCAACTTCTTTATTTTGGATTGAATTCTTTCTCAGTACATCCCCAAATTTTCATAACCTAGTGAGAATTCCAATCACTTCTTTAGAGATATGGTAGAGTTTATCCAGAGTTAGAAAATCATCATTCAATCTCTCTAGAATAAACTTAAAGATTTCTACGTTCTCAAAATAGGGGAATTCACTCCACATATCCAAGCTTTTTTGTTTTTCTTCTTTTAGCCATTTCAATTCATCGAGTGACAACATGTTTCTTACAACTCTAATATTCTCACTACTATACTCATCTAGGTTTATCATTCCTTTGATTTTTTTCCAATTTACCTTTCATATGTCTTATTTCTATCAAAGAATTTCTTCAACCGCACACCAAATTAAATGAAAATTTATCAATACAATTGAAGTACTTGATGGATTAGGGTTTCACCATTGAATTATCTTCACGCTTCTAAAATTATATTGCATATTTCTCTCCTTATTTTCTTCGATATAAAGTGGCAAATGAGGGTTCCAAATTGTTTTTTATAACTCACACACCTAACCTTTTGTTGTATTAAATTATTTTTCCCTAGGTGTTTTGGATATCCTATTCTCTTAGTTAGTGAGAGAAAAATTCTTCTACGGACATAAAATTAATTGAATTTGTTTATGAGTGTTTTCCAAAGAATCTGTAAATCATTAATACAAATTTTGACAATCTTCCACATTCTGGAACCAACTACAAACATGGGAAAAATGATTTTCTTTAAAAACTCCCCCTAGGCCAATGGCCTAAAATCAATTCCCAAGGAATTACCAGAAACAAGTTCAAGTGATGGATTTTTTCTTGCAATAGAGGGACTCTTCTTCACCCATGTCTTCTTCATATGATATCTTATTTCATCCATATTCACTTTCCCTTTTCCTTTATCATCTTTCTGCAAATTTTTGCCTTTGTATGTTGAACCTCTTCCTTCCATATTTTTGGTTCTACAAAATCTTGCAATGTTACTGTATTTTTTGTAATTGTAACACACAACATTTCCTTGTATAGACTAGTCATTCCATTGATTTCTTCTTTATTTACATTGGTTAGAAATATTCCCAAATCTTTCACAAGTATAACATTTAACATTCCTTCAACTGACAGAGTTGTTTGACATATTTTTACATTCAATTGACTTATGACCAAACTTATTGCGATTGAAACACTGACCGAAGAATGATGGATTACTCGATTTCACTTTAATTCTATATTGAGCAGCCATATAAATAAATTTATTGCAAGAAAAAATAGTATCCATTAAACTTTTGAGCATTAGGTTGTCTTATTAGATGTCTTTTTTCTTTGTTCATCTGATTTACTTTCCTAAAATTCCTTTGTCTAGATCCAATTTTTTTTCCTTTCTCATATCCAAGACCTCTCTTGTCATTTCCATTCTTCTGAACCTGAGTCAACTCATCAATATTAACTAATCTAATCTTAAAATTATCCTTGTATTCATTTGCAGTAGCAAGTTCATCCGTGAGAATAACAATCTGTCTTTCAAGCTCCTCTTCACTGTTTTCGGATTGTTGCAGTTCAATCTCCAACTAAATGAATCCTCCATTAATTATGTTGCATTCATCAAATATTTATTTTAAGTACTGAGAAATATTCTCTCCATTCTTCTTTCTCTCTTCAATATTCGTAGTCAACTTCATCACCATATATTCCATCTCATACTTTAGGGTAGCATTGTCACTAGCATTCTTTTCACATTCTTCAGTTATTTCCTTCAAGGTTTGATTTAGGTGAATGTCATCCATGATTTTTCTTTATTTTTTGTTAATATGATCTCAAAGATCCTTTCTCTTCTCCCTAGACTTGTTGATTTTATCTTTCAATGACTCAATTAATTTATCAACATCCTTAAGACTTGCTTTCAATTCTCAAACTTATTCTTTGGACTGATCAAGATCATAAGTGCCACCAAAATCTATTGTTGAAGACTAATAGAGTCCATTACATTCCAAGATGCACCTCACGATGTTAAAATTATTTTGAGTAACTAGGATCTAATACCAATTGTTAGAATTAGGGAACATTGAGAGGGGGGCATGAATAGGTGTTCTATAAATTTTTAACTTTATTAATCTAATCTTTAAACCACTTATAGCATTGAACCGAAAGAAAGATGCAAGCACATAAGGCAATCATCGATAAAACCATAACGTAAGTATTTTTATGTGGAAACCCTATTAGGGGAAAAACCATGATGGAGGTCAATCCATAATTGGAGTACTCAAATATGCATATTATACAAATGGGGAATGCACATGCATTCAAGCGCAACTTCTAGAGCTTACTAATCAGATACAAAAGAAGACTCACTGTCTTACAAAAGATTTGGATTACATCCAAAATATTTGAACTGAGAGAATAGAATCAGCTAATGCCTAATTATAGTTTTGGTTAGGCTCATTAGTCACATTCTTTGACCTGCTTGTCTGATTTCATTCACATCAAAAATCCTTTTATGCACAAGTGAAACTATGCATAATCGCTCTACTATCCTTTTGAATTTCACATCATACTCCACACACTTAATTCACACCTTTAAATGACATAAATGATCACTTATATATATCCGCAGCAAAATATTTAATCAACCATATGTCAGATTCAATAGAAAATAAAATATTTTCTAACTGTCGGCTCAATCCACAAATGATTTTCAATGTGCACCATCCAAAGTTGGCCACAACATAGTGAGGACCCAAAATAAAATTGTCAAACCCGAAAATACTTCAAAAAATATTTCCTTGAACATTCGTAACATGCCATATTCACTTAGTTGGTCTTCTAGCATTGTTAAACATTAAATAAATTGACTGGATCTCTTAACTCATACACCAGTTGATGTAGAAACAAAAAAATTAAGAATAAGATATTCTAGATACCCAACAAACTTCCCTAAGATCTAGAACTCAAACTGATAAATTGGTAATGCATATGGATTGACAAACTCAACTTCAATCAGATACCCTGTTCTTCACTTTGTCTCCCGGTATGGAAAAATACTGAAGTGCGAACTAGATCAATGACTTAGGTTTCCAACAATGAAAAAACCATAAGCCACATGCCAACACACATCACCAATACCTTCACAATATTTCTAGAGAATTATATATACATTTTTCTCACTCTATTTAGTAATATAACACATGAAAGCTCGCACTTAAATTCTCAAATTCACACACTACAACTCTATAATTCACATCACTCACAACATACTCATCTATCTCATCATCCATCAACAACTCAACTCATATTTATATCATCATCAACCTTGAAAATATTCTTCAAGATTGGCTATCTAGCTCAACTATGCAAATTAAAATGAGGTTGGTAACAAAAAAAATTCCCACGGTGGAAAGAATTGAAGGAAGATCACAAAAAACCTTAGCTAGGACCTAAATCCACTCATACACACTATGCCATACTTCCACAAACATCAAAGCCAACTTCACAAGTAGTTTAAACACCCAAGGTTGGTCGAACATATGTTAACACCATTACCATTTGATTACATGCTTCCTCCAATCAAAAAATGAATCGATGACACCACATAACACTTGAACACAATCTAAAATATTCCAAAAAAAACCCCAAAACTAACAAATTCCTTTGCAAAAACTTTCACTTGAAGAACTTACACACCTAGTGTAATCAAACAATTTTGTCATACACTATAAATCCAGAAACTAACTTCCAAAGCACCAAACCATGAACAACTTTAACTAAAGAAATATACACACACTATGCTCACCCTTTCAAATCTATAAGACTTGAAACCACTCTAAGGAGAACTCTAAAACAAGAAATTTTCTCCAAGACACCTTTGCAATATATAGTTCACACACTAATAACCTATAACCATAGGGGTAAACATCGGTTTAGAGTATTCCATTCCAAACTTCTTCAACATTTCCTTAACACACTTTGATTGTGAAATGAAAAAACCTTTATTTTTCCAATTGATTTGTAACCCAATGAAGAAATTCATCTCACTAAACATAGAAATTTTGGACTCTTTATGTATCTCCTCTACAAACTTCTTACACATATCTTTATTTCCTCTAAAAATAATGTCATCAATATATACAACCATATTCAAGATTTGATATTTGAAGTAAAGATTACTATATGTAGTACCTTTATTAAATCCTTGATGTAACAAGTACCTATCTAACCTTGCATACCAATCTCTAGGATCTTGCTTCAATCCATATAATGCCTTCTTCAATTTGCATACCATATCTAGTTTATTTGATAGCTAAAATCCTTCTAATTGTTCTATGTATACTTCTTCCAATTCACCATTCAAGAAAGTATATATCACATCCATCTGATAAAATTTGAAATATTTATGTGTTGTAAAATCCAAAAACATATTGATAGCTTCGATTCCTGCCATTGGAGCAAGTTTCTCCTAAAATTATATTCCTTCTACTTGTGAGTAGCCTTTACACACAACTCTTTCCTCATTTCTTACCATTTCTCCATTCTCATTTAGTTTGTTCCTAAATACCCACTTAGTTCCAATTACATTATTTTTTTTTGGTCTTGGGACAAGTTCCCAAGTTCGATTCTTCCCAATCTATATTAATTATTCTTCCATAACCTTGATCCATACTCATCCTTGCATGCTTCAATCACTATTTTGGGTTCAGCTTCAGAAAGTAAACATTGATTCACTTATTCTTCAGAAGATATCCTTCTTGTTAGTACACCTTTGTTCTTATCACCAATGATTTTTTCTTTAGACTGATTCTTCTACACATACTTAGGATTTTTAGGAATCTTTTTTGGAGCTTCTTCATCTTCAATATGCACTTCTTTTTCCTTAGCTTTTTCTTTTTCATTGCAAGAAGACTCATCTGATTCATAGCCATCTATTACCACTGAATTCTTCTTTAGATCTTCATCAACCTTGACACTTGCACTCTCAACAATATTTCTCAGCCTCTTGTTGTAGCACTATTAAGATTTTATTTTAGTAGAATATCCAAGGAAGATACATTCATCAAACCTTGCATAAAAATTTCCTAAGTTATCTTCATCACTTATGTTATAACATTTTCTTCCAAATACTCTGAAGTATTTTATAGTAGGAATCCTTCCACACCATATATCATAAGTATTCTCTATGTTATTTTCTCTTTCTTTCACTATGTGAAGTATATAAACAGTAGTATGAATTGCTTCTCTCAATTAGACTTATAGTATATTTTCTTATTTCATCATTGTTCTTGCAGCTCCTTGAATAGTCCTATTCTTTCTTTCAGCTACTCCATTCTATTGAGGAGTCCTAGGGGTAGATAAATGCCTCTTTATTCCATGATCTTCATAGAAGATATTGAACTCATTAGAAGTGAAATCTCCAAATCCGTCATATGTCAAATTTTTGATTTTCATATCCATTTCATTCTCAACCATAAATTTGAATTAAACTTATCTAGGGCTTCTGATTTTTCTTTGAGAAAAGTAACCCATGTCATTCTAGAATAATCATCGATAAATAACATGAAATATTCGTCACCTTGAATACTGATGCAGAGAAAGGGTGGAAAACTCCAAAAAACCCTCAAACAAGCAAACTTTCAATCTCTAAGCATTCAAATGGTGGGTTTTCATTCATTAGGCCTCATTCTCATTATATCCTTCCCAAACTAGTTTCTCTCTCCTAACTTTCATTCTAGACATGATATCAAAATATTAAACATAGTCTCAGATACCCATTTGGGCCTTACTTAGAATACCTCAAAATTAGGGTAGGTTATTTTGTATAGAAACCCTCTAAAATTGACTATCCTATTTTCCTAATAGGCCTAATTGGTGAATTTTCTTGATAGCAGCAGGTTATATGCACTCCATAATTTTTTTTGCCTCTCGAAAAATTCAAAAATGTCTCAATAGACTTAAATCATCAATTCCAATTATCTATAACACTCACCCAAAATCATTTCATCAAAAACCTAAGTCTATAGGTTTCCTAAGCCTAATACATGAGGATATTAGGCTAGTGCATCAACTTGCACATGTCAAATGCATTCCCCTGCATTTGCAAACTTTTGAAAACTAAAAACATGCCTACTTATTCCATTCCACCACGTTTCAAGAGATTTCACCAAGTGGAATGGGATTTATTCAATTTTTACAGTCACTAGCAACCCTAACTAGGGTTTTGACCTAATCAGATTAAAATGCTTGTAACTTGAACAAATCTTAATGAGAAAGATCCAAAATAGGTGCAATGGAAAGGTGATTCACTATTATAACAATTTCAATAAAATTCAAACCATTAAAAGACCGTACAAAACCATACAGATCCCATTATGTTGCATGCTCCTTTGTTAGACATCTTAGAAGGTTTCCAAGGCTTCTATTCACTATTTCAGTCTAAACATCAGTTTGGGGGTGATAAGTAGAACTAAAAGTCAAATTTGTGCCAAGTTTCTTCCATAGGGTTCTCCAAAAATGACCCAAATATTTGCTATCCCTATCAGATAAAATACTAAGAGGTAAACAATGGATTCTTACCACCTCTTTGAAGGAGAGCCCTGCAATGTATGAAGCATCATTAGTGCTCTTACAAGGTATAAAGTGTGCCATCTTTTTAAACTTGTCCACAACAACTTACACTAAATCAAATCCTCTTAGATTTCTAGGCAACCCCATCACAAAATCCATGCTCAATGATTCCCAAGGCCTATTAGGGATTGGAAGAGGTTGATATAACCTTGAATTAATGCTAGTTCCTTTAGCCCTTTGAAAAATGGTACACTTATCCACAAAGTTTGTCACATCACTTTTCATCCTTGGCCAATAATAATGCCTCTTCAATTGCTCCAATGTCTTATCCAGCAAAAAGTGACCTATAAGGCCACCACTATGCTTTTCCTTGATAAATTTAGTCCTCATAGAACACTTAGGAATACACAATTGTGCCCCCTTAAACACAAACCATCTTGGACCAGAAAATATAACTATTGCTCATTATTTCTACTATAAGGATGCACACAAATTTCATAAATTTCCTTAAAATAATCATCTTGAACATACATACCTTTTAGGGAATCCACTCCCACACTATGCAACTAAATTTATTGTACCATAAAATCCCTCCTAGTTAATGCATCTGACACCTTATTTGACTACCCTTTCTTATGCTTAATGGTAAAGGTGAAACCTTGTAAATTCTCAACCCATTTCACATTCCTATGGATAAGATTTTCTTGACTATTTAGAAATTGCAAAGCATGATTATCAGTATACACTACAAATTATTTAGGAAGTAATGTCTCCATTTATTTAATTCTTGTATGATGGCATACATTTCAAGGTCATAAGAAGAATACATTTGCTTGGCTTCATTCAACTTTTCACTGAAAAAGGAAATCGGTATGTTTTGTTGGCTTAAGACAACACCTATAGCATGGTTGCTTGCATCACACTCAATGGTGAAAACCTTATCAAAAATTGGCAAGGTTAGTATGGGCTGCTCAACAACATTCTTTTTCAAGTATTCAAAAACCCTATCAGCATCTTTAGTCCAAACAAATTTATTCCTTTTATCACCCTTAATTCTATCAATCATAAGAGCACACACATGACTAAACACTTTTATAGATTTTCCATAGAAGTTGGCTAGATCATGTAAAATACTTATCTCAACCTTTGATCTAGGAGTAGGCCAACTTAAAATATCATCTACCTTACTTGGATCCATCTTCAAAGGGCCATTGGTGACCACAAAGATAAGGTAGACCAACTCTGTTTTCAAAAAATCACATTTATTTAAGTTTATCATTAGATCTTCCTCATGCAACCCTCTCAAAACCAATTCTAAATTCAGCAAATGTTCTTCTTTAGTTTTTCTAAAAACAAGAATATCATCAAGATACACTAGTACAAACTTACCAATGAAAGGTTTAAGCACCTCATTCATCAAGCACATGAAATTACTAGGTACATTTGACAAACCAAAAGTTATTATCATCCATTCATAAAACCCCTCATTAGTCTTGAAGGTTGTTTTCCACTCATCACCAGGTTTGATTCCGATTTGATGATAGCCACTCTTGAGATCAATCTTGGAGAAATAGCAAGCACCACCCAAACAATTCATTAGGTCTTCAATTCTTGGAATAGGGAACCTATACCTTATTGTGATCTTGTTGATGGCCCTTGAATCAGTGCACATCCTCCATTCACCACCTTTCTTTGGTGCCAAGACTGTGGGAACCACACAAGGACTCAAAATTTCCCTAATCAACCCATTATCGAGTAGTTCTTGCACTTTCCTATAAATTTATTCATTTTGTTGTGGTCATCTTGTAAGGAGCTTTGTTGGGAAAAATAGCCCAAAGAATTAAATCAATATGATAGCTTATGTCCCTCATAGGTGGCAAATTATCGGGAATCTCATCCACCACAATTTCCTCACAGTTCTCCAACAATGCTTTTACCTCTAAAGAAAACTCCTCTTTCTTGTCTATTGCCATGACAGATTTAGGCCTCACTATAATAGAAAATCCCACATCTTCCTCTCCCAAGGTTTGTAGGAACTCCTTCTCATTGACTAACATCACACTAGGTGCAACTTGAGGATCTAGGATCTCAAACTTCAATGGTGTGAGGGTGTAAGAAACCCCATACTTCTCAATATCATAAGTATTATTTCTCCCATCATGAATGGCCTTCTTATCATACTGCCAAGGCCCCCCTAAAAGTAAATGACACACATCCATTGGTATAATGTCACTCAAAACTTTATCTTTATATTCCCCTATATGAAACTCAACCCAACATTTCTCATTTACAACTACTTGTTGACCTTTGTTAAGCCAAGAAACAATATAAGGAGTAGTATGAGGGATTATTTTCAACTTAAGATTTTCAACCATTTCTATAGAGACCAAATTATTAGTGCTACCTAAATCAATCACTACTTTGCAACATTTATCCAGAGACTTACATGTGGTTCTGAAAAGAGACTTTCATTGTGGAGGATCCTTCTCCATTGGCACTTTTATGAAGGTCCTTCTCACCATGAGAGACTCACCAAATTTTGGAATAACATTATGTGATGGAGAGTTAACACTCTCATTGTAATCTCCATGAATTATATGATTCATTCTTTCTCCTCAAAATGAAGTAGTGGATGGATTTTTAGTGCATTTCCATGCTTGATGGCCTCCAAATTTATTTCACATAACATTTTCCTGTAAATCCACTTGATCCTCCTCTTTGAATTTCCAAAATTTCCCTTGTTATTGAATCTCCTTCCTCTAAAACTGCCCCTTGATTTAGAACTTTTCTCTTGACTATTAATTGATTCTCCTTATGTTATTTGGGACTACCCCCTTCCATAAAATGTGCCTCTTCCTCTAGAGATTTTTTTGCTACCCTTGTTTTGTTTTTCTTGCCTTCTTTTCAATTTATCCACAGCCTTAATGGCCAATTGGTAACACTCATCTACCATTCTTGGAGTGGTGAGGCTTAATTAATCTTGAATATTGTATCTCAAACCATTAATGTATCTTTCCACTTTGTCTTCACCATCTTCTACATGGCTTGCCCTTGTCTTCAACTTGTAGAATTCCTCTATATAGGTTTTCACATCCATCTCCTTTTGCTTGAGATTTTTTGGCCTCTTGAACAATTGAATAGTGTAGTCACCTAGAAACAATTTTACCTTGATTTTATCCACCATCATATCTCAAGAGGCTATTTTATACATCTGTTTATTTCTCCTTTCACTTTGTACATAATCCCTCCAAAGCAAGGTGTGTCCCTTCAACTTTGTCTTGGCCAACTTCACCCTCTGATCTTCTGGCACATCTTCATAATCAAAGTAGTTGTATAATGCTCCTATCTAGTCTCAAACCTCTTCACTATCCATATTTCCTCCATACATTTCTAGATCCATCTTGATCTTATGACCATCTCCTTTAACTTCTTTCAAAATGTTTGCCATTCTCAAGTCATCAAGATCCATCTCTTCCTCTGACCCTTCTTAGGAACTCTTCTCTTCCCCTTGGTCACTCATGTCTCTTGTGACCAATTATTTTCTCTAACTTGTTTCTAGGGTATAAATCCTCTCCTTCAACTCTCTCATATCTCTAGCATGCTTTTCCTTCAACTCATTCACTTCTTTCGCAATGGTATTCCCTTTTGGAGGCATTTTATTTTTTTTCAACTCAACCTTTTCTCTTCAGATCAGACCTATGATCTGATACCAATTTGATGTAGAGTAGGGGTGGAAAACTACAAAAAACCTTCAAACAAAAAAAATTTCAATCTCTAAGCATTCAAATGGTGGGTTTTCATTCATTAGGCCTCATTCTCCTTGTAGCCTTCCCAAAATGGTTTTCCCTCCTAACTTTCAGTATAGACATGATATCAAAAAGGTAAACACAGTTTCAGATACCCATTTGGTCCTTACTCAACATACTTCAAAACTAGGGTGGGTTCTTTTGTATGGAAACCCTCAAAAATTGACTGTCCTCTTTTCCCAATATGCCTAATTGGTGAATCTGCTTGATAGATGTATAGGAGAAAATTCCCACCCCTTAGGAAAATTTCTCTTTTACCCTCTTTCACTTTAGAAAACCAAGTATGAAGGCTAAAATCCACATAAGACCATTGCCCTCATTTCACTTGGCACCTGTTTTGAACGTTGAAAAAGGAATAATTATCGGGGACACCCACACGATGCACAAACGTCTGCACAGGGCACTTACGTCCCTAGAAAATTCCTATGGCTAGAGCCTATAGAGGCGTTACACTTCCCATTGGAAGTCTAATTATAATGCCCTCTTCAACCGATCAACCTGGATATGGCCGTTTTCTTCACTCTTTCCTTCAAATTCACCTCTTCTTAATTCATTTGGTCGTTGTTGACATCCTCCCCAGAATCTCTTCACAAGCTCTAAGCATTCTATCATCTACCTTAAGAATTCAAGCTGCCTTCTTGCACTCCCATAGCAAAAAAATCACCACTCCATCAACTCAATAGAGCAAGTGTGGAACAAAACCATTACAATAGAGGCTTGAGTCCTCTCATTTTCTCCCTCATTAGCTTTGAGCACTATTGGTGGAGGTGGTAAGATTTCTACTCCTCTCCTCTATTATTTGGTTGAGTAAGCACATTTACTATTTTTTAGTGTTTTAGTGTTCTTTTATTCATTCCTTTATTTATCATACTATTTCTCTATCATTGCAAACTTGGTTGTTGATAGAGGTGGAAACACCAAAATGGGGGTCTGACTATACAACCTCCAAAAAATTTTACTCTTTATTGTGAGTAGGTGGACATGTTTCTTGGAGCTAGATGGTTAAAAATATTTTCTATGAGATAATTCTTGTCATCCTAGCATTGATCTAATTTATTTATCATATTTATTTGTATGTTTCTTATTTCATAGTGCTGCTTTGTTCCCCTTAAATCCGTTAGCTAGGATGTTAGTTCGTTTTCTAGTATTTGACCTAGTCTTTTTGGTCCTCTAGTCCTATGAATTCCAACACACTTGAGAGATGCCAATGCACTGCATTGTCATCTTGGAGCCACTCTTTCATTCTCCAACAGAGATCTCTTTGAGACAGAGAGTTGACCTTGAAAGCCGACTTGCCTAGCCTCATTTCCAGTCTTGGGTCTACAGGGTGATCAAAGGACCTTAGATTCCTCATCACCCCCATCCCACATCTTCTAACTCTCCCTTAAGCCGAGGTAAGTCAGGGAAGCCTACTGCACTTGGCCCTCTATGACCTAGGGCCTTGACATGGTTGGTCCCCCTCTCTTACATTTTTGGTGAACCTAACATGAACCAACATCTACTCATTTTTTGGTGTTTTGAGATTTTCCCCTTGTACCCTCTGATCGTTGTACCCCTGCATGTTGTGAGGGTTTATGAGAATCACAACCCAGTCCATGACCTCTGGGTATATTGCTAGGAGAAGTCTACGATAACTTCTGATGGAGAATATGAAGGTCTCTTCCATTTTCACTAGTGGACTTTTCTCCGGTTCGACGATTGGCCTTTCTACGTAGGAGCAGGTGTCATAGGCCGAGTCCAAATTCATTGATGAAACTGATTACACCCCTAGTCCTCTTGCATCTCCCACATCATCATCCATAGATGAGCATGAAGCTATCCATATCCCATTTGATTATGTTTATATTCTTAGCAAGAGGTTGGGTGCTTTGGAGAATCACATGGAGAAAAACTCAAAGTTGGGTAGGGCCGCTAAGGTTATCAACAAAATAAGATACATGGTAGGAAAAGACCGAATATGCATGGAACTCTTGGCTAGTCTCACTAGTCTGACTAAAGTGTGCACCCCCTCAAACCATAGTAACATGATAAAGGGTGGCTCCTTCGAAGAACATGAGAAACAGTTGGAGGTGTCGATGCCTCCCACATCTATGTATATGGTTGACATGGTCCCCTAAATTAGTGTACCCACTACTTTTAAAAACTATGAAACTCTCAAAGTAAACAAAACTCCTCTAGGTTTTCACTTCACCCCTCTTGTCACCTCTAATAGCGGAGGATTCGATAGGATGATTGATGGAGGCTTTGGTGGTGGTAGTTTCGGTGGCAGAGGTGGCATTGGCGGAAGTGGTTCTGGTGGAGGTCATGGTGGTAGATTTGGAAGTGGTGGTGGCTCTGATGGAGGTCATGCTAGTGATAGTGGCATCGGTGATAGCTCTAGTGGTAGTCATAGTGGTGGCAGTTCCATTGGTCCTATATCTTCTAATGACCCGATTTTGAATACTCTTCTTCAGAATATGGGTAAGATGCAAAACCAGTTGGAAAAAATCTCCCAAGCTTCTACCCAGCCTATCTTCCAACCCTTTTTTGTGACATAGCCCATTCTTGGTAGCAATCTTGAACACTCCTTTCCCGCAAGGGATGGAGATTCCTAAGTTCAAGAAATATAGTAGAAAAGGGGACCCGCAGATGCATGTGTCTGCCTTTAATGCCTTATGTATATAGACTTCTTCCATCATGATGTGTTGATGGAGAAACTATTTCCTAGATCTCTCAAGGATACAACACTCGAGTGGTATTGTTACTTGTCGGACAATTCCATCTTCATGTTTTATCAACTTGTGAACCAGTTTCTACAATAGTTCCAAGGCAATATCAGACCTAAGATGACTTTCTCTGACCTTGTCTGATGTAAACAAAGGGATAATGAGAAAATTACCAACTTTATAGCGTGATATCAAGCACTCTTTTTATAAATATCATACATGTTACCTTATTCTAATGTGAAGAAGGTATTCATAGGGAACTTATAGAGGCCTTGGAAAGAAAAGTTTTCCCTTATGAAATACCCTTCTTTCGCGCATTTGTGTGCAACCTTATGGGAGTATCAATAGATGGTGGTCCAGTTCAGGGGACCTCCCTTGTGCTCCCACCTTGAAGGGAATTCCATTGTTTCAATCTCTAGAAAAGGAAAAGTTGTTGCAAATGTAGTAGCCACTATGGATGACAATGACCTTAGATGCAACTGAAAGTTCACAAAGTTATTAAAATCCTATTTTTCCATCTTGCAAAATTTGTTGAAGGATAAGATCGTAAAATTTCCAAGTCCTAAAAATGTTAGGGAACCTTACCCTAGCTGGTATGAAGCAAATACCTATTGTCAATATCATTGAGTTAACGGACATGATAATTAACATTTCATGTGCTTGTGTCATGAGATATAGGATTGCATCAAGGATGGTACCATTCATCTCAATGGAAGCAAACAAAATATGAACAAATTGGTGGTGAAAGCTAATAGTGAGTTGTTGATATTAACAAACCCATTTCCATCACATTCTGTTAACATGACTATTGATCCCTCTGATTCTGTTTCTCAGCGTGAAGCATATGTTAACATGGTTAATTTTTCTCCTTCTCCTCATCTTGTGACTGGTTCGCCGGATGTGACATTCACTTAACAAGATGTAGTAGTGAATGATAAACCTTCTCTTCTTTATATTCCCTCTCGCTTCAATGGAAACATTGTGATAGAGGTCTTAGTTGACCCCATGAGTAGAGTGAATGTCATCATGGAGGAGACTCTATTGTTGAAATCCCTACAAAGGGAGGAATATGAAGAAAAAAAATTCCATCATTGGTATGCATGATGGCCATACTCTTAAACCATATGGATCAATAATTCTATCCGTCCTGGTTGGACCTAAGAACATAGACACAATTTTTGATGGCATTCCTGAGTAGGACCTATTTATGGTGAAGCTAGGTATACCTTGGCTAGCTTCCATGAAGGTTTCATACAAATAGTGCATGATACTAGATACCATCCTATGGTGTCCCATGGGGGATATTCATTGGATCACTTTTGGCCCACTCTAGTTGGTCCGCTTCCTCTGAGAATGGACCTACTTTATAAGAATTATGTAAAGTATAAGATTAGGGGCAAGGGATAGTCAAAATTGACCCTTCTTATAGTAGAGTAGCCAGCTACCTCCTCTTCTCGAAAGGGGAAGGAGAATCTTTATCCTTCTTGGGTTGCCTCATCCACTCCCCTCTCTTGGGAGGATTATTGGATGAGTAAGCCTAGTCTTTACCCATTGAGTCTGATGGTGTATGCTTGGCATATACCCAAGATCAGGATATCGGATCAACGTACCAAGTCTCCTAGGCCTTGGAACTATTTATATGGGAGAAAGAAAGGCTCATGAAGAGAATTTTCTCTGCAGCCTCCTACCATTCCCGCTCCTAAAGAAGTGAACAAGAAAAGGCCCACTATCAAGGTGTTAGAGTCAATTCCCCCTATTGTTTCTGAACTTGTCCCTCCTACTCCCATCCAAGAGTCTTTCCTTCTTCTAGAAACAACTATGGAGGACACTCCCATGGCTGAGCAAGAGCCTTTCATCCCTTTGCAACCTCTGGCCTCTAGTTCAAAGAGTCACATAAACCGCCTTGCACATGAGTGCAAGGACCACTTAAAGGCTCTCTTGGCTAAGCAAGACACCTCACAAAGGAAGGAAAAGGATATGAATACCCCTATATCAAGACCTCCTACTGTGGCCTCCTCTCTCCTGCCCTTTATTTCTATTCAAACTAGCTTTGTATCACTTCCAACTTCTACTGCAAGTGCAAATGTGCCTAACTGAAAAAGGTGCAGGTGTTCATCACTCCTTCAGTAGAGCTTCCTTTTTTTACATCCATTCCATATGTCTCACCTTTCTTGAAGCCCATAGATATGACTAACACCTCAGTTATATCTACTGTGGTTCTCTCCTCCTCCTCTTGCTCTAAAATTCTTGCCTCATCTATGGGGATTTTTCCTCCCCCAACAAAGAATAAGGTAGATAGTAGTCCTTCCATAAAAAAGGGATGCAGGAGGATCCCACCTTCTCTAAAGGGTGGCCTCACACTGACTTGTTTTTTCCTAGTGATGAAACTAGTCCCAGCCTCTCATGAGTTCCTAACCACTCCTAAATAGCTTGGTGAGCTTAGCAGTGAACCTCAGATGCAATCTTCTCCATTTGTCGAGGTTAGACATGGCGCTCTTATTAAGTGCATGTTTAACTTGGTGGATGAATTTTTGACCTTCTCGTTGA
>CM021107.1:616890502-617181202 GCA_007115665.2 Sequoiadendron giganteum
TTGAATGCACAAGACAACTGAGAGAGGGGTGAATCACTTGTACCTTAAAACTTCAAAACCCTCACGAACATTCAAATCCACATTAATCCAGTTAACACTTAATCTATTAGAATGATTTATCATAAAAGAAAACAACATAAATAAAACTAAACACAAATGAACACCATATTTACATGGAAAACACAAGATGGGAAAAACCAAGGTGATGATTAACTCATAATACAAATTAATATCAACACTAAATACAATGGGGATCACTATCGAAGGGCTCACTACTGAAGGCTCACTACACTAGAATAGAAAATAAGATAGAGAAGAGTGTTATAATGAGAAATCCATCTCAAAGAAAAAACAAAATCCACCACAACATCACCAAAACCTTCACAATCTTTCTAAAGAATTGTAGACACCTTCTGCTCACTACATTCAGTAATCTAACACATGTTATCTCACACTGCACTTCTCAAATTCACACCCTCCAAATCTACAATTAACATCCCTCACATCACACTCAAATATCTCATCATCCCTCAACAACTCAACTCATATTTATATCATCTTCAACCTTGAAAGCATTCTTCAAGGTTGGTTATACACCTCAATTGTACAAATTCAAATTAGGTCAGCACCAACAAATTCCCATGGTGGAAAGGACTGAATTTCGACCATAACACACCTTATCTAGGACCTAAATCCACTCATACACACCACACTGCGCTTCCAAAAATATAAAAGAAAAGGTTGAACCTATGTTAACACCACTAGCACTTAAGTACATGCTTTCTCAAATCCAAAGATGAATCAAAAAAACCACATAACACTTGAGCACAATCTATAATATTCCACAAACACACTAGAAACTAAAAAATTCCTTTGCAAAAACTTTCACTTGAAGAATGTACACACCCAGTACAATCAAACAACTCTGTCATACACTATAACTTGAGAAACTGACTTCCAAAGAACCAAACCATGAAAAAATTCATCTAAAGAAAGATACACACACTATCATCACCCTTTTAGATCCACAAGACTTCAAACCACTCTACAGAGAAATGCAGAGAAAGAAAATTTCTCTCAAACACATATGCAATATATAGTTCACACACTAGTGAACACAAATTATTCTACGCAATGATCTAGCACATTGAATTCTGAATGCAACACCTCTGAACACCTTTGATCAACATAGCCAAACTTCACAAGTAGATATTCAACCTAGAAGAAATGCGAAGCCAAATCAAAACACCACTCAACAATATAAAAATCCATTGTAACACACTATTTCCTCTTTTTATTCATTTTTTTCAAAATTACTTGGAAACCAAGCACCAAAAATATATCATAAAAATATTTGGTACTTCCTCATCACCATCAAGCCAAATACAATATAAAAACTCAATCATACATCCATAAACAAAAGATTATCAAAGAAACACTAGAGGTTGACAGTAGTAGCTTACTAATGACAACATAATGAAACTAATCAAAGAATAATCAGAGAAAACACCAAATCAATACCAACTACACATCCTTGCAACAAAATCCTTCTTATACAATTGACACCAATGAAAAAACCAATTGAACATACTTTCAAAAAAATTAATACCAAAGGTGATATCAATCAATCCATCTATCAACATGATATCATATAATTGTTGGACTAACCGCCAACATCTCCCTTTGGGTTCACGACATGGTTTAACTGCCTCCAGTGGATCTTAACGGATGCTTGTATCAGGCAATGGAGGAAGAAATGAATCAAATAATGAAAAATGAAACTTTTGAACTTGTCCCAAGGCCTAAAGATAAAAATTTGATTGAAACAAAGTGGGTATTCAAAAACAAGTTGAATGAAGAAGGTGAAGTGATTAGAACAAAGAAAGAATTGTGTGTAAAGTGTATTCTCAAGTTGAAGGTATAGAATTTGAGGAGACATTTTCTTCAGTGGCTAGACTAGAGGAAATCATAATAATTTTAGCTCTCTCAACATTTAATAATTTCAATGTGTATCATATGGATGTGAAGTCAACATTCCTGAATGTGTATCCTTATTTTTGAATGGATAACAAGAAAGGTTGGTGCTCTTGTAGAGTGTTTTCAGAAGTAGTGATGTTTGGACTCAGGGGGAGTCTATCCAAGAAATAGTTTTTTGATGTTGCAATACTAGCTTAGGATGCTGATCATTTTCCATTGATGTAAAATGGGGAGAGAGTGCTTAAAATGTTGAATTGCTTATAAAGAATAACTATCTTGATTTGAGGAAATTCTAAGTTAAGGGGAGAGTTCAAATAATGCTTAATTTCTCAAAAATAATTGTTCACCCACAGTTGTTGTTTCACCAAAAGATCAACCTGTTAATGCCCGATACAACAACTAGAGTTAACAGATCCATGGGAGGCAACTAGTATATGTAACGAATCCCGAGGGGAGAGCTAACCATCTACCAACAATCTCCCCCTCATCATTACTCAAGGGGATTCAAACCCGAAACCTTTGGCTTTGATACCACTTGTTGGCCCACAATTTTCATTGCACCAAAATATGTACACGTTAATGCCCGATACAACTACCAAAGTTGATGGATCCATGGGAGGCAGTTAGTCCATGTCATGAATCCCAAGGGAAGCATTGACCATGTGTGAACAAGAATAACTATCTTTCCCGCAAGAAAGTTTGGTGCTCTTGTGGAGTTTTTTTTAGAAGTGATGGTTGGACGTAGGGGGATTCTATCTAGGAAATAGGTTTCTAGATGTTACATTACTAGCTTAGGATGTTGATCATTTTGCATTGATGTCAAATGGTGAGAGATTGCTTAAAATTTTGAATTGCTTAGAAAGAATAACTATCTTGATTTGAGGAAATGCTAAGTTAAGGTGAGAGTGCTCATAATGCTTAATTTCTCAAAAAGAATAACTATCATTCTATATTTCAATGTCATATGTTTCATAAGGGAAGTAAATTATAGAACACAAGAATCATTTAGACTTATTTATTAGGAGTGCTTTGGTGAGTCCCCCAACATTTTTTTGTTTTCGATCAATGACAAAGGGGGGGATTGTTGAACATAGGTTATCATTGATGTCAAACTAATGTTAGTAGGTCATTTTTGTTGACAATGATTATCAAATGGTGTCAAGACTATCATATCTGAAGGTTTTCAAAATGAAGAAGATTGTAGGAGTATTAGAATTGTCAGTTGTCTCAAGGTTTCAAAAGAATTTTGTTTGATAGTGTGGAGAATATCTAATATATTTAGGTATCATGTATCATGTCATATGTGGTGTGATTTCCTTCAAATAGTTAATGAATTTATTATACCATGTTGGGTATACATGCATTTAGCATGAGTGTGGTGGTCTAGAAGGATACCTTTTGGGTAGAGAGATTAATTAATATGGGTGGAATTTATTTTATAAATGTGATGTAGCTTTGTTGTTTGGAAGGAGAGTATTCTTACACAAGTTCTATCAGTTTCCTAAGATTTTAGTGGCATAAATCAATGCACAAGGAGTTTGGAATATCAAAATTTTCATCAAACTACTCTAAGTTTGAGGCATGTGTGGTAATGGATTCTAGCATGAAAAGTTTAATTCTAGAATATGGTGTGAGGATAAGACCTATTTAAGGTTCTCATGGTGGCAGGTTTGGACTAGTACTATATTACACATTTAATGAAATTTAAATTTAGATCCACCTTATGTTGTCTAGGTTGGTGTGGACCCCTAGCTAACATAAAAGAGTGCTAATGTAATGCCATGTATATATTTCAAAATTTCAAATACATTGTAATGTAACTGAAGGATAATTGAGTGAGTCACAAGAGTAGAAACTAAAATTGTGTTATATGCAAGTGAAATGAATGTAAGGTATGTGAAATAAGTGTGAAGGAAAGATGGCACACTAGTATTAGTGTGTCTATTGGTGCATATAGGAGTTAAATTTCAAATACACCATTATTTTTATTCTGGTAGGATTGGTGTTCTACCTATTGTATTACTCTAGCAATGATTGTTGTCTCTATTTTAGTGGGGATTGGTGTCTCTTGTAGGTCAATTCCTACTGAATATTTTGGGGATTGGGGTCTTTGGTAGGTTGGTGCCTACATGACATTGTCAAATTCACTTATTATATTATTTCTTGTGATATTTTCACACCTTGATTTTTTCCATCTTGGGTTTTCATGTAAATATGGTGTTATGTGTTATATTGTGTTGTTCTTTACTTATTGTAGGTGGAGACCACTGAGCCCACGATGACCATTTATAGAATGAACCTTCACAGATGTGAGAGAAGAAAATACGCTATTTCACCAAAAAGAGGGAATAAATTGAGATACCATAAATTACATAATGTACAGCCTTTTAAAGGCCAAAAAATGCAATGGGTATAAAACTACCCAATACAAGAAAGAAACCACCCAAAATATTTACCTAAGTTAAAATTAATCACTACACTAACACCCCCCCTTAAGTGAAAACTTAGGGAGAATTATTATGTAAAATGAAGATGCAATATAGGTCTTGACTACACAACCATGTTAGGTACCCATTTACAATGCAAAAATCTCTCACAACTGGAGAAAAGGAGAAAAAACCTGTGGAAAAAAAACTCTCTCCAAAAGAGAGAAAACAAAATGATGCATGTATGGAGGACTCAATCACACTCCCCAAGGACCACAACCATCATGTATATACAATAAATGATCCCCTTAGAGGAAGGAAAAAAAGAGATATTATATCCTCCCCATAATGAAGAAGATCCAATGTTGATGAAATATGTCTGAAATCAAAAGATGATCTAATGTCTACAAGAAAATCCTTTGCCCTTAGGAAGAAACAAATCCAAAAAATGATGAATCCACTCTATGTCCAAATAAAAAGAGGAAGGAAGTATCCAAATAGAAATCTCTAAAGAGTGAGGAGGATTCTCCAAGCATGAATAATCAACCACATAATCATGATAAAAAACAACCAAGAAATGTGACAAATCAAGTGAAGGCTCATCAATGTCAATCTCCAAAGACAATATAGATGTATCAAAAACCACACTGAAACTATCATCAAAGAGGAGATAAATCCCCTCAATTATGTCTCCCAAATCTACAAGATGAGACTCCACAAACAAATATGAGATGCCTACCAAATACTCATCCAATCAAGCAAGATCTGAAAAATTATGACCAACCTCCTCATGAGAAGAACTCAAATTTTAAGAAGCGAGAGGTGAAGGAGGAGGAATCTTGACATTGGTATCAAGAACACCAAGATTCAAGTGACCAAAATTCTCCTCACAAACATGATTCACCCTTGATGGAAGGGTATGAAAATCAACATAATAAACATCATCATCGGGAATACAATGAGAAAAAATAATATAAGTGAGATGCATGATCCCCCACCCATGTAGCAATGATCTTTATTTTGTATGTCGTGAATGTATACATGATCAAAAATAAACTCAACTATCTTACCTTATGTGCCATGAGTAATTTGATAAATTGAAAGAAGATTAGTGGTCAAGGAGGGTACATAAAGAACACCATTAAAAGATCCTCACCCATATCAATAGAATATTTTTCACAAAATTTCATGTAAGTATTGTTACTCATCAAGATGTTAGGTGAACTACAAGGCTCAAAAGAAGAGAACATATCCATAGAATATTCCATATGATGAGATGCACCTGAATCAAGAAGCCATTTCCCATTTTTAGGAATATTGGAATCCAAGAGTGCTTTACCTTTCATCCCATTAGAAAATCTTGCACTCCCTACTTGTGTAGGTTTGGATGATGATGCAGATGGAGATGCAGAAGAAGAAGGAGACTCTGATGAGGGCAACAATATGTTGTTCTTTTGAAGAAGGTGGGTAAGCTCATCAATCTTCTTAGTGTAACACCTATGCTCATCATGTCTAGATCTCTTAAAATAAGCACATTTTATCTTCTTCTTTTGTGATGGGTTCTCTTTGGAAGAGATTTTGGTCTTAGGAGTAGGATCCTTAACTTTCTCAGAAGATTTAGAATCCTTATTTTGTTTCTTGTTCTTGCCACTTGAAGATTGAACCATCAAGGCATGACTCTCAGGAAGATCATCTATCTTAAAAAACTTAGCCTTCTCCCTACTCAATCTATCACAAAACTTCTCAAATGAAGGAATCTTATGATCTTCTCCCATGTCATCCATAGTATAATAGAAGGTAGAGGAAAACAATTGAAAGGGACCTCTCAATTTTGACAAGATCAAGAAAATACACTCTTGATCATTTTTGGCATGACCACATCCTTTCAATTGTGACAAAATAAATTTGAAATATGCAAGGAAATCTTGAATAGTGGGAAAGGAATTTGGGGAGAGAGGTGAGATCAACTTCAAGTTGAAATATTTTTAACTGATTGAACTTACCATACAACTTAGCAATCTTATCCCACACCTATCTAGTTGTTGTGCACTTCACAATATGAAACAACATATTATCAAACACATGTAGACCTATGAGTCCTCTAGCCTCATCTATTTTGTTTCTATGAACAAACTTCTCAAATTCCTTAGTGAACTCAGGTTGTTTGACATCCAAAATTTTCCAAAGACCTTGAGATTGCAACAATTGTGATATTTTGAGCTTCCATGTGTGGTACTTGTGTGGGGTGAGCGGCTCAATTTTTGGTTCTCACATGATGTGAAAATGAACACAAAAGGACCAGTATGCTACTTATACCCCCAAAATGAATAGAACCAAAAATGTGCAATCCCCCAAATCAATTTTTTTCCAAAAAGATAGATTGGAGCAAGAAACTAACAAAAAAATTAGGCTACAAACTTGTAATTTGAGGCTATAGCAATAGATGGGAAAATTTGAAACTTGCAATTTTGGGGCAATTTTTTTTCAAAAAAGAGGAGTACCTCAACCAAGCTCCCGATCACACCTTCTACAAGATTCTCCATGCTAGATGAATTATCAATGAACCACTTGAATCTCCACATGAGACTTAACTCACACAACAATGAAGGCTTGGAGGATTTTGTCCTTTATTCACCAATGTGGGATTATGTTTTGTAGACAAGTGAAAAAGAAACTTGTGAAAATATTTTATGCCAACAAAATATGGAAACCCTAAATATTTAGGGGAAACTTTATAAAATATAAAGTTTCAAAAGAATACCATGACCTCCAATCTGCAATCAATCTATGAATAATAGATCACACGAATCAAATCTCCTTTGAAAAAAAAATCATTTCCTCCAATGTTGATGCCTTCAATGGAACAAAGCACCACACCAAGCTAGAATTAAGGAGTGGTTCTACAATGCACCAAAGCTAGAACCAAGGAGTGGTTTAGCACTATTAAGAATGAGACAAACAAGTAAAATGCTCGTGAAAAAAAATCAACCTTAAAAAAATGCCTTAGGTTCGCAATGAAGTTTCACACCTTCTTCTGCAAATGTAAATGGCACCCCCTCACTACAAACACCTCCTTCATGCAATGGGATTCAATCATAGCTTTCAAGAATATATATCATGCTAGAAAGCACCATCCAATCATTTATAAATGAAAATCATTTGTTACCCCTACAAGGCATGTTGTAATAGTATCCTACGTCCCACTAAGAGGACAACACCTCCACAAAACAACTAGCAAGAATGAATACGAATTGTGCCTCAACTCAAGAAATTTACGCCTCCAAATGACAAAATCACCTCAAAAATAAACTCTACACCTACAACAATCATAATCATGGGCCTTCAAACAAAATGCTTGTGCAATACAAAAAAATGCCAAATAACAATGCCTTCGATGATGATGTAGGAGCATCCATGGCTCAGTGCAATCCTATGTCAACATCAAAGTGTATTTTTTTGTAGTTTTTGCAATTTTGATGTGTTGGATTTCATGTTTGATGATGAAATTCATATTTTGTTATGAAATTGAATATTTTATGATGTGGGAAAAAATGAATTTGAGTTTGATTTCAATTTGGGTCAAATTGGTGAAAGGGAATCATGGAGATTTTGTTTTTAAAACTGAAAAAGAAGAAAAATAAATTAAAGAAGTTGGTTTTTGGGATCCATTAAGGCCATTTGTAACTCCCATTTTCAATTTTCACAGCTCCTAAAAAATAGGAACCTAGGAGGTGGGCACCCAGGTTGAGGAATTTTCTTTTTGCTTTATTTGAGAAAGCATGAAAGCCATTTAAAAGCCCATATTGTATTTTGTCAAAATCTAGAGGATTAAAATACATATTTTATTTAGGCTTGAATATTAAATTATATTCTATTTTCCCTTCTTGGAGGTGAGGTGTTGATTTTACTGAGGAGTTTGGAATGAAAGTAAAATGACAATGAAATGCATTTGAAATTACATTCCAGGAAAGCATGGAGAGATAAAATTGAATTTAATTCATTTTGAAGATAGTTTTTTAGAGAGGAAAAAAGGAAAGAAAAGAAGGGCATTGCATACCTTTAGATGGTTATTCCATTCTTGGATTGATAGGTTTTGAGAGTGTTGACAAAGGAAAAATCAACACAGGTTGTGCAAATTGAAGACATTGATTGTGAAAGGGGTTTTGAAACTATAGGTGTTGGAGAAGAGATTGGTTCTAGGATTTGATATTCTGCTGCAAATTATATTGTAGATGTTTACCAAATGTTTCATATGGCTTGTTATAGTCTTTATCCATGACTGGAGTGCAATTTCTTTATTTTCCCATTTAATAATACATAAGTTTGCTAGTTGCACATTACAACTAGGGCTTGAAATTATGTTGTTATTTGTTTGTGTGTGTGTGGATGAATATTATTTGTAAGTTTTTTAATTTTTATTTGTAGAAAAATCATTTAAATTAAATAGCTCATACATTAGTGGTATTAGAATTGCAAGATCTTGAGTGTGTAATAGATCGCCGAAGAGAGGTAGTTGCACCAGGACTGTGTTGTGGGTGTTGAAAAAATGGATTGGAGAGGAGCCCATCATGGTAGAGATAGAAGTAGAGGAAGAGTAGATAATTTTGTTGGAAATTATGAATTTGAAGCCTTGAGAAGGTAGGTTGAAACTTTGAAAAATGAGATAAGGAGAGGATTTGCAAGAATGAGAGATCCTAGAAGTGAAGACGATGAATATGAAGATGAAAGTATCAAGAATTCTAGTTTAGATACTAAGTAAAGAGAAGAGATTGCAGCAGTTGAAAATGACCCACTTTTGAAATCTTTAACAAAAATGGGAAAGAGACCGAAAATGGAGGTGCCTACATTCAATGGTAGTTTGAACCTAGAAGAATTGATATATTGGCTTAAATGAATTGGAAGAGTATTTTGAATTTGATGAGATAGAGGATCCTGATAAAGTGAGATTTTTGAAGATAAGGTTGAAAGTACATTCCTCAATATGGTGGAGAGAGGTCCAATTAGAAAGGGGAATAAAAGGCAAAGACAAAAGTATGAAATGGGATAAAATGGTGGAGAAATTAAAAAGGTAATTCATTCCTGTTGATTATGAGTTGGACTTGTTCAAGAGGATGCAAGCTTTGAAACAAGGAAACATGACTGTTAAAGACTACACTAAATAATTTCATAGAATTATCAATAAGACTGGACATTTAGAGGCAACTAAGGAAAAGGTTGTAAGATACATAAATAGGCTGAGACAAAGAATTCAAGAAGACATGACACTAGTCAGAGTTGTGACAATGCAAGATGCTTATCAAATAGAATTGAAGATAGAAGAAAGGATGAAAAAGAGGTTTGAGAATAAACACAAGGGAAAGGATAAACCTTACGTGTAGCAAAGGGAGGATGAAAAATATATTAGAGACATTAAGGACAACAAAAATGAAAGATGTGAAATATCAAACAAGTCTTGTGATCAAAATTTTTAGAGGAATAGCAAGATCAAGTATCGGGTTTGGAAGAGGAAATTACAAAATAAATTGTTTTAAATGTGGGGAAGAAGGTCATAGGGCCTATGATTGTCCTCATGAAGAGGAAAGGCCAAGAAGAAGGACTGAAAATCAGAATAGGGCAGCAAACATAAATGTAGAAGATGTTAAGTCTTCACACTCAGAGGAGGCAGAGGACAAAGAGGAACTTGTTTCAAGAAGAGTCCTGATGAATGAAGGAAAAGAACCAAATCAAAGGAAGAGCTTGTTCAAAATCAGATGTAACTATGAAGGTAAAGTTTGTAATGTTATTATTGATGGTGGAAGCACAAATAATTTAGTTTATGAAGAAATGATAAATAAATTAATGTTGAAAAGATGAAGGCACCCGCATCCATATAGGATTGCTTGGTTGCAATATGAAAAGAAGGTTTTTCTTAGCAAACAATGTTTGCTGAAATTCAAGATAGGTGATTATCACGATGAAGTTTTATGTGATATAATGTCTATGGATGTTTTCACTTGTTATTGGGAAGGCCTTGACTGTTTGATAGGAGTGCAATGCATGATGGGTATGACAATACATACTCCTTGATGAAGGATGGAATCGAAACGCAAGTTGAAGCCCTTTAATAAGGAAGAAGGAAATGTATGTAATAAAAGTGGATTTTTTTTTGTTAACGAAGTTAAACAGTTAATAAAATAGGATGAGAATGCATATTTTGATTTGTTGATGAAAGTTGCAGGCATGTGGATTGCACACAAGAAAGATAAGGTGAAAGTTTTAGTGGAGAAACAAGAAGAGGTAAAATCTATTTTTTGTAAGAATGATGTAAAATCTAATTTATTTGAACATGGTAAATGTGTTGTAGAAGATGAGATTCCAGAAAAGAATGCATTAGTAAAAGAAGGAAAAATGGTTGGAAGTAAGGAAGATTACAAGAAGGAGAATGTTTATTTGTTTGGTGAACTTCCCTTTGCATCATTTATTGATTTATTTGATAAAGATATTGGTAAGAATGATAGTTTTATGTAGGTTGGAGAGGATAAATCTTTTGATTATGTAACAAAAATTGATAATAATAAAGATGATGAAGTGATTGTAGTAGAAAATTGTTTTTTACAAGGCATGAAGGAGGAAGAGAATAGTGTTGTAACCAAGGGTGATGATGAACAAGTGGTTGCAGAAATACAAAAAAAGAGGTAATGAATGAGTTTTGTTATTTTTCTAAAGGAGAAGTGGTAGACATTCATGAATTTTCATATTTTCATAGTGTAAGTTGGTGGGAGATGAATTATGTGGAAAAGGGAGAAAGAAAGTAAGAATGAAAGAGGGAAGAGACATGAAGTTGCAGGGACATGTGGGGAATAAGGTTCAGGATAATCAGGCAACAAGGTGGGTGAAAAATGAGCATAATATCTACAAATGTGTATGAGGCACTCACGAAACATTTATTTTCTACTGTGGGTCTATGATGCAAGAGCATCCATGGCTCAATGCAATCTTGTGTCAACATAAAAGTGTTTTTTTTTTGTAATTTTGTTGTGTTGGATTTCATGTTTGATGATGAAATTCATAATTTGTTGTGAAATTGAATATTTTTTTATCTGGGAAAATTTGAATTTGAGTTTGATTTCAATTTGGGTCAAATCGATTAAAGGGAATCATGAAGAATATGTTTTTAAAACTAAAAAAGTAGAAAAAGAAATTAAATGCATTGATTTTTAGGAGCCATTAAGGCCATTTGCAACTCCCATTTTGAATTTTCACAGCTTCTAAAAAATAGGAACCTAGGAGGTGGGCACCTAGGTTGAGGAATTTGCCTTTTTCTTTATTTGAGAAAGCATAAAAACCATTTTAAAGACCATATTGTATTTTGTCTAAATCTAGATGATTAAAATACATATTTTTATTCAGGATTGAATATTAAATTATATTTTATTTTCCCTTCTTGGAGGCGGGGCGTTGATTTTCCAGAGGAGTTTGGAATGAAAGAAAAATGACAATGAAATTCATTTGAAATTACATTCTAGGAAAGCATGAGAGAGATAAAATTGAATTTCATTCATTTTGAAGATAATTTTTTAGAGAGGAAACATACATGAAGAGAAGAAGGATGTTGCATACCTTCAGATGGTGATTCCATTGTTGGATCGATAGGTTTTGAGAGTGTTGAAAGGGGAAAAATCAACACAGGTTGTGCAAATTGAAGACATTGATTGTGAAAGGGTTTTGAAGCTACAGGAGTTGGAGAAGAGATTGATTCTAGGATTTTATTTTCTGCTACAAATCATATTGAAGATGTTTTCTAGGGGTTTCATAGGGATTGTTACAACCTTTATCCATGACTGGAGTGTAATTGCTTGATTTCCCCATTTAATGATACCAAAAATTTCCAGTTACACATTACAACTAGGGCTTGAAATTATGTTGCTATTTTTTTTGTGTGTGGATGAATATTATTTGTGAGATTTTTAATTTTTATTTGCAAAAAATTCATTTAAATTAAATAGCTCATACATTAGATGAAATTCTCTAAAAACAAGAGATCATTATTTTGTTCAATGTAGTTCAAACAACTATCATTGGAAACAAATGTGGCAATCTTCTCAAAGTAGATTGCAGCCAACAAACACAAAATTGAATATCAATTTGGATCTTAGAAAAACTCTGATGAAAACTCTCAAAGGAAGGAGGGAAGAATGGTTGTCTCTGATACAATGTAGGTGGAAACCATTGAGCCCAGGATAACCATTTTTAGAATAAAATTTCATAGATGTGAGAGAAGAAAATACATTATTTCACCAAAAAGAGGGAATAAATTGAGATACCATTAATTACATAATGTACAAACGTTTAAAGGAAAAAAATGCAATAGGTGTAAAAATACCCAATATGGGAAAGAAACCACTTGAGCAATTTACCTAAGTTAAACTTAATCACTGCAATTTAACACTTACTAGCTTGTTGGGTTCAATGCTCTTCATGTTGAAAATCTATAAAGTAGTTGTGAAGGTTTCTAGAAATGTTGTAGTTGTTTGGGTCTATTGATTCACCCCCCTCTTATTAGATTGTGTGCCCTTCACATCCATCAATCATTTTTTGTGGAAATTTATGGTGTGACAATCACTTCAACGGGGGTTTCATACTTAAGTTAACATTATCAATTATAATTTATTTATTACACTCAATTATTATTCATTTTTCTTCTTCCCAAGCTAGGTTAAACACTCTTTATCAATCATCAATCACTGTTGTGGAGGAAAAAACACCAAAATAGGATTTGAACTAGGCAAGCTTCAATACAACATAACCTTTCCCCCCTTTTTCATGTGTGCAAGTGAGATCTAGAAGTTTCATCAACAATAAGTTGCAAAAAGGTGCAAAGTATACTTGTACCTTTAGAACTATGCTTAAAGCATTCAAAAATCGTCATTTTTGGACAAGGGAACCCTCACCCTTGTCCCTCAAGTTTAAGCTCCAATTTACATGTAGGCTCCTCTCTGTCATCACTTTCCATATATGTGTGTTTCTTTTGTAGTATTTAATTTTTTTCTGTGCGATACAATTGCATTTATAGTTATAGGGTTTATGTCAAATAAATTAATTAAAACACATATTAAATTTTACCTTTTTGCAACACAAAAGAACCAAATCCTAGTAGATTGGCTCTCCCTTGAGGCAAATAGCCAATCATCAAAACCCTAGTTGGTTTGTGTTCTAATGTTGATTCCAAAGAAGGAAAGCTAGATCTAGGTTAATTCACTTGTTGGATCTTGAATCTCTTTCCCATTTAATAGGTCTAATAGGTATACATTACACTAATTTTATTAGGAGCTATTATATAATGGAACATAAAGAATCATACAAATTTATGAATTATCAACTTCTTTGAGGTTTAGTTGTATACATAGCCAGGGAAATAGAAGATGTCATGGAAACTAAGTTATTAATAATTATATAAATATTATTTTAAAATATCTAATTATTATTTTATAATTTAATGAAGAAGAATCCCTAGGTGATATAGTAGGATCTTATGAGATAGGTGCATCGAATTGGCTAATAGTCTACTGATAATCACACAAGATTGTGTAAATATATATAAATGAAGGATATCCCATTAATTATTTTTTATTCCTAATTAGAAGCTAAAGTTTTTTAATGAAAACTCTCTACACATATGAAACATGAAGTGAAATTTTTAAGAATAAATATTGATATATAAATATAAAATTAACTTTAATTTTTCAAGAGTGCCCTACTTACAATACATCACACCTAGGGAATATTTTAGCCTAGAATTTCTACAAGAATTGATTAACTAATTAATCAAAATAATTAATTGAATGATAAGGTAGTGAGAAGAATCTTTCAATGGTCCTAAAATATGAAATCATTAAATAATACTATGAAGGTAGACACGTGTGTCTACATATATCCCGTTCCATTATAGCTTTTAAAGTTCGGTACCTTAAGTGTGGCTAATGTGGTTAGTGGGGCTAGATGGTGTTGGGGGCTCCCTAATGTGAATTCTTATTCTTTAATCTATACATTTAAGATTGTGTAGTTAGAGATTCTTTATTTTATATAAAATAAATTTTATATGAATTTTGGTTGCATGTATGGTGGGGGATAAATGAAATTATATTATGGAACTTGGTGATTTTAAAATCTTGGTGGGTGACTATCAATTTATTTTATTATTTGTGAGTCCTAAAAATCATGGCACACTCACCATTGTGTTGATTTTATTTTAATGTTGGATTTTGATTATAGTTTATAAGTTCTTTTAAATACATTTGTACCATTACAAACAATTAAATTAAATTTGTTATAAATTTATGTATTATATGTTATTAATATATTTTAAAACTCACTTTGTTTATCTTTATGATGATTTATCTAAGAAATAAAATAAAATAGAGGGGCTTATGAGGACCTCTATTCATTTATTTAGTTTGGTTGAACAAATATATATAGAGGGAACGTGATTTTCAATTTATTTTCTTATTTTATTTACATTTCTAGTTAGTTAGATGGAATGAATGAGATTATGAGATCCTTGACCAATATTTTTATATATTCTACACTCTAAATGAATTGGAAATGAAAATCTAAGAGTTACAACAAGGAAAATATTATGAAAATTAATGGTACAATGTGTTTTTATTTTAGATAGTGACTTGGTGTTTTAATCATTGGTACTATATAATATATATTTTATGCATGACAAGGAAATGTGAGAATTGATGGTCTATATGAAATACTATTGAGATTTTTTAATTCTTGTGATGAAATGAATTAAGAATCACAAATTCCTTATCCAAAAGATTTGTGATTGTGATATTATATTCTTTTGTAATTGAATTGTAGTGGTTGTTTTTCTATGTTTTTGTCTTTTACTATTTGGTACATTTTTGTGGCCACATTCATGAAAGTGGAACTTAGAAGATTTATATAGATGTATGGTTGACCTGGTAAAGTGCTCCCATAGTGATCTCTCTTTTTTATTCACTTGATATTTAGTATGATGCATGCATTCTCTATAATGTTAGAAAATGTATTAATCATTGAAATGTGTTTTGATTCTTTCACTTGATATCTCTAAATGATTTATGTAAGTACTTGTCCAAACTAATTATGATTTGCAAGTTATTTTTTCATCATTATATGATAGTGATGACCAAAGGGAAAATTGTCTTAACTTGGACTTTCTTAATATGCATATGAAAATATATTTTTGTATGAGTTTTATTTTCTATCTGTGATTGTTATCTTTCTTTCTAATTTGAATTTTATGAATATGAATTAATTAAAACACAATACAAGACTAAGACTTCCATTGTTGTGCTTATAAGAATGTGATCTTGTTGCATAATTGAAAAATGGATAATTCACTAGTTTTACATGTGTCTTATTATTGTAGCACAGTCTAATCATTTAGAATCTAAAGTATATTATCAATCATCTATTTTTCGTAACATAAGTAATCTATAAAAAACTTGCAATCTTAAGATTTTTTTTTTCTCATTGATTTCCATTTTTTATTATACATTATAATGAAAGTATAGGTTTGAGTATTTAATTTTAAGAACCTTATTGTTTATTTTTTTATTATAATTAAAATTATACACTATGGAATTATGTTTTCCTATTTAAAAAAAATATTACTATATAAATTACTAAATTATTCTACTCTTCAAAATCCAAAATTTATTATTTCTTATTGAACTTTTTTAAAATTTATTTTCTAAATAAAATAATTATAATAAATCATAACTTAATTAAATAAGAAACATAAACAATTTAATATATTTCTTAATAACACAATTTTATAGTATACTTTATTAAATCAATTTTCTAAATAAATAACCACTTTGTATTTTTTAACCTTTAAAATATTATAAAAATTAAAACTAAATAAATTACAAAAGACAATTTTGTAACATCACCTAATAGTTAGAATTTAAAAAGATGGAAGGAAGCTCTTCGGGTGGTGGCGATGGCAGTGGGTTTATTCAAATTTTGGAAAGGCATGAATTCTTGATGGTGTTGTTGGCATTAATGGAAAACAACTTGTTGATGCAAGGGTGATGTCAAGCAGGTCACTTGTTGTAGGTAAGGATTGTGGGTCCCTTTTGATGGGAAATGACTTTGTTGGGAGGAATGGGGCTCTGAAAGTTGTGTCCATTACTCTTTCTGCATCATCCTTGCTTGAAAAGGGGAATCTCAAAGCAAAAAAGTCTGGGCCAAGTTAGTTATTTGGTGCTTTTGATGGGACTCCTAATAGTGTGGCTTTTGGGGCTGATAAGACTAAGAATGACTTTTCTTTGGGTTCTCCTATCCATTGGAAGAATCTGTTTGGGACAAAGCCTAAAGGTCAAAGTACTTCTCCACCTATTCCTTTTGTTGCTAATTCCCTAACTGGTGAATACTCTATCTGTGTCTCAAACTGCATTGTTGATAAGAGTATGTCAAATATGGACATGGCTCTATTGGGTACATTTCTTGGTCCCCGACCCCATATTGAGCTGGTGTGTAAATTTTTTGGTAGTTGTTGGAGGCCTAAGGGACAAGTTGATATGGTGGCTATGGCCAAAGGTTTTTTATCCTTCACCTTCAACTGCGAAGATGATATGATGGCGACATTGACAGGTGGAGCCTGGTTTTTGGGGAAGTCCTCGTTGATGTTAAAAAATTGGGAACCTCGGTTTAACTCGAACTCTTGTTCTTTTGCATCTGCCCCGGTCTAGGTCAGACGTCCTGGGCTGCCATTGGGTTGAGGAAGTGTTTAAAGGGATTGCTAGTACCTTTGGTTATTTTTTTTCGATTGACCAAATGACGGCTTCCAGGAAGCGATTGGTCTAGATGCAATATTTAGTGTGAATATTGAAGAATCTGTTGATTTACCTACTATGATAAAGATAAACTCCAAGTTGGGTGTATGGGAACAAGTGGTTGAATATGATTCCATTTCGTTTTCTTTCTTCCACTATAAAAATTTTGGTAATTAGGCAAAGAAGTGCCCTCTTAAAGTTTTGAAACAGATGTCCAAACAATGGTGTGAGAAGGTGAAGGCTAATGAACAAAATTTGGAACCCTTGGAAAAGGAGGGCCCTCCCTCGAGTGGTGTGGACGAGGCCATTATAACTAGAGGTATAGATTCATATTTGGTTGAGAAAGGTGAGCTTCTAGAAAGCAAGATAGATTCTACTGATCTGGATAAGGAGCAGGAAGTGGGTGGAACTACTATTGTGTCTCCTATGAAGGTTTTTGTGGATGAACAAAAGGAGGCCTTAGAGGTGTCTCTTATGAAAACAAAGGTTACGAAAGTGGCTAAAGCTTCTATAAATGGGTTTCCTCAATCTTCCCTAATGGAAATGAGCATGATTCGTGATTATGCTTCAAAAATAGAAGGGTATGTGTAGGATCATGATGGGCCAAAAAGTGGCGATATGTAAGCCATATGATGGTCCATGTGGCTAATGACTTTTTTTTTACCCAAAATTGATGAAACGAAAAGGGTTTTTAGAGGAGATTCTCAACTTTCCACCAATATAAATTATTCTTCAATTTTAATTTAATATATAATTATTTTTTATTTTTTATTAGAATTACGAATAAAGTCCTAATTGATAGGCTGATTGAAAAACATCTATAAATTTCAAATGGTAGCACATTTTTTGAATCCGAAACCTGTGTCACATTATATACTTTGCATAATATATGATTAAAAAATAAAAAATTAAATTTCATGAATTTTTTACCAACTTAAGGTGGTTAGACAGATGAGCTTTTATATTTTTTACAAGTTGTAATAAAAAATTCATAATTAATTATTTACTTGGAAAAAAATTATAAAAAAATATGCATCACATTGGGACATGAGTCCTCTACTTATATCTAAAATATTATTAAAATATAATATCATTTTATTGTGGTTAGGGTGGTCAGACAGATACCTACTTCTTATTTTTACCCTGAAATTTAAATACTACTGCATTGAAATTTTAAATTTTCACCAAATAGATTTAAAAAATAAAAATAAAGGTCTAGTAGTTTAGAAACTAAATTCAATTTGCTAAAGATTCTATTTTTACATTTTTTTGAAATAATATAGATGACTTATTCAAATTTTTATGTCAAGTTGTCTAACTCTGATTTTTTATCTTTTTATTGACACTTAAGGTCCTATTTTTTCCATGATGATCCTACACATACCTAGAAGGTTTGGACGTCCTTTATGATGTAAAGGATAATGGTGATGTGGAGGACTGGGATAATCCTCCTTATATTCTGGTTCGAGGGTGTAGAAAGAAGCATTCTCCCTCTCTGGGAGTGGTGACTAGAAATAGGAAGAGATCTGATTGTGGATCAAAGCCGAGAGGTATAGGTAGGCCTCCTGCAAATGTTACAAGGGAGAAGGAGTTTTGATTGGACATTGCGGATGGGACGTAGAGGAATTTTTTGGAGATGTTCTCTAAGAGCACCTCCAAAAAAATTTCATGAAGATAATTTCTTGGAATATGTGAGGTTTAAACCACCCTCATAAGCATGATATCCTCGCTAATATAGTTAGGAATCATCGGCCTGATATTGTTTTAATTCAAGAGACTAAAATGGGTTTTGACAAGTTAGCGAGATTGAAGAATAAGTTGTTTAAGGATTGTGGTATGCATAGTTCGGATGTTGTGGGTGCTTTGGGAGGGATTGTGACTTTTTGGAATCTCAAGATTATTCAAGGGGTGGAGGTGTTTAATGATGTAAACAATGTTGCTACTTATTTCCTTCACTTGATGGATAAGTTTATTTGGACTCTTTTTAATATTTATGCCCCTAACAATAAGGAGTGCCAAAAAAAAGTTTCGGGAAAGTTGGGAGATTTTAAATCTAGGTTCTTTATTGGTAACTAGTTGATCATGGGGGATTTTAATATTCCTCTGAATGATGGTGACAAGGTGGGCGGATCGCAGATTGCAGATGATAGTAGATATGACTTAATGAGTCTCTTAGATGATCATGCCCTTCTTGATTTTGATCTCAAGGGTGCTTCCTTTACCTGGTATAATAGGTGGGTGGGAGATGCTCTCATCCAAGTGAAACTTGATCATGCTTTAGTGACCCCAAATTGGTTGATGTCTTATTCTTGCTCGATCTCTGCACTAACTAGATTGAGGTCAGATCATTTTCCCTTGTCTTTGGATATTCTTGGGGGGAAGAAAAATTTCCCTTTCATATTTGAAAATATGTGGACCTGTCACCTTGACATTAGGAATTTTATCTCGGATTGGAGGAACATTCAAGTAGATGGTTCTGTTATGTTTAGAATTGCTAAGAATCTTGCCAATGTGAAGGAGAATATTAGGAAATGGAATAAAATGTCCTTTGGCCATATTTTTTTGGAGAAGGAAGGGGTGACTAAGGAACTTATATTTGTGTAGCATTATATCCAAGTTTTTGGGTATGATCAGGTCCTAGTTTTGATAGAAAATGTTCTTTCTAAACTACACAAAATTATGGTGAAGGAAGAGGAATTATGGAAGAAGAGGTCAAGGATCACGTGGCTTAATAGTGGGGACAAGAAACAAATTTTTTCACCTATCTACTTTGAAACATAGGGCTAATAATCACATTTTAAGCTAATAAATTACAACAATCAAATCCTGGAAAATGATGTTGATTTGAAAAATGTTGCTGCCTCTTATTTCTCAAATTTACTTATGGCTAAAGGGGAGCTGGATTTGGATTTTCAGGAGGAAATTCTTAGGAACATTCCTCGGGTCATTGATGCTAATACTAATAGGAAGTTAGTGGGAATTCCTTCATCTAAGGAAATTAGAATTTTTGTTTTCTCCTTTGAAGGGAATAAGGCATTGGGCACAGATGGCTTTCCTATGTTCTTCTTTCAATTTTTTTGGGAAATTATTGCTTAGGAGGTGGTTGTGGCTACTAAAGACTTCTTTAGGACTAGCTCTCTTCTAAAGGATTTGAATTCCTCTTTTATTGTTTTGGTCCCAAAGAAACCAAGGGCTTCTTATTTTGATGAATTATGTCCTATAAGCTTACGCAATTCGATCTACAAGATTTTTTCAAAGGTTCTGGTGGGTAGGATTCAAAGTGTTCTACCTCATCTTATTTCTCCTCAACATAATGGATTTGTGGCGGGGAGGAAAATTTTGGACTCTATTCTCTCGGTTCATGAGAATATTCATTCCTTAACTATTAATAAGTGTGTTGGGTTTATTTTGAAGCTTGACTTACTCAAGTATTATGATATAGTTAATTGTGGATTTCTTTCCAAGATTTTATCGGCTTTTGGATTTGGAGAGAGGATGGTGGATCTCTTTCTTCAATTAATTTATTCTCCTTAGTTTTTTGTTTTGAATGGCTCGCCCTCCCCTTTGTTTGGGTGCTTTAGGGGTCTTAGGCAAGGGGATCCAATTTCTCCCTTTCTGTTTATAGTTATGGTGAAATCCTTGGGACATCTTATTCAAAGCTCTATTGATTCTAGGGATATGAATGGTTTGCCTCCTTCATCTAGTAATCTCATTTGTTCCCATCAAAAAATTGAGGATGATTCTCTCATGCTTTGAGAGTCCTCTATGAAGGAAGCCAGGGCTATCAAATCAAATTTGTAAAAGTATGAAGCTACTTCTAGGAAAAACTTTAACTTACCTAAGACTGTGATCTTTTTTAATATGTTGGTGTATAGATAGACTAAAATTTCTTGAATTATACAATGCCAAATTGGTGATCTCTCGACCTCTTATTTGGGCCTTCCCCTATGCTTGTTTGTCCCAGAGTCGTAATGCGAGGGATGATTGATAAGTTTAAATCTAAGTTGGCTAGTTGGAAGAGTGCAGTGCTGAGCCAAGTTGGGAAGGTGCAATTGATTAAGTCTACTCTCTAGAATCTCCATGTTTATGCTATTAGTTTATTCTTTATGCCGAGGAAATTTGTGGATAAGTTGGAAGGTATTCAAAAAAAATTCCTATGGTTTGGTGTTGAGGATAGGAGAAGAATTCACTTGGTGACCTGAGATGATGTTTGTAGAAGTAAAAAGGTTGGTGGTCTTAGTATTCCACAAAATCCATGATTTTAATATAGTCCTTTTGGGTAAACAACTATGGAAGTTATTCTTTGATAAGAGTGAATGGGTGCAAATTTCTCAGAGTAAATACTTACGGGGTGTTGATTCTTTGCAGGATTTTTTGAAACCTGATTTTTCTCCCCCCTCTAGGTGTGCTAGTGGAATTGTATGGTTAATGCGCGTATACTTCTATATAAGGGGTTTTTTTGGTAGTTGGGAATGGTAGAAATCTTATGTTTTGGGAAGATAGTTGGATTGGCAACAAACTGCTCAAATATGAGCCATAGGCCCAACCCCTTATGGAGGATTGTTTGTGAGGGTTTGGCTGATTTTTGTTGATTATATTGTTGATGGGTGTTGGAAAAAGCTGCATGATATTGATCCAAAATTGTAAGCCTTGTAAAAGGTTATGTCCTTGGTTCATATCCCTTCGACTCCCTCTTTTGATAAACTTGTTCGAAAACCTTCTTCTAATGGTCAATTTTTTATTGCTTTGGCTTTCCATATTAATGACTCTGTTGTTGGCCCTGCCCCATTTTGGGCCTCTGTTTGGTCTCCTAGATTAACCCCTAAGGATAATGTAAGTGTGAAATAAGTACGAAAGGTAAATACACTTATTAATGAAACATTATATCAAAGATTCTATAAGTAAACTAATTTAAAACAAGAAACTTGAAAGCATCTCATTGTCTCTTATCTCTAAAGATTTATCAAGTCAAGAAGTACTCAAATTTAATAAGACACTATGACTGTTAAAATGACAATTTAAAGAACAGAATGATGCTGATACAATGATATAATCATATATGATAATACCTAAATGATAAAAGGAAGCTAATTTAATCTATGCTTGACATGAAACTGATGGATGAAAGCTATAGTATGTAGCCATGATTATGATTCTAAAATGCTATGATGCTATGATTGCTTGATGATATTGTTGCAGAGTAAGATTGCACAAAGTTGGGATTCTGGATCTTTTCTTTGTTGAATGAAGTTGTATTTATAGATTTCTCGGTAGCATCTTTGCACAGTGGCAGCAAACAAAGGCTTGGATTCAATCTAGAGATTGAATGGTGAGAGATAGAGGAGATGGAGAAGACTATGGGAATGGTTCCTACCCATGAAAACACTAGGCAAGAAGATAGGAAGGTTTGATGCAAGAGGATTGAGAGATGTATTTCCAATTTGTCTCCAAATCTTCCCATGAATGCTATTTGCATTAAATTAGACATAATTTAGACATTTAATATCTAATTTTATAAATGAGTAAAAAAAGAGGAATATTATTTATGCTTTAATTTAAATATTTTGATTTATTTAAATTAGCAAAAAGGGGAATTAATAATTTAATAAAATAAACTATAGAAGTTGTTTATTAAATTAGAATAGAAGAAATATGATAATTAAACAACAAAGTATTAACCTTTGTTTAATAAATTTAAATGATGTGATAGAAATAAAATAAGGGAAATTGATAATTAAATAAGATAATATTTCTTTATTTTTTATTTAATTAAGATGAAATAATAGAAGAATTTATATGTGAACTATATAAATAAATATTTCTATTTATTTAATAGTAGAGGAATTTAGGATAATTAATCAAATAAGTCATATTTAATTAATCAGATTCTCGAGACCAATTTTAGGTGTATATATTTTGCCCCTCTTTGAAGTGATGTGTTTACACATTGCTTCCAAGAAAAAATTTCTACTACTGCCAATATTGACGAAAAAAATTAGTATGCCCCAGACATGCCCCATATATTGATTTTTAGCTGATTGATGATAATATGCCCCCTCGGGAGATAAATTTATGATTTTATGATTTTTCAGAATTTTTCAATTTTTTAATGATTTTTTCAATGATGTCATGAAGATTTATGAAGATTTGATGAAATAATTTATCTCCCAATAATGATGAATAAATTTTGGCCCTCAGATGAATTCCAATTAATCTCCCAATAAAATTAATTAGAAATGTTGAAAATCCCACAAAATTCCACCCTGAATAAACTAATAAAAGGCCAAAAGGTCATTTTCATAATCATTTATGCAATTGACTTTTGAAATATTTGTGAGAGAGACATATTTGAGCCACCTGGAGTAGGATGTTGATTCCCTACCACACCCACCAGTTCGAGCATGTACGACATCACCAATGCCCGACTACTTACAGACCTCCGATAAGTACCCATAATTCTCCTTGTACTTTGTGCAATTTCAATTTTCATGCCCTTTTTTTCGCATTTGAAAATTTTAGTAGTTTTACTGCTTTAGTATGCGATTTAGCACTTTGCACTCTGGTGTAACACTCCTAGGACCTATTGTAGCGCTTTAAGAATTAATTCTTTCATTAGATTTGTTAGCACTTTGATAGGATAGATTAACGCTTTGAAACTAGTAGCGCTTTGATAGGATAGAATAACGCTTCTATAGTTTAAATTAGCACCTTGAGGGTTTATCAGTTCGAGATATTGTTTCGACACTTCCACCTTCTTAAATAGTGCTTTGATTGGTGTGGCGCTTTGATAGTGTGTTATAGCACTTGCGAGTGATAAAAGAGCGCTTTTAGTTTTTTAGCACTTCAAAAGCCTGTTCTAGTGCCTCCGTGTGATGAAATAGCACTTCGGATTTTTGAGCGCTTTGAATGGCTATTCTAGCGCATCCAAGTCATGAAATAGCACTTCTAATTTTTTAGCACTTTGAATGCCTATTTTAGTGCATCCAAGTCAGATTTGCAAAATATGTCAAATTTTAAACATGATTATGACCACTCTTCGGTTTGATATGATTTAATGATCTAAATAACTCAGATGATTGATTTTGATGATAGATAAGACTTTGATTATCCTCATGATAGGTGAGGAATAAAATCAATTTTGATGAACCTCAAGATAGGTGAGGTTGATTTTAAATAAATTGACCTCATGTAGGCGAAGTACAATTTAGATTGATAATGATGACCTCATGATAAATGAGGTCTGATTAGATTTGATAGGATAATGACATGTGATTTTTGACATAGATTACTGATTTAAAACATTTCATGATGGTAGGAGCATCTGGGTAACCTCCAGATGCGAGAGCGTTTTCCATGGACAAAAATTTGATTCAGTGATTGACAATAGATGAGATTCATATTATTACTCAATGTGGTCTTTCCTTGCTTCTTGACATGCCCTAGATTAGGATTAATTGGGGTCTCCTCACAACTTTAGCCAAGCGGTGACACAATGACCATAATACCTTCTGGCGAGATGATAGTCACTCTAGAGGACATGTGGTAGATATTACGAATATTGTTTGTTGGGCAGATTGTAGCATATGATTCACATGAGGTTGGTGGGAGAGATTCTCTTCGTAGAGTTTTCTAGGATGATCATATTGCAGGATTTGGATTCAGTGGTGTACAATGGCTGATGCCTATGCTACTTTACCAGTAGTGCTTTATGGATTTATTGGAGGATTCCTTTGTCTTGATCGTAGGTCAAAGGTATTCTCTATTGGTTGGGGCCGTATACTTGAGAGAATGGTCATGCATGGGACTATATATGCTTGGGGGATGTTCATGATGACACATATTGATCATGTTTTACATTTAGTTGTATATTTGGGAGGATGTAGCTTGTTAGTGGGAGTCACTTTGCTTCAAGTTTGGGCATGGGAGCATTTTTCCATCATACGACCACTGCAAGTATGAGATAGACCTGCTACCAAGCCTTATGTTTTCAGATATAGAGGTCGACTTACCCAATTGAGGATGGGTAAGTTGGAGCACTCAAGGCATGTAATGGATTATTTAGAGGCTATCACATGGCACCCATATCTAGATTGTGAGCATTGGGAGGAGGAGGATGTAGTTCATGGTTATTTGTGTGATTCCATGTACTTGATTGGTAGGACCCATTTTGTAATGGAGAGATTTTTATTGCGGAGGGTCTATAGATAGTATGGTATTGTTCAGTGCATGCCTCGGGGTGTTGCACATTATGGCCGACATCAAAGTGATACCACAGATTGGGGGCCATGTCTATCTTATGATACCATAGTGGAGGGATACCGTGCTTTACAACCTTCAGCTTGGGACATGCATCAGGATATTGTAGAGGCACTAATAACTATAGAGTATGCCTAGTATCTATCATTATATCCATGTCCTTGGATTATCATTCCTGATGAGCCAGCACCCCTATCCGCAAAGGAGGATATTGTAGAGGATCTGGTCGTAGTTGTTGAGGTGGAGGAAGATATCGCTGTAGAGGAGGATAGTGGGGATGATAGTGAGGTGGGTGGCAGTGATGAGAGTAGCAGTGGAGAGAGTAGTAGTGATGATGGAGATGATGGTGATGATGGTGGTAGAGAGGTTGTGGCAAGAAGCACAAGTCCATCTTCTAGTAGGCCTTGTAAGAGGTGAGCAGTGGAGATACCTTCTTCAGACCAACAACTATAGATTGCTAGTCTATAGGTGCAGATACAAACTATGTAGGGTCAACTTGATCAAGCATAGGGTTTAATTGTGCAAACGCAAACATAGTTGCAAACCTAGGCACAAAATCATCCATAGGCTTTAGCACAGGTTCAGGGATAGTTGGTAGCTATGCATACACAGGTTGCCACACTAACAACGAAGAGAGACAGTGCTAGGAAGATCATGGAGCGGGCACAATGGATTTTTGAGACCTTACAAAGGATAGCCAATGGTACCACCATTGGTGACTATATGAGGAAGGTTCTTCATGTTGACTGAGAGGTAGAGTTCTACAGAGCGGAGAGTGAGATATGCCCATTCCAGATCTGGTAGGATACATACCCGAACAGTTAGCGAGAGTGTGATGCAGCCTCCCCAGAGAGATCCGAGAGATCTGAGAGATCCCAAGGCTTCTGGTGGGGGAGGTACTGGTCCTGTGATGCTTGCACCATCTGGCAGTAGCAGATCCTAGCTGCCGCTATATGATTTTGTGACATACTTTTGAGATATGATGTATACTTCGATTCAACTAGTTTTGATGGTGTATCTTTTTCATTGCAGACTTCATTGTATACTTGACATTGATGATTATATGATTTATATGATATGTAGCAGATTTTTATCTATCTATGATGCTCCTATTTATGATTCTATGATAAATGCTTTTATTTTTAATGTTCTATTTGCCATGTGATGATTCTAATTATGATTTTATATGATGAATGTGGATGTAATGATGTGATGCTAACAAGATGCACGTTCCTATGTTGATATGAATTTGAAAATAGATGATGTATGATTATGAATTGGTCGAAAATGTAATAATATGATGTAATAATAAAATGATGAATGGATCTATGGTCTATTTGATGTATGGCAGAAATAATTGGTGGATGGATGAAAAAAAATGCAATGATATGATTTAATTTTGAAATTTTCTCTTAGAAATTCTATATTATATGGATGCAACATGATTTAATTTAAAATTTATGAATGATAAATAGAAAATGCCTTCTAATGTGAAAAAATGTTGATGCAACTACATGATTATGATGATGTTTTTGTTTTATGTCAAGTATACTTAGTCTTATTAATAGAAAAGATAATTGTTGATTTAAATCCTTTTTATAAAAAACACTCTACGGATGTAGAAATCCTTTATGAATGCAATCTAATTTTATTATGCAAAAACTATATGCAAACTATTGACATTTTAATAGTACTTTTGCACTTTGTATCATCATAGAACTTTTAAAATGTTTAAAGTAAGTACAAGCATCAATGGTATATGCTAGACAAATGACGACATGAGTACTACTTTCATGATTTTTGATATTGCAAGTGAACACAAGCATCGAGGTATAATTAAACTGAGATGACCTAAGAATTTCTTATGTAAAACAAACAAAAATTAACCACTTTCCTATGTGAAATGGAATGTCATCCATGATGCTTTCTACAAAACTTCCCACAACAATTCACACAGTAATTGTGATTAATTCATAGACAATAGACAAAGAAAACACCATTCTCCTTCCTTGATTCTCTAGTTCAATATATCATTGAGTTGCTCCAAAGAAATGATAACCATAAATCGAAAAAAATGCAGCTACCTTTTCCTTAAAGTGTTTCAATCATTATTTAGATTAGATCATTCATCCTGATTTTGTGATATTTTTGTGATTTTCTGAGATTTTGGATCAAACCTAGCCTACAGACCTATCCTATGGGCCTGGGGGGCTGATCAAAGATTAGCCTTTCCTGCGTTACACATGCAGAGACCACATAGTTCGACTAACATTGACTCATGCTTTTGGTTTTGACTTTTTGAGACTGACCTTTTTGACTTGTTTTTGGATTTTCTAATATGATACAGATGTTTGATGAATTTTTCGATGGTGATTTCATGTTCTACTTTTTCTTGGATTATTTTTCAATCATCGTTTTTGTTGCGTTTGTTTGCCCATTTTGTTAAGCCTTGATTTATTTCTTGCCCCCAGTGAGATTCAGATTTTTCCCCCAAGCCAAAGTGAGACATGACTATTTGCAATGATATGATAATGGATGCAAAATGATGATGAGATTTATGACCATGATATGTATCTAACTAGATGGAAAATCTAGTTAAAATCACATATAGCGCCTGTTTCCAGGTTTTCGCCATATATTTTTATTGCACTTTTTTCTATTTTCTCTTTTTCTTATTTTTCTTTTTGTATTTTCTATATTTTTTTGTATTTTTTGTATTATTTCTGTTACCAAGATGCCTGTTTGCTAGGTTTTCATCAAGGCAATAATTTTTAGGATTTTTCAACTGTGCACTAAGTGATTTAGGTATAGAACTTTCTGAGATGGATACTATTGATAGGTCCATCAAAAAAATCCCCTTCTGATGTTGATAGTTGATAGGCTCTTGATCCATACACTGATATGATGACAAAGGGACCTAGCCAGTTAGGTTCAAACTTCCCTTTCTTTTCTCTATCCTACTGATTTCTAGGGTTCTCTTTTAGGACCAAATCGCCAACCTAAAAGACTCTAGGTTTTACCCTATGATTTTAGCTCCTTGATATTCTTTGTTGGTATGTCATGAGATGATTGACAACATGTTGACGATGCTCATCCAACAATTCCAATTCTTGATTCCTAGATACTTTATAGTTCTCATCTAAAATGATTCCTTTTAGTGACACACAAAGTGATGGAATCTCTACTTCAATGGGTAGTATGGCCTTCGATCCATATACCAAGGAATATGGTGTAGCTCCTGTCGATGTTCTGATGCTAGTTTTCTAGGCCCATAATGTAGGATTAAGCTGAACATGCCAATATCGTCCAACATCGTTAACCATTTTTTTGAGTATTTTAAGAATTGTCTTGTTATAGGCCTCAACTTGGCCACTTCCTTGAGGATAGTATTTTGTTGAGAAACAATGTTGGATATGAAATTTGTCACACAATTCTTGGACATCTTGATTTTTGAATGGTCATCCATTATCAATGATAATAGATTGAGGTATACCATACCGACAGATTACGTAATTCAATATGAATGACGAGATCTATTTTCCAGTGATAGTTGTAAGAGGAACTACTTCTATCCATTTTGTAAAGTATTTTGTTGCTGTGATTATGAACTTGTGTCTATTGGATGAAGACAAATTTGTCTTTCCTAACAAGTCGAGTCCCCATTGACAAAAGGGCCATGTTGATGTGAATGGATGTAATTCTTGAGCTGGTGTGTGGATTCAATTACTATGAATCTGACACTTTTGGCACTTCTTGACAAATTGATAAGACTCTTTGTCCATTCTTGGCCAGTAATACCCTAAACGAAGGAGTTTCTTTGCTAGAGTTATACCACTTGAATGAGTGCCACAAATACCTTCATGAACCTCATTTAAGGTTGTCTTAGATTCGTTATGTTCTAAACATCAGAGAAGAGTACCATCTAGACCTCAATGATAAAGGATGTCGATAATTAAAATATTTCGGGTGGATTGGCGGATTAAGTTGTGTTTCTGGTTCCTGGAAAGATCAGGAGGGAGGATGTTGTCTTTTAGAAAAGCATAAGTTTTCTCATAGATGGGGGATTCAACGATATCTAAATGGTATACGGTTTGGGTTTCTTGACTATTATAAGAAGGAATAGATAGTTGTTCTACCATAAACTCATAACGACCATGTTTCTCTGGCAATTGTAAAAGGGAAGCAATTGTTACCATAGCATCTGCCGCTTTGTTTTTTTCCCTTGGAATTTTCTCAAATTTGATAGTGACAAAGAATTATTTAAGATCATCTATCAACTACTTATAGGGCATCAACTTTTCATCTTTCGTCTGATATTTGTCATTTACTTGATAAATGACTAGTTGAGAATCCCCATATACTTGTAACTCTGTGACTTTCCATTCAATTGCCACTTTGACTCCAATGATTAATTCCTCATACTCCACCACATTGTTGGTGCATTGAAACATTAGTATATAAGATTTCGGGATAGTGTGTCCTTGGGGTGTAATGAACAAAATTCCTGCACCAGATCCTCTTTGTGTATATGATCCATCAAAGTAAAGTATCCATTGTTGTGGTGTTACTGTCAGAATATCTACATCAAGAAACTCCATTGTCATAGGTTGATCATCTGGTAAAGGAGCTTTAGCTAATTGTTCAGTGATTACTTGACCTTTGATGTCTCTCCTTTCCACATACTGAATATCAAACTCACTTAAAAGCATGACCCATTTGGTCAATCTACCTGTTAAAGAAACCTTACTGACTAAATATTTTAGTGGATCTATTTTTTGTATGGTCCTAATTATGTGAGTCAACATGTAATGCCACAACTAGTGGGTAGCAAATACCACTGCCAGAAAATATTTCTCAATGAAGGTATAATTTATTTCATAGCCATTCAAAGTCCTATTGATGTAGTAAAAGGCTTGTTCCCTTCATAATCTTGTGCTAATAGTTCTCCTAATGAAATATCTATTGTTGCAATGTATAGTATTAAAGGTCTTCCTTCTATAGGCGGCATGAGAATAGGTGGTGACATCAAATATTTATTTATTTGGTTGAAAGTTATAGTTTCACACCCTTGATCCCATTTGAATACAACATTTTTATGCAATAGATGATTGAAGGGATGGCTTTTGTCTTCCAACTAGGAGATAAATCTCCTGATTGATTGTAGCCTTCCATGTAGTGACCTTAGTTGACTGATGTTTCTAAGTGGTGGCATTTCCGTTATTTCCTTTACTTTCGATGGATCTATTTCAATGCCCTTTTTTGAGACTATGTATCCTAAGAGTTTTGCTGATGTAACCCCAAAGACACATTTCTTAGGATTTAGTCTGACATTGAACTTTTCTAGCCTCATGAAATGTTTTCCTAGGATATCCAGATGTCCTTCCCTAGAATAATATTTAGCCAAAATATCATCCACATAATCCTCCATAAAGGTGTGCATCATATCATGAAATATAGTGGTCATTTCTCTTTGATAAGTTGCCCTTGCATTTTTCAAACCGAAGGGCATGACATTCATGCAAAAGGTTCCCCATCGACATGTGAATGCAGTTTTCTCCTGATATTCTAGTGCTATCTTGATTTGGTTGTATCTGTAGAAACCATCCATTATTGACAACATGGCATGCCCTGTTGTTAAGTCTACGATGATGTCAATATTAGGCAAGGGGAAATCATCCTTGGGACATGCCTCATTTAGGTCCCTGAAATCAATACATCTCCTGATACTATTATCTGGCTTTGATATAGGTACAATATTTGATATCCATTTGGCATAATCAATAGACCTAATAAATCTGACATCTAATAATTTCTTCAGCTCGACCTTTACCATTAGTGCGATGTGTCAATGCATCTTTCTCAATTTTTGTTTTACAGGTTTGATTCCAGTAGGAAAAGAAAGATGATGTATTAAAATATTTGGTTCTAAACCTGGCATATCAGAGTATGACCAAGAAAATTTAATGCTTCTTCTGCAAAGAATTTGATAAATTCAAGTCTTTCTTGTGTTGTCATAGATTCTGATAGATGCAAAATATTTGTTCTTTCTTCGGTGCCAATTTTTACAGACTATGTAGGCTCCAAGAGAACTGATGACCTTTCATGATAATTCTTTGGAAGAGTGTCAAATCTCCCATCTTTCAATGCCTCAGAGAGGTTTTCACTATGAGATGCGTTCTTTATTTTTTCTTTTTAAAGATCTAATGTTTCCATAGAATGGTTTTCACCATTAGATCCATTATTCTTGTTTTATTTTTGCAACTGGAAGATTTGACACCCTCCTATTGAGTCGCATTGTTATGAGAGTTATGGATAGAACTTGTATCAAGTTCGTCACAACAAAGGAAATTTATGATAGCATCATCGTTTGCAAATATAGGTACATTTATAGGTTCAATGGGTTCCCATTCAATAAATTCAGGCTGGACTAAAGGCATGAAGTCATCAAATTGACTCAAGTTAATGGAGGTAAGGGTTTAGATAGCTAGGTCGTCAGAGTTGTTATTAGGAATTTCAAGATCAATGATGATACCCTCCTCAATATTATCTATTTCACTTGATGTATATTCATCCTCACTCCAGTCATCGATATGTTGTGATCCTAATTTGAGTGGTCTAGACCCAAATCTTTGTCCCTCCTCACATGTAGGTGCATATTTTTTTATGACATCGAATTGGACATTTGTGTAAGTAATATCAGAACATAGATCCCATTCATATTCAGTAGAATATGTTTCAGAGCTATCTCTTACCTAAAGGATTCTTTTAGCAACCTTCTTTTTCATTTATTGTTTTTCTTCTTCTGAGTATCCTAGTCCCATCTTATCCTTTGAATGAAGAGTAAGAGGTTGAATAGGTTCTATGATGCCTTCTTTTATTTTTCCAACAAGTTGTTGTCCTTCATAACCCATTTTTTCTAAAACAGTCTTCCCTTTGCCATACTTATATGTGTTGATGTTGATGTTTGTTGATTTCTATGTTTCTCCATCTTTGTATAACCAATCAAGGATAGCTTTGTCTTCTGATTCATCCTCAATAGTACTAGTTTTCACAAATATTTCCTGTAGAACCGTGGTAGGCTATGGTGGTTTTTGTTTGATCATTGATGGTTATCCATATGACTTTGGAGATGGCCTAAATTGTGAAAGATTAAGAGTCTGCTCAATAGAATATTGTCCCATACCCTTGTTTGTCAGTTGGACTTGTTCTTGGAATTTATGTGATAAAGAATTTTGGGGATTTTTATTGACTATTAATTTAGTTTGAACACTACTTGCATCTTTTGATTTATACTTTTTCTCAACCCACTTGGATGTAATACTTGGATTTTTTTTCTTCATTTGATGAATTTAAACTACATGCTTCCCTATTGTGAGACACAAAGGTGTCTTTAGAGATTCTAAGTGTGTCACAATGCTGAGGATGGTTATAATACATTTATATAGTCACCTCTTGTCCATTAACTAGAAATTTTAAACAGTGGTGATAGGTTGAAGGTACTACCTACATTTCATGAATCCAAGGGCATCCTAAGAGTATATTGTAGGTGAACTCTTTTTCTAGTACCTAGCATGCTATTTTTTTCATCATCAGTCCCACTTGAATGGTTAACACAATCACTCCTTTAGAAGATATCTTCTCCTCATCATAGGCCTTTATTGTCATTTTTTCTTCGGGCATCAATACAATTATCTAAATACCATAGTGCATAGATTAATTTTAAAGTAAAAATGTTCAAACCAGCTCTACCATCTATTAGGACTCTTTTAACATGATGATTATGGATGAGAAATTCAATATAGAGGGTGGTGTTATGTGGATGATTAAGCGAAACATCATCATGTTCAAATAATGATAAACAATGTGGTGTGGTCAAAAGTCCCACCATATCCTGGAATTGACAAACATCTAAATTTTTGGGTACCGTGGTGGCAACAAGTGCTTGTTCTAGAACTTCCTTATGTGATGGTGATAGTTTAAGGAGTTCAAGTATTGATATCTATCTGCGCTAGAATTTTTTGAAGTTTTTTGTCAATGTTGTATTGACTTGGAGGTAGAGTTGTACTTTTAGGTGAAAATCCCTTTAAAATTACCTTGGATTTCCCCCTTGTCATTACATTAACTAGTTGATAGTCTTGTCATTCTCTGATTTTTAAAATATTTACTTGATTTTCAGATACTTGTATGCTCAGGATTAGATCCAATGGTATAATGGCATTGGTTTTGTGGTTTCCCATGTGATGTTGGTTTTTTGGTTGTCTATGTGATGAATAGTGACATTATCACTTTCTACTTAGGTAATGCAAAGGATCGTGGTATCGTAAACATGATTGAAATTTTTACCTTTATTGTTTGTAGAAGATGATGATCCCTTTGTCGTAATTTTGGAAAAGGGTCTTTAAAGGCTATATGATCATTGTTATTTTGGTGTCCCTCTATGTATACCTTCTTGTTGTCAATCAGATCTTGAACAATGTGTTTTCATTCCACACAATCATTTGTCTTGTGTCCTTTATTGTTGATGAAGTTACAATAATCTACGTCATTCCACCATCGTGGTTTAACTTTTGGATCCCAAAATCATGCTTCTTGTGTAGTGATAAGACCACTTGCAACTAATTCCCTCATTGTTGATTCCAATGTTTGGCCTAATGGTGTGAACCTATGCCAGTTTGATGATTTTCGATATGTTTGAGATTTTGAGTCTCTATTGTTTTGATTGACATTTGACTTGATGTTTTGATCACTGTTTTGTTTTGGCTTTGAAGTAGATGTTGCCAAGTTAAAAAAAGGATTTTTCATTTTTTAAATCATTTGCAGTTTCATTAATTCTAGTATTTTTTTTCTTCTGCCATAATTTCGGTCTGTCATTGTTGGTGATTTAATTTGAGGAGCTGGTGTTGTTTGATTTTCATTGTATGGTTTGATCACCCCTTGTTTTACCAATGATTCTTTGATTTTAAGGCCATTTTCAATTACCTTTTCAAACATTGGAGGACATTGTAATTCGAGCCTATAGCTCATCTCATATGTGAAATTTTCTATGAATAACTCCATCTTCTTCCTAAGGTATGGAGCGAGGATACCTAGCAAATAGTCTTCACCATTGTTGTAAAAAGGACAAGAATGTCTAACCTTTGTAAATTGCTTCATGTTATAGAGGTCCTTTATCGTGATGTCATGTTGGATGTTACAAGAATATTGTGATATGAACCTATTGACAAGGTCTTGAAAGGTTTGTATACCTAGTTGCAATTTGGAAAATCATTCCATACATTGACCTCCTAAACTTATTGAAAATAACCTCATCAGGTAAGTTTCTTCTTGCACAAATTCTAAGCTCGTGGTCTTGAATTCCCTTATATGGTCAATTGGATCTGTCTTACCATTGTATTTGTCATACTTTGGAAATTTGTAGTGTCTAGGGAAAGGTATCATGTCGACTATTGGGTCAAAAGGATAAGGACAAATGTCCTGTAATGCATATTTTTTTGTGTTTCCCTTTGTCATGTCTTGTATTTGTTGTTGTAAGTTTTGCATTTGGTTTGTTAAGGCAACCATCAGATCTACACCTTGTGTGTGTTGTGGTATTTCAGTTTCATTTGTTCTAGGTGCTTCTTTTAAGCGATTTACATCAAAATATTTGGGAAATTTGGCACCTGATTCAACTAGCACTAGGAGATATTTCTCCATGTCTTGTTCTAAGATATTTTCCATGAATTTATGGAATTTTGGGTCCTGTTGTACTGTTTGTATGTCTTTTATTGTTATTTCATTCTTTTCACTTTGATGTAAGCTATTCTAGGGATTTTCTTCTGCCATGGTAGTTGATGTTTCAAGTTCTTTTTCTAAGAGCCTCTATTTTTGTAACCTGGTGAAGATTGGTATACAAGTGTTTTATTTTTCCAACCAAGCTTTGATCTTCTATGCTGAATAAATGTCAAGTGAATTTTTAAAAAAGTCAAATAGAATGATATATCCTATTGATAAGACTAGGTTAAAAATCTGATTACTATGCTTCATTTTGTGATAGTAGGATGATAATATCGTGATGATGAAAATTTAGCTAAATAACCAAGATTTTGTTTTGATTTACTTAACACTTTATGGTTTGCAAGATCTGAGTTTCAGTTGAAAATATAGTTAACCTGTATTAACCTATCTGTTTATGGTTTCTAGACAGTGTCTATGTTGAAAAGATACTTCTGATTGACAAAAATCTATGTTAGAGTTGTTAACTAAACTGACTGATCCATTTGTAAGCTCTCTATTTTTTTGTTATTTTTGGAAGCACTAAAACAAAGTTTAGAAGCACTAAAACATAGCATAGAAGTGCTAGTTTGAAAAAGTGCTAAAACAAAGCTTCTAAGAACTATGATAGTTTTTGGAAGCGCTATTTTGTGAAAAGCGCTAAAACAGATGTCATAACTTCTATGATATTTGATTGAAGTTCTATTTGGCAAAAAGCGCTAAAATAGAATGCGGAAGCACTATGACAACACTCTAAAGTGCTATTTGGTGGAAAGAGATAAAATAGAGCTTGGAGGTGCTGCAATATTTGATTGAAGCACTAAAACAGTGTTCACAAGCGCTAAAACAGACCTTGGAAGCGCTATTTTGGATTTTCCTTATTGAAAAATTTGATTTGGCTTGGTGGAATATTCTATCATTGGTTGCAGGATGGAGGACTGACGTATGGGTCGACTACAATTATAATGTTGTGTAAGAGCTCTCCTTTGGAAAAAGGCTTGTGAATAAAGATTTTCTGAGGCGTAATCACCAGTATAACCTCTAGTAATATCGTGATACCTATGTATGAAGGTTATGTGGTGAAGCAAGATTTTTTGACTCTCATACAAGAAGCATCTTTTCCTCAAAATATTTTGGTAACTAAGTGGTCTCTTGGGTTTCTTTATTTTGATGGAGTTTTTGAAAAAAAAATTGGATTTCCAACCTCCAACCTCAAATCATGAATTTTTCTAACTTGATTTGGTTTGCGGTTTTTTTCAGGATGATATTTTATTTGAGTTACAATGATTTGAAAACATAGCAAGCAAATTGTAGAATATTTGTCTTTAATCTTAGAATCTAAATAGATAGTGTATGTCCAAGAACCATGAATGGTCCCTATTGATTTCCACTGGTTTGTTTTAACAAAAGTACACTTCAAATAGACTCACTCTTAAGGTCAAAAAGTTCATCATTATACTCAACAAGCCACATCTTAAAATTGTGTTGACTCACACAGCTGTGTCACCCCCTAGAGGGTGCCCATGTTTTTTCATTTCCAGGTGCATACTCAAAATTGGATTTCTCGTCCCTTGAGAAAATGGTCCTTGGAAATTATATGGTGAGTGTCTTGGGGCAATATTCTTCCCTCCCTATGCACTGTAAGTATTACAATGTCTGGTTAACTGACTCAACTAGATACTATGGTATGGTTCTTAGATAGGGTTTCCGTACATTGCACCAAATGATAAACTCCCTCAGGAGACCTCCCAATATTTAGAACAAATATTTTAGGGATGGTTATCTTGCACACTACCATCAAGTTGTAATTTCATCAACAACTCACATTTGTTTAGAGTGGGTTGGAATCCTTGGCTTTAGGCATTCCCACTTAGGTTGTTCCCATAGGGTGAGTACTTTTTCCCACTACGATAGGCCTTCTAAAGGTTTTAACAAAAGCATAAAATTGCATGGAAATAAATGATGAGTTTGGAATTTTGATCACCCAGTTAAGGGGAGAGCATAAGTCTATTCACCAAACAAGCACAATAATCAAAGATTTATTTTAAAAACCCAAAAAGACAATTTTTCTATTCTATGTGAAGATTTTGCTTCACAAAAGTCATGGTATCAATTTTAATTGATATAGCATAATGTATGATGTCTATCCTAGGATTTATAAATTTTAAATCATGTGACTACCCTAGGATTGGTTCTTTTTAGTCCAAATGCATAAAAATAAAATTTTGGCCGTGGTCACGTCGGATCTAGATACGCAGTTATAAAAGTGCTAAAATAGAGAATAGAGGTGCTACAATTTACCACAGATGAGCTATAGTTGAAAGTGCTAAAACAAAGATATAAAGTGCTATACTTTTCCATGGAAGCACTATATCAGATGTGCTGAAAACGGGTTGTTGATGCGTTAAAATAGTTCATGGAAGTGCTATAGTTTTCTTTCCAGAAATGCTAAAATAGCTCTTAGATGCACTATAGTTTTCTGGAAGCAGTGAAATAGATCATGGAAGCGCTATAGTTTTCCATGGAAGTGCTATAGTATTTTTCAAAAGCGCCAGAAAAAATCTTGCTCGCGCTAAACTAAACATGACGGAAACCTATGTGACACTTTTTAGATTTATTTTGTGAAATATGGGGTTAAGCCCCATGGTGGGTGCCAAATTGTAAGCGTGAAATAAGCATGAAAGGTAAATACACTTCTTAATGAAAAATTATATCAAATATTTTATAATTAAACTAATTTAAAACAAGAAACTTGAAAGTGTCTCATTGTCTCTTATTTCTAAAGATTTATCAAGTCAAGAAGCTCTCAGATTTAATAATACACTATGATTGTTAAAATCACAATTTAAAGAACAAAATGATGTTGATGGGTATGTGCAGGATCATCATGTAAAAAATAGGCCCTTAATTGGCAATAATAAGACACAAAATCAGAGTTAGATAACTTGACATAAAAATTTGAATAAGTTATCTATATATTTTTTTTTTTAGACTGCAGGAATTGGGTAGCACTACCCCCTATAAACTATAGTGCGCCTGGTAAACTTTTTAACGTGACTGGCGGCGCTGGCACGACATGCCCTTCGATACCACGGGGGGTGGGGAGACTAGACCTCGTGACCAACCTCCTCCAACAGGAAAGATTTAGCCAACCGAGCTAGGGCCCCAACCCCTCTTAAGTTATCTATATTATTTCAAAAAAATGTAAAAAAGAATTTTTAGAAAATTGAATTTAGTTTCTAAACTGCTAGGCCTTTATTTTTAAAAAAAAAATCTATTTGGTAAAAAATTGAAATTTCAGTTCAATAGTATTTAAATTTCAGGGTAAAAATAAGAAGTAGGTGTTCGTCTGACCACCCTAACTACAATAAAATGATAATATTTTTTTATAAGATTTTAGATATAAGTAGATGACTCATGTCTTGATGTGATGCATATTTTTTTATAACTTTTTTCCAAGTAAATAACTAATTATGAATTGTTTATTCCAACTTTTAAAAAATATAAAATCTCGTCTGTCTAACCACCTTAACTTGGTCAAAAATTCATGAGATTAATTTTGTTTTTTTTTTAATCCTATAGTATGCAAAGCATAGAATGTGACACATGTTTCAGATTCAAAAAATGTGATACTGTTTGAAATTTATAGATGTTTTTCAATAAGCCTATCAATTAGGACTTTATTCATAATTCTAATAGAAAATGAATAATAATTATTTATTAAATTCAAAGTAAAGCATAATTTATATTGGTGGAAAGCTGAGAATCTCCTCTAAAAACCCTTTTCATTTCATCAATTTTGGGTAAAAAAAAGTCATCAGCCACATAAACCATCATATGGCTTACATATCACCACTATTTAGCCCATCATGATCCTACACATACCTTGATACAATGATCTAATATTGCATAAAAATATCTAAATGATAAAAGGAAGCTAATTTAATCTATGCTTGAGATGAAACTGATGGATGAAAGCTACAATATGCAGCCATGATTATAATTCTAAAATGCTATGATGCTATGATTGCTTGATGATATTGCTGCAGAGTAAGATTGCACAAAGTTGGGATTCTAGATCTTTGTTGGAGTTGAGAAGATACAACACCACAGAAGCCCAAAAGATCTTTGCAAGCAAATAACCTGTTACAAGGAGAAGCAAAGAGAAGCAACAAAGGAAATGCTCAAGAATGTGGAGCAATGTATTCACCTAAAAATGTAAAATGAATTAATATACAAAAGATAGTTTTCAACTACATATAGATGAAAAACCTAAAAAGGAAAACCCTAGGCTTGCACAATAATAATTAATAAAGTAATTAATTATTATGCACCTAATGTTAGCTTAAGTGAAAAGAGGTAAAAGAGAACTTTACGTAATTAAATAAATATTGTTTAATTAATAAAGTAAATACCCAATTACTTTAACACCCCCCTTAAGATAGACATAGGGAGAAGCTTAAACCTAGAAGAAGCTACTGAAAGCAAAAGCAATGGGTCCAGACAACAAGGCCAAATCAGGTACCCGTGTACAAAATCAATGCAAACTAAATGAAATGGGATAAAGGAGAAAACCTAGTGGGAACAAAAATTCTCCCCAAAATAGAATGCAAGGAAGGAATGCAATGCACTAATGAAAATAGGATAGGAGGTGGATAACATGATACCCCCCATAGACAACTTCTATCATATAAGTACATGTACAATGATCTCCATAGGAGAGATAGAAAGAGAGAAGAAGGCCCCCCCATAATGAAGAAACTCCTGTCACAATGGTAGATGCCTGATGTAGAATCCAAAAGGAGATCTTGAAGTGGAAAATGATATTCCTCCCCTTGGGAAGAAATGGATCCATGGACTTGTGGTGAAGAAACCCTGTGAAGAATGAGGAACCAATCTATCTTAAGATGTGTGCCATGATAGGATGCTGAAGAGTCTCACTGTCTGAACTGAAAAAAATAATGTCAAATCCAAACTGATGTGGAGAATATTGAAATGCAACCTCTGAATGCATGGATAATGGTGGGCGAATAGTGATAACCTGACTGTCAAGGTAGAGGAGATGAATGTCCTCAAAGTAATCCTCCAAATCTGCAATATAGGACTCAATAAATAAGAAAGATATGTCTACAACATAAGAGTCCAAAGTAGCTATGTCTGGAAGATGTATGATTCCCTGTTGTGCTGAATCAAGAACAACAGGAGATGCTGATGAAGTCTCAGTCTGAAGAGTAGGAACTATGAGACAAACCTCTGATCCATCAGAACATGTAAGGGTGTTTAAATACGCAAGCTCCTCTAAAGTATCATGATCAAATGGTGTATTCTCTCTCCAAGCAATGGGTATGAGACAATCTAAAGCAGGATCCTCTGGTAATGGAGATAGAATAGGGTCTCCATAAATCTTCCAAAGACGTGTCCAAAGTGGGTGAGGACAATCAATGTCCGATATAACCAACACAGTGTCATGATCAATAGTAGACAATATAAGTCCTACTATGTGATTTCTAATAATATCCCATGCTAATTTTCCCTCTAAAGTTGCTAGTTTAGGTATGAGATCATAAAAATAAGAAAAAATATTAAGCCACCTACAATGTGTAAGTATACCCTTTGCCCATGACTCATAATTACCCCGTTCTAGAAGAACAACTGAATGGTGAGTAGAGAAACCCATGATAACTCTTCAAATGAAAAATTCAAAGACTAATGATCTCAGCAATGATAAAGCATATCAACATAACCCATCCAACGCAAACAAACCCCATGTAGGAGCCAAGATGACCAAGTAATTGAGCAAAGTGTAAAAAAACACAAAGCTGAATAAAAACTACCTGGTAAATATTCTGGTAAAATAGACTATATATCTGGAAAGAAAACTGTAATACCTTTCCAATGCCTATTCGTTTGCGCAAAACAGAGTTCAGACACAAAAGATACGCCCCTTGGAGTGAAAAAACCAAGTTCTGACTTTGACTGGCAAAAAATACTACAAAACTACAAAATCAGGAAAAATTACTAGTACCACTGGAATGGCGCTAGAACCAGCTTTTCGACGATATCTTGGTTTCAAAAATCCAAGAAAAAATGCCCATTCTACGCTCGATTTAGCGCAAGCTGCTCCAATGTGAAAAAAAAAATGTTCACAGCCCTCAAGGGCTAAAGTCTTCGGCCCCTGGTCACATGGACGACCAGGGGGCTAATAACTGTAGACCCACAATCACCCATGTGACCGGGTGGCAGGGGTTTGAAGCCCGCGGGGGCTGGAGGGGCCAACACGGGTTAGCGAGCCCGCGGGGTGTCGGTGAGCTCGGACCGAGTCGGCGAGCAGGTGAAGCAGGGCAGAGGCCGAGCTTAGATGGAGTCGGCGGGCTCGGCAGAGCCGGGGCAGGGAGCTAGGTGGAGCCAAGCGAGCTGAGTGTGGATGGAGTGGTGACTAGAGCAGCCAAGTGGGGAGCGATGGCCACTAGAGCTGGGCGGAGCGGCGATAGAGCAGTGAGCTCGGCGGGGCGGGTGGAGCTCAACGGAGCCCGAGCGGAGTGTGAGCGACCGAGCGGGTGCAGGGTGGCGTCAGAGCAGAGCGCAGGTGGCCGCTTGGCGGTGGATGGGTGACAGTCGAAAATTTGCAACGGGCCACCAAAATTTAAGCAAAAACCTTAGGTTTTTGATTTTTTGCGATGTTTTTTCTGAAGGGGCCATATGACCAAACCCTAAATTTTTTTTTGCAACCCTGGTTGTGGCCAAAATCGACGATTTGACAGTTGATTTAGGGGTTTTTGGGCGCTACAAATCCAATGGCACTGTCCGTTTGGGCCCAAAGTGAACCTAAAATTTAGAGTATGCTGATTCCACAAGAAGAAACCTTAGAACCCTAGATTTGCTTCAAATGCAAAAATCTCAAAACAAGAACAAGCAACTACAAATTTGAAGCTCTGATACCATGTTGGAGTTGAGAAGATACAACACCACAGAAGCCCAAAAGATCTTTGCAAGCAAATAACTTGTTACAAGGAGAAGCAAAGAGAAGCAACAAAGGAAATGCTCAAGAATGTGGAGCAATGTATTCACCTGAAAATGTAAAATGAATTAATATACAAAAGATAGTTTTCAACTACATATAGATGAAAACCCTAAAAAGGAAAACCCTAGGCTTGCACAATAATAATTAATAAAGTAATTAATTATTATGCACCTAATGTTAGCTTAAGTGAAAAGAGTTAAAAGGGAACTTTACGTAATTAAACAAATATTGTTTAATTAATAAAGTAAATACCCAATTACTCTAACAATCTTTTCTTTGTTGAATGAAGTTGTATTCATAGATTTCCCGACAGTAGATTTGCATAGGGGTAGCAAACAAAGGCTTGGATTCAATCTAGAGGATTGAATGGTGAGAGATGGAGGAGATGGAGAAGATTGTGGGAATGGTTCCTACCCATGAAAACACTAGAGGCAAGAATATTGGAAGGATTGATGGAAGAGGATTGAGAGATGGATTTCCAATTTGTCTCCAATTTGTCTCCAAATCTTCCCATGAATGCTATTTGCATTAAATTAGACATAATTTAAACATTTAATATCTAATTTGATAGGTGAGTAAAAATAGAGGAATATTCTTTAAATGCTTTAATTTAAATATTTTTGATTTATTTAAATTAGCAAAAAGGGGAATTAATAATTTAATAAAACAAACTATAGAAGTTTTTTATTAAATTAGAATAGAAGAAATATGATAATTAAACAACAAAGTGTTAACCTTTATTTAATTAATTTAAATGATGTGATAGAAATAAAATAGGGGAAATTGATAATTAAATAAGACAATATTTTTTTATTTTTTATTTAATTAAGATGAAATAATAGAAGAATTTAGAAGAATTTATATGTGAACTATATAAATAAATATTTCTATTTATTTAATAGTAGAGGAATTTAGGATAATTAATCAAATAAGTCATATTTAATTAATCATATTCTTTAGACCAATTTTAGGTGTATACAGTAAATATTTTCTTTTGGCTTCTTTGCTAGAGTAAGCTATTAACTATTGATAATCTGGTCAAGAGAGGTTTTATGCTGTTTAACAGGTGCTTTCTTTGTGAAGAAGCGACTGAGGATCCCTACCATATTCTAATTGGTTGCAAATTTGCTAGAAGTGTGTGGGCACATGTGCTTTATCTTTGGAATAGTAGTTGGGTGTTCCCTGCTTCAATTAAGGACTTGTGGTATCAGTGGATCTGACCTACTTCCAACCCAACTCTGGAGGTGTTGTGGTCTCTCTCCATGCCTCATGTTGCTTGGGGTTCATGGCATGAATGTAATAACAGGATCTTCAAAAACTCTGTGCTTCTTGCTATCTATGTGGCCTATAAAGTTTATGTGGCTATTAAAGAAAAATTCATGGCTGGGATTTTGTTTCATAATGGGTGGAAGGTTTTGGTGATTCAGTATTATTTGTGTGTTGCCCAGAAGTGGAGGTTGCCTTGTGATATTTCCCTCCCTATTCATAAAGGGAAAGCTTCTAGAGAGAATGTTGCCTGGAAGGATCTTCCAGATGGTTGGGTTAAGGTAAAATTTGATGGTGTGGCTAAAGGTAATTCAAGACTTGCTGGTTGTGGGGGAGTGATAAGAAATTCTAATGGTAGGCTCATTTATGCGGTGGTACTCCCTTTGGGAATCCAAACAAACCACTTTGTGGAAGTGGTTGCTACCTATCATGGCCTCAAACTAGCTCAAAAGAAAGGTTTTAAGAAAGTGTGGCTTGAGGGGGATTCTCTGAATATCAACAAAAATTTGAAAATATTTGCTACCTCCTCTTGGACTATTGAAACTTTGATAAAGGATTCCATTGCGATCCATAATTCCTTTGATGATTTTTATATCTCTCACATTTTGAGAGAGGGAAATAGTTTGGCCAATATCTTTCATAGCTCGGGGGTTAGTGGGGCCCGAGAGTGGGATTTAAATGACCTTATTCCTATAGAGGCAATTGTAACTATTAATCATGAAGCACAAATATAAGAGGAATAATGGTGGTGTGTGGTGTTGGGTGTGCATTTTTTTTATCATGTGGAAGGCTATGATTTGGAGGAGCGGGATCCAAGACTTGACTTGCTCTGATGGTACTAAGGAGGATATCTGTAGGGAGTAGATTACTATGTCTATTAATTACCTCTGCCACATTTATTTTCTTACACAGATTGTGGGTATCCTTAGTGTTTCTTTCTTGAGAATTTTCATCTTTGTTGTGAAAGTTGTGAATTGATCTGGCTCAGTGAGTTTGGCGACCATGGGTGGTGATAAGAACCATGTGGAGCCATTCACTTTCAATTTTTTTAAGAAGAATGAGGAGGTGTGGGTGATTCTTGAGAAGGGAGGATTGAATCCCTATATTGAAAATTTGCATGGGAATAATCCCCAAACGACTGCTCTTGTTACCAAAAATTGGAACAACAAGGTGTTGAAACTTGGAGGGATGGACTTCGACATTAATGAAGACCTAATAGCTCATATTATTAGCTTACTGATGGAAGGCATGAATTTCTATAGAGATAAGAAAGAGGCACCAAATTCTATGAAAATCTTCTTCAAAGGGGAGGAAGCCAAGGACTTGAAAGCAACGAAGAGCGAAGGATATAAGAGGAAGTCTGTCAAGGCTTTGTGGGCGGTTTTTGCTGAGGAGTTAATGAGGTATATTTCTCTTGAAGACCATTATTTTGTTGTGAATGCTTATCACTTCATCCTTCTTAACCATTTCCATCACAAGAAAATAATTTCTTTTCCTTTCTACCTTTTGGCTTCATTAGATGCTAGAATTATTGACCACAAGAAAAATAAGAAGAACCCTGTTCTTCATGTGGGGTTAATTCTCCTTATCTCTGACTATTGCAAAGCCTTTGAGGTGGTCAAACCACTTTCAACTCCTAAGGATGTCAAAATTAAGCATGATAAGGGTTATGAAACTAGTTTTGAGGAGGCAGTGGCTTATAAAAATAGGAAGAAAAGGAAGCTTATTTTGTAGAAGGAGTCAGAATCATAGGATGTGGATTTTGTGTCAGACTCCCTTGCTATTTTAGATGAGGATATATGATCCCCTGCTCTAGGGAAGCATAGAAAAGAGGGATCGAGCCCCAACAAGGGTTATGAGACCAACAGTGATGAAACTGTTGATGAAATGCTTAGCTAGAGCAGAAAGGATGTGAAGGACTTGGTTGGGGAGGTTTCACCTCCTTCCCTGCTCTAAAAAATATGGATTTTCTTGTGGAGGAAAGTATGAGGAAGGTGGTGAGGTCTGCTTGTAAAAATATTGAGCTAGACACTCCTCTTAGAGTGGATGGCAGACAAAATGTTCTGGGGTCTCTGGAAGGTAAGGAACAGGTTGTTGGGGTTTCTTCCAGTGGCCATCAGGCTGGGCATGTTGTTGTGGACCCTCCTGTGGTGGACTTGGAGAGGTAGATAAAAAGGATGGCGATTGTAGCTGAGATCATGGAGTCCATCCAAAAGATCAAATCATCGGTTGTGATGTCGATTGCTACTGAAAAAGGTAAGGAGATTTTTGTTGATACGTAGAAGGTTATCTCCTTTCATGAGGAGGATGATGAGGGTAAAGAGGTTTTTAATATAGGTAAAGATAATATTTTTGATGTTTTGGGAGATGCTAAAGAGGGCTCTATTTTTTTTATAAGATTTTTAAATGGATTTTCCATGAGATGAATATGACTAATGTGAAAGTGAGGGGTATTGCAAGAAAAATGGAGGATTCCTCTGATCAGGATCAAGTCGATAATTTGATTAACTCCTTGAAGATTTTGGTGGAGGAAATGCTTTTGATGAAGAAAAATGTTGAAGGGAGAATCCTTAATTTGGAGAATCTCATGGAAAGGATTATTGCTAATGTGGAGAAAGGAAAAGAGGGGAAAAAATTTGGGTTTAATGTTGAATCTATTGGCATGATGTCCCTTGTGGATAATGTTACAAAGGGTAAAGATGATTCTAATGATAATGATGATGGTAAGTTGATGGAATGCGAGAAGCCTACTAATAGGGGTGTGAGTTGTGTTTTGATTAGGGAGGTAAAAATGGGTGGACCTAGGGTTCGTACCCGTAACGAGACCAAGGCTTAGGTTGGTGCTACTAGTAATGATATGTCTGTTGTCTGAGATGAAGGTATGAAGAAATTGTCTTGTGATGTTGAAGTTGTAGATATCTTGAATAATATGTAATGTCGCTGGGTGGGTTCCTTATTTTTGGTTGACTGCTCGTTGTGGTCTTGTTGTGGGTTGGTTGTTTTTCTTTAGATGAATTTTTATTTTGATACAACTTATTTTTGATGTAAAGGCTTTTAGGCCCCTTCAAAACCTATTTTTTACCTTTAATCAAAACATCACCTAATAGTCGAATAGAAATATCAAGAGAAGAATGGGACGTAATATTTTTTGTTAAATTAAAAATTATTCCTTAAACAATACCATTTTATTTCCCTTTTATAGTTCATATCATCTATTTTCAATATCATTCATTCCCCCAAATCTAGATCATTCTCGTCACACAATATTGCCTTGTTTCGATCACCATGAATCACAGTTTTGTAATCTATTTTGAACTAAAAAATTAGCATGGAAAGATTAGAGAGTATAGTCTCAATAGTTAGTTGCTTGAGTTATTGTTTCATTTATAAGTGTCAAAAAAAAAAAAAAGTTTATTTTTATATAAAAGAATTAGAAACAATTTCTTATCATAAATATATATTATTTGTTTTTTATTCAAAAAGTGGGGAATAGTCTTGATTTTATTACAAAAAATACAACACAAAAACAAAGAATCATAGAGAAACAACTCAATCACTAGAACTTGAACCCTACAAGTTTTCTTTCAATGAATTATCAAGAAAACCATATTCCTTCTAAAGAGTACATTTATTTCTACGTCGCACAAATTTTTAAAAAGAAACAATGACCAAATTTGAATCCTTAAGACAAGAAGGGGGGGAAGCCCCTTTAGAGAGACTAACCAAAGGTTCAATATTAACCTAAGGTGAAAAGACCATATCCAAACTTGGAGCAACATGAATAATAGAAGAGACAATACAAATTTTTCCAAAACTAGAACAACATTTGTTATTATTAAACATATAAATATTATTATTTATTAGTATGGAATTTTAAATTTTAATTTTTTATTTCAAATAATTTATATTATGATTATAATTTCATATTAATTTTGTAAAATAAAAAATATTTATTATATTTTATAATGATAATATTTTAAGAATATGAAAATAATTTTATAGTAAATAATTCAAAATATAATTAAATAAAAAAGTAATTATTTTATTAAAAAAACTAATGTATACATTCAAATCAACAAATAAATTCAATGTGGTAGATCATTTTCCTATTAGCTTTGTGGTGGATCCTATTGTGGCTAGAAGAAATATCCCTTTTAGATTTGAACAAATGTGGTTGCATCATCCTAAACTCCATGATGAGATTAGGAAATGGTGGAATATTTCTATTTCGGGGACTGCTATATTTGGGATGGCTAAAAAACTAAGAGAAGTCAAAAATAGGATAAGAGAGTGGAATAAAGATTCTTTTGGTAATATCTTTAGAAGAAAAGAAGAACTAAAGTCGGATCTTAAGGAGGTCCAAGAAAGGATCCAACAAGAGGGATGCAGCCTGAAAACTAGAAAGAATGAAAATGGGCTTCTTGTGGAGATGCATGACATCATTGCTAAAGAGGAAGAGTATTGGAGACAAAGATACATGGTTCAATGGCTTGCTGTCGGGGATAAAAACACCAAATATTTCCATATGTCTGCCCTAAAACACCATGTTGTGAATAGGATAACATATATTGAGGATTACAGTGTTCATTTTGAGAAGGAAGAGGATATCAAGAGATAAGTTGTTGAGTATTTTAGAAATCTCCTTTCGGCTAATGATGGAATTAATCAAAATCTTCAGGACTCTCTTTCAACAACTATACCTAGTCTTGTCAAGGAGGAGGACAGCAAAATTCTCTCTGCCATCCCTTTGAAGGAAGAAATTAAGAGGGTTACTTTCTCTTTTGAAGGCAACAAAGCTCCTAGACCTGAGGGCTTTCCTATGTTCTTTTTTCAATGGTTTTGGGAGATTGTGGAAGAGGATGTGGTGAATGCGGTTAAGGAATTTTTTGGATCGAGATGAATCCCAAAGGAACTCAATGCTACCTTCCTGGTTTTGATTCCCAAACATCCTAGGGCTATAAATTTTGAAGCTTTTAGGCCCATAAGCCTTTGTAATTATTTCTATAAAATTATTTCTAAAGTGTTGACTTCTAGACTTTTAACTATTTTGCCTTCCTTAATTTCCCCTCAGCAAAATGGCTTTGTTCCTTGTAGGCAAATTTTGGATTCGATTATTACTATGCATGAAAATATTCATTCACTTACCATTTCTAAGACTGAAGGTCTCCTCTTGAAGCTTGATATTTCCAAATCCTATGATCGGGTTGAGTGGGAGTTTTTATTCAAAATTTTGAGTGTGTTTGGCTTTAACAATAGAGTCATTCAACTGGTTTTCCATCTCATCTCTTCTGCTACTATCGCCATTTTGGTCAATGGATCTCCTTCACATTGTTTTAAGAATTCCAGAGGTTTAAGACAAGGTGATCCTATTTCCCCTATTCTATTTTACTTTAATGGCTAAATGCCTTGGGAGGAATCTTAATAGATTGGTGGTTCAAGGAGCTTTGTTGGGTTTACACCCTTTGTCTAGCAATCTTGTTAGCTCCCATCAACATTTTGTTGATGATACCATTTTTATGGGAAAATCTATAGTGGCCAAAGCTAAAACCCTTTAAAAAGTTCTGGATGACTATGAGGGAGCTTCTGGGCAAAAAATCAACATTCAAAAAAGTTCTCCTTTTTTCTTCAATACTCCTATTAGAAGACAAAACAAGATTGCTAAATTTTTTGGGTGCAGAGTGGAGGTTCTTCATTCAATTTACTTGGGATTTCCCTTGGGCCTTAAGCCCTCCAACTCTTTCTAGAATTCCTTGGTGGACAGATTCAACAAAAAGTTAGCTGGTTGGAAGGGAGCTCTTCTTAGTCAATCTGGTAAGATTCAACTCCTCAAAGCCACTCTTCAGAACCTTCCTATCTATGCTATGAGTCTTTTCAATATTCCTCTTAAGTATGTGAAAGCTATTGAAAAACTCCATAAAAATTTTCTCTGGTTTGGAGTTGAAGAAAGGAAGTTGATGCCCCTCATTGATTGGGACTTGGTTTGCAGATCGAAGAAGCTTGGGGGTTTGGGCCTCAGAAGAATCATAACTATTAATATAAATCTCTCCTTGAAAAATAGATATGGAGAATTTTCTCCTCAACTAGGGAATGGAAGAAAGTCATAAAAAGTAAATATTTGGCTAACATTGGATTTCTTAATTCTTTGTTGGAATCTTAGTGTCTGCCCAAGGGTTTGACTCTTTGGAATGATATCTTAAAAGGCAATAAAATACTTCATCTAGGTTTGGGATGAAGTATAAGAAGTGGAAATCTTGCAAGGTTTTGGGAGGATAGATGGCTTTTGAGGGAATGTTTGGTTTCTTTTGATAATTTCAAACATTAGGTAGACATTTGCAAGACTACTTTTGGATCCCTAGTTAAATATTACTAGAGGAATGGATGTTGGGTGAATCTTTGTTAGATAATTATGGATCTTGCCCCTATCCAATCCTCTCTTATGGCTTTTATATTGGACTTGAATTATCAGGAGGACATCTTGGTTCGGATGGCTTGTTCATTGGGAAACTTCTCTGTTTCGTCGGTTGTCTCTTTGTTGTCTTTTTCTCCTGGCGCTCCCCCATTTTGGGCCAAAGCTTGGTTAAGCTACTTGACCCCGAAGGTTAACATTTTATTCTGGATCCTTCTTCAGAATAAGGTTCTTATAGTGGAAAATCTATGCAAGAGGGGATTTCAGATCCCTAATCGATGCTACCTTTGTAAGTGTGCAGTAGAAACAGCTAATCATTTGTTTATTCATTGTACCTTTGTGAACTCTATATGAGATAGGTTCTATTCTCTGTGGAGAATCTCTTGGGTGTTGTCTGGTACTATTAAGGATCATTTTATTCAGTGGGTGGCCCCATCCTCTAATCTGTATATTCATAAGCTATGGTCCTTGAATTTTCCTTATGTTGTCTAAGGGGTTTGGAAGGAGAGAAACAACAAAGTGTTCAGTGATAAGGAATCTTTAGAGAAACTTGTGTTTGATAAAAATTTTAGACTAATTGGGGAAAACTTTAATTTGGCTCCTCTTTAGGAGGTGGTGATGGAACTTACGATGTGTTCTGCTTATGAGTCTGAAATGGCCAAAGCTTGGGAGATTAAAGGTGATGTGTCCCTAGCTTCTAAACCTGCAAAAAATAATTGAGATGGTGTCTTGTGGTATCACCCTCCCAGGGGTTGGATTAAAGTAATTTTGATGGGGCAACGAAAGGGAATTCGAGATTGGTTGGGAGTGGAGGTGTGTTATGTGATGATAAAGGTATGTTCATTGTTGCGATTGTTGTTTCTTTAGGGAAGTAAACCAATCATTTATTTGAAGCTTTAAGAGCCTACCATATAATAAATCTGGCTTATAGTTTGAACTTTAAGAGCATTTAGATTGAGGGAAACTCCAAGAACATCATTGATTGCCACATTGGTGTTTCGCCCCCATTGTGGACTATCAAGTATTGGATTGATGATACTAGGGCCGCTTTATCTAAGTTTGAGAAAGTTAAAATTCCCCATATCTATAGGGAATGGAATGGAGTGACATAATTCTTTGCCAATGAGGGAATAAGACATAATAGAAAGGTGATGTGGCATAATTTCCAAGATTTGCCTACTACCATCAAGGCCCTTATCAACTATGATTTCACTCATGGGAGAGAAGTCGCATTTAAATATGATTAAAGGGAAAGGTGCCAAGTACCGAGATATTATAAGATTTGGTGGCAAAATTGTAATGAATATGACTGATGGGTTGAGTTTGCACGTTTTGTGGGTGCTTTGGTTCTATTGCACTCTCTTAAGTCTTCATTTTCTTGGAGTGGGTATTCAGTGTAAAATTCTATTGACAATGGGAGGAACCAGGAAAATAGTTGAGCCTATTGTGTGCACTAAGAATAAAGAAAATTCAAAGGTGTGGAAGAAAATTGAGAAGGGAGGGTTGCAACTGTTCATTGAAAGAATTCATGGGCCTGAAATAAGAGCTACAGATTACTTTGTGAAGCACTGGAATAAAGGTGAGATTGTTTTATTTGGCAGGAAGGTGATTGTGGATGAGGCACTTATTGGAGAATTTATTGGTCTCCCTATGGATGGTGTGAAATCTTACTAGGATAGGAAATTCTTGGATGAAGTTGTGATCAACTTTCCGAAGATGGAGGAGGGGACGCTAAGAAGAATAAAAAAAAATTCGGGGATTTCGGCCCTTCAAAGAGAACTAGGGCCAACATGAAGAAAAGACAAGACGTTGCGCCTTTGGAGACCCAAGATCTTAGGATGGTGGTTCAGGATATGGACATCCTATAAATGGAAGTGGCTGAGACCTTGAAGTCTCTAGGTTAGTCTTGGTTCTATTTTTGTTGGTCTTTTGTTGTCCTTTTAATGGTTTTTTGTTGTTGGTTTCTGGTCTTTTCTATTTATTTATTATTTGCAGCCTTTCTTGTTTGAGATTTTCTTTTGATCTATCTTTTCATGGCTTGTAAACTTTGTGGTTTCGGGTCCCTGTAAAACCTGTTCTCTCCTCTATCAAAAACAAATAAGTTCAATGTACATTAGGATTTTTTTTACATTATATTCATAATTTTTTAAGATAATTATACATCACTAAATTAATAAAAAATAATATTATATTAATATGTTTTAATCCTTATAAACTAAATGCCTTTATACAGTTGTATCACCACCATGACCAATTGGCAATAAGTTGGATTATATAAATGAGATATGAGATGAGCTTTTCAATATAAAAAAATATTGTTTTTAATAAATTCATAATATATGTTAAAATAGTACTAGTTCAAATCTTAGAGCAACCATATGATAGTAATAATGAAGAATTAATAATAAATAATTATAGAAGGTTTAATAATTAGAAAATATAGCTTTTGTAAATATTTCTTTTTCTTTTTTAAATTTGAATGTACACTCATTTTTATTGTAGATCTTAAACAATATGTGTATTTAGGTTTCAATTTTAATTGAGAAAAAAAGTGTTTAGGGAGAAGGGCCCATAGTGGAGCACCCTAACTTCATGTTTCTCAAAATCCTATGTGGACATTTCAAATCATTCCCAATTTTGTACAATAGTTTAGTTGGTTACTCACATGCTTTTATATTTCGTTTTAAGGCCACATCACGAAATATGATGCCACATCAACATGCTTTTTGTTGTGGTATCTAAAAAAGGTCCAAAAAAAATAGATCGATAGTGGTGCACTAACTTCATGTCCCCATGCCACTGCTTAGCTTATTTTGGCTAACAACCATTGCTCAACTTATTTAGGAGTTATTTGTGGAGCTGATGGCCCCATGAATGCTTAATAAAACAGCCAGCTTAAATTTGTATTAATAATAATTTGTACAATAAAAAATTAGAAAAACAAAAACAAAATCAAATATTAAAAAAGAGGGGAAGAAATTTGTGGAGCCAGGTAGATTTTTAGAAATATGTAGTTGCCCCCCTCTTTTTTCACTTCCTAAACAGTAGCTGCTCCATTAAAATAGGAAAAGATTCCAAATTATCGTTTCCCAAAAATAAAATTTATGCATGGGAACACCCCTGCTGCTTAAATTTAAGTAGAAAATAGAGTTAAGCAGCCGCATGGGGACATGAGGTAAGTCATGTTTTATTGGTGTGTTGATGTGGCATCACATGATTTGTTAGTTTGTGTAATTTATGGATAAAAAATACTTTGCAATTGGATATTAAGGTGTTCCACTATGGGGCCCACTGAGGACTACTTTTATCCCCACTATTGGACCCCACTCCACTATGGGCCCCTCTCCCCTAGTGGTATTTACTTATGTACATATGAATTGAAAAATTATCTATACATTGATTCATTTAATAATTAAACTAAAACAACATACATATTCAAATTTTAATTTTAATTCATACAAAATATATTTAAAAAATTGGTCTATTATGATCATAATAAATCACTATTAATCATTATAAAATATAACAATCAACAATATGCACTAATAAATATATAAATTAGTAGAAGAGCAAATAATTAGATTCTTTTAAAAATGAAACTCAAACACATCGAATCCTCATAATGTTTAAATAGACTAAATAGAAAATAGTAATTATATAAGGAAAGAAAAAGTTATATATTTTTATATATTAAAGAGATCAAATGTTGGAACAAAGAAAAAGTGAAATGTTATAAATAACTACATAAAATCATATACGTTTAAAAGATAAAGTTTAACCAAATATTAGAATAAAGAAAAAGTGAATTGTTATAAATGATCACATAAAATCATATTCGTTTATAAGATAAAGATTAAATGTATAAAGAATTTAGAAAAACAAATGATTTTTTTATTTTTTATAATAACTATATAAATTTATTACTTAAATGGATAAAAGAAATAATAGTACACATAATTAATTCTTATTTAACAAATTTACAAGATGAAGGTTGAATGTTGGGTAAGCCCTATAAGAGATAAAATGGACAAATAAGGAAATACAAGTGGAGGCCTTATAATAAAAAAAACAAAAATAAAAAACAAAAGTAAAGGTAAAGTGGTATACATTTATGGTTTAAAGATTGAATGTGTTTGGAATGTAAGTGGGACCTGGTTTTCTAAGTGATGGTTGCTGGTCCCGTACGCCATGCGATGGAAAGTCGGAAGAGAAGGATTTTAACTGTACTAGAGAGGCAGGGCCACCTTAGAAACAATAATGGAGCAAAAGTTATGGCATACCTTCACGAACAAGTTCAACATCATGCAGTTCATATGGCCATGGCTTACAAGTACTGCTTATTTCTCTGTGTAGATGAAGCTGAAGCTGACATCCACTTGAGAGCATGCTATATGAGAACAACCAGGTGGCCACTAGTTATGTAAGAGGCCCTGAGCTTCTAGTATACCTAGATTTCTTGTTTCCACCATAGTATACCTAGATTTCTTGTTTCCACCACAGACAACCAAAGAATGAGAGCAGGGGGATGCACAGTGCAACATACTCTCACAGTGGAGGCAGCAGCAGCTGTGAGAAGTGCAGTGGGGTTGGCCAGACGGCGCGGCCATGCCCAAGCAACACCACTGCATGTAGCAGTGATGCTGCTGGGTTCAGAGACATCACTCCTCCGTCGCGCCTGCCTGCGCTCACATCCACTGCAGTGGAGGGCGTTAGAAGTATGTTTCAATGTGGCGCTTAACCGTCTGCCTGCTGCAGCAGGCGCTGGGCAACCATCACTGTCCAACGCCCTCATCGCTGCACTCAAACGAGCACAAGCAAACCAGCGGCGGGGCTGCATAGAACAGCAGCAAGCCCAACCATTGCTGGGCGTGAAGGTGGAGATCGAACAGCTTGTGATCTCCATTCTTGATGATCCCAGCGTGAGCCGGGTGATGAGAGAGGCGGGGTTTTATAGCACTAATCTCAAATATAGCCTAGAGAACAATACCCATCTCAGCTACTCTTTACAAATCAGTGGTGGCGGTGGTGGCGGCGGCAGTGGTGGTGGTGGTGGCGGCTGCGCGACCACCACTGCTTCAGCCTTCAGTATGCAGCCACAAAACTGTAGAGCCAAAGAGAAACAAATTAAGCCCTCATTTTCCAAAGACATGGAATCCCTGGTGGAGGCGCTGGCATTCCAAAAGAGGAAAACCACTGTAATAGTAGGCGACGAACCCTTTTACACAGAATGTATTCTTCGCCAGCTCTTCATTCGCATTGAATCTGGAGACATACCAGATCGTATAAAGAATGTTCAGGTCATTGGCCCTCAGATTTTTTCTTGCCTTTATTGCAGTAGGGATGAGCTTGAGCGGAAGCTTTCAGCTTTGAACACAACTGTGGCCAGCTGCTGCCTCCGTGGGGTTATTCTCTATGTGGGAGATCTTCGTTGGGCGCTGGAAATGAACCAGAATTATAACAGAAGCTCCTGTTGTTCTTATTCTCCTGTAGAGCTTGTTATTAAAGAGGTGGGCAGAATGTTGGCTTGTTATGGTGATCGCCTCTGGTTGTTGGGGTGTGCAACTTATGAGACGTACATCAAATGTAAAATGAGGCAGCCAAGTTTGGAATCTCTCTGGAAACTGCATCCTCTCACTGTTCCCACAGGTGGCCTCAGCTTGGCTCTTCACCACTCCAGGTACGTTCAAATTTTCAGAACATCTTGTATACCACTGCATATTTCTTCTAGAATTAGTGTAATTTGAAATTATTATTAATGATTTTACAGAAATTGTGTGTTTTTATGAATCAACATTTCAGATTGTATTCACCAATCTCCTTACATTCTTGTAAATATGATATGAACTGAAAAAACTTAAGCCAACTATTAGTGATGTTCATAATTTAATTTTAAATAGAACTTAGATTTTAGTATAGTAAATGAAGAAAGGGCTAATTATTGTTTTTAAAATACATATATAGTATTTTTAAAATTAAAATACTTAAACTCATTCAGAATCATGTAAAATTCTATTAGTTATGAAATAAATTATCAATATTAGATGTATATACTTCTTTGATTTTGAGATCTTATACTCTTATCCTCTTTTAATAGAATGAAAAAGAGGTGATAATACTGATTATTACATAATTATTAGAACATGCAAAGAGTTGAAAGAAACTGCACTAATAAATTGAAAAAAACATTAATCAACTGTCAAATAGTCATACTTGCCTACTTCCTATTACACTCCAAAACTAAGATCATGCTCGTTACTACAATTTTCTTAGAACTTTTGTATCCCAATTCATAACTCGTAATGTCTTATAATTCTTAAATGTTTATCTTTTAATCTAGAATGAGTGCAACTCATTTGGAGCTTGCAAGACCAGAGAAGAATACAATTTATGAGTTCTTTTATCCTTAGTTTTATAAATCCTTATTTTCCAGTTAAAATGTTCAGATTGAATGGGGCTTGTATCTCTTTTCAGTATGCATTCTCGTTCTTGGTGATCTAAGAACCAATGGATAGTTAACTTGTCAAATTATCCATTTGTAATGAGCTTACAGTTTGAATGTTACTTATTCTTATGACCTAAAAGCTTATTGATATTTATTTATATGTAATATGCTGTTATCTATAAATTATATGTTTTTATATATTTTTAATTATAATAGAAATTTATATACATAAATAATAATATATTTTATTATAATTATTTCACACAAATATATAGATTTATAATTAAATCTTATTAATAAAAGTAAACAAAATTATTGACTTTTTTTACTTAAAAATATATATATATAATTTTCTCTTGTAATATATAGATCTTCAACATTAAATCAATTTAAATCACATATATAATAATTATTAAATAATTGTTTTAATATAAACTCAGTTTCAAATCAAGTATAATAGTTAAAATAATAAGAAAGTGTCTCTATGCTTAACAATCTAATGTCAATGGTACATCATATGGAAAAACAAGTTTAAGTGATGAAGCAAGTCACATTCTCTTTTAAGTGAATTCTAGTGAAGTAGTTAGTTTCCAGTTCTTCGTTACAATTGAAAAGAAGATTTAGTGTAGAATACTTCATCACAATTCAAAATAATATTTTATGTAGAATTATTTGAAGGTGATTATTTTATGAATATTGATTATAATCATTATACAATTTAAAAGAATTGATTAGTTTAATTAGAAATATTATTTAATTAGATAATATTTTAAAACTCATTTAATTGTCTATATATATATATAGACACACACATATACAAAAAATAACTATAAAAGGATATGTTTCAAATATCACATTATATATGCATACAAACATTGAAAGAGAGATAAAATTTATTTTAACATCTTTTGAGTTAGGAAGGTTTCTAAGACCTATTAAAAGTGTTAATTTATTTCAAACATTTTAAAATATAAATATAGTTACATAATGAATTTTTCAATATCTTATATATATAATCAAGAGTGATACTTTTATATCTTTTATCTTTTTAAACACAAGAATTGTTAAAACTGAATCTTTTGTAATCTTATAGTTGAGATAAGACCTTACAATTCTTTAAAAGAATTTTAAAAAGTTATGTAAATGAAAAGAAAAAAGAAAAAAATCTCAAAATATAAATAGTTGAATTGATAATTATTCCTTAATAAATATTAAAAAAAATCTCATAAAAAAACTTGAATTTAAAAAGAACTAAAAATGTTATTTAATCATAGAAGAATTTTGAAAGCAATCAAATGCTCAAATTAATTCCTTATAATAAGATCAACAATATTAAAAGTAAAGATAATACTCAAATTATCATGGAGTGGTGAAGAATCATGGTTACTTATAAAGTAGAAGAAAATCATCATTGTAAAAGAAAGATGAATAATAATTCGATCATTTAAAGAAATAAGTTTTTCATTATTATGTAAAATTTATTGAGATCATAATTATATATTATGAATTATTAGTATAATACAATTTTAATGTTTTAATTTTGATTTTCTTAAAGATATAATTAGTTTTATAAGATGAATAATAATTGGATTATTCAAAGAAATATATTTTTTCATTAATATGAAAAATCCAATCATTAAGATAGTTATACTATCATGAGGTATTCTAAAAAGATCATAATTATATATTACGATTTTTTTAGCATATTATAATTTTAATGTCTTAATTTTGAGGTTCTTAAAGATATAATTAGTTTTATATGATTTTCATTTTTCAAAAGATCATAATTTAAAATTATCTTATTCTACATAAATAATTTTTTAATTTGAATTTTTAAAAGATAATTGTAGTCTTTATATATGCCTAATATTTAAAAGGATAGATTTCATTTTCCAAAAAATCATAATTTGAAGTATAAAGTAGGTGATCTACTAGTATCTCATGTTGCTTTCCCTTTCTTTTATTCATGTGTTTTCCTAAGGAAGAAATGTATCAAGTAGCATTAAATTTTTCCATACATACACCTCGTGAAGGAAGACTTGAGAACAAGAGTATACTTGTGATAGTTATAATTATTCCTTTGAATTTCTCATTATATTACAAATCTCAAGTATATGAAAATTTATGATAGTTAAATGATTACTTTGAATTTATTATTTAAAGAGTAATATATGTAAATATATAAGTATATGAAAAATTTAAAGAGAGATTTAGAACTAATAATAAAATATTTCATCTTATTTTTCTTCAATTTTTTAATTTATTTTTTAATATGTTTTGATCTTCATTCATATTTTTACTAATTGAATGGATTATTGATTTGTTATGTTCAGCAGTTATTGTATCTTATGTTTCTTTCCAAAAATAAAGAGTTCTTGTTTTAACATTTATATTATAATTTAAATAATTTTCAAAGTAATCTTTTATAATTAATTTGTTATAAATGTTCAAATATAAATTATATTTTATAATAAGATATTACTCCTTTCATAAATCTTAACCCTTAATTTTCATTATATATTTTGAAGAATTTAATAAAAAAATTATATAATTTTAAAGTAAAAAATAAAAATCTCATATACAATTTAGTAATAAAACTGAAATAAAAAATAAGTAGTAAAGAGAGTATAGTCTTATTTTATTATCTTTATTATAAACCTTTGGCTTTTTGTTTCATAGTTTCTAAGTTCATTGACTTAACTACAAATAAGTGTAGAAATTTTGTCAATTTTGTTTAGATTTAAATCAAAATTATATCCCGATTTTTTAAATTCTTTCAATTTTATGATATAATAGAAATATTTAATCAATAAAAAAAATATATTCATGTATTTTTAAATTAGATTATGTAATTTTTTTCTTCATCAATATTTAGATGATATTTAATGATCCATCATAACAATAAGCTAACAAGAAAAGAGAAATCTTAGATCATAAAATATGATCCAAAATCTTAATGAAAAATAAAATTATATATTCAAATTAAAAATATACCAAATTAATGTCAATTTCATATTTGCAGAAAATAAATATTAACGACGCAATGGTTTATCAATACTCATATCATAAAACAACTTAAAGGAAGTCATTTGTATTTTTTTTTTTTCAATTATCTATCTAGTGTAAGTCTAACAAAGACTCCAGTATCATGATTTTGCTTAGATCACTGGTCTTGACATCTATAAAATAGTGTTATTCCAATCATTTATTTGTCTGGTTTCGCTAGGTTGGGAGATATCTTGGGAGCCTGAAATTCTGCTAATTATAAGATAACAAAGAAAGACCAAACAAAATTTTCATAATGGTTACCCCATAAAACATTAAGAATCTGCAAAACATTCTATTATAGAATTTTTTCCTTTCTATTTTTTTGAATCTCATGCAAAGATAGGAAATATTCACTGTAATTGATTCAATGTTCCTTTAATAAAGCAGCACAACAGGTCAGGATGCTAAGATGGTGGGTGCTGATGTTTATCCTTCTAAGGATAAACCTCACTTTGACAAGCTGAACACCACCAGTTTGGACTTCTATAACATTAAGAAATTGAACAGTTGTAATGAATGTTCAAAAAAGTTAGAGTCAGAAGCTCCACTTCTTTTGCATCACAACAACTCAGTTGCGTCTCTATATACCCAAATTCAAGGGACATCGTCCACTTTTCCATCCTTTTTTCAGCATCGACATACAGACCAGATTTCTACTGTGGATTCAACTTCTTTAGAGGTATATATAATTCTTGAATCTTGAAATAAGATGGTTTTTTAATGCAGGCAGAAGCTTAAACTGCACAACAAATAACCTGTGATAAATGATTCTAGTCTTTTCTGTGGTTAATTCAGGTTCAACTATCAAGTGAATCAGTAAGAGATTTGGGAAATAAATGGAACCAAAATTGTGGTCTTATTCATCAACATGAAAGTCAAATTCCTTTCTCTTGTTCATGGAATATATGTGGAGATAGCATGTTGAAGGACTCTAAACTACAGCTGCAATCCTCTATTAATGGAAGCATTAGAAACAGTGGTGATGCTGAAAACTTGTTGGGTCATGATTGCTCTGTGATATGGTCCTCTACTCAACAGAACATTGAGAATTCAACTAAAAACTTCTTTGCAGAAGACAATACTTGTGAATCCAATGACAGCAGATCAAAATTGGAAGTGCAAACTGCCCTTACTCTTGGCAGGTCATCTTCCAATGACAGTGACAATAACACAACTCCAAACAAAAGGAATAGAGCTAACAATGATGGCCTCTGGTGGCAAAATGCTCAAAATTGTTCAGACTCTGTGTCAGCTTCTGTGGGAACTGATGATTAGTAGTTAAAACGTCATGATTAGTGTTGAAATCCATTAACATGCAATGGAAGATATGAAGCTCCTCAATCAAATACTTGGTGCAATTTGAGATATTCAAAGAGAAGGTGAAATGGGAAACAGTATGATACTCAGCTTAAGCAAGGAACTCTTCTAGTCCTGGATATAACCCTTCAGAAAGCTCGAGATAGCTTAACTGCCTATCCATCAATACAAAAGAGCTGAACATCGATTAAGAGGATTGAATGGGCACAGCAATAAGGGTCTGGGGATTGTAAAAATTAAAATAATTTATAGAATGTGGGTGTATTTTTAAACTTGAAGAGGCTAAAGTGTGTAAGATTTGTGGACTCTCTTCCATGATTATAAAGGATTCAGCAGATTTATATTGTAGGTCTTTTCTAAACCAATTTTTTGATCAATGCGGTCTCATAAATATTTTCTCTTGCTCGGCAAGGATAAAATGTTTTTATTAAATTTATTTCAATTAAAATCTTAAACTGTTCGTGATTGATTCTATTTAAATTTTCTTTGAGTAATTGATAAAATTATATTTAGTTTATTAAATATTGTAAGTTTTAACTGTCAAAAAATATGTTCTTTATTTGGATAATGAAGATTTTATCTTCTATATAGTTTATTTCAATAATATTTTTGGCACCGTAATTCTTGTTATTACCAAGAGCTCAAAAATGCTTCTTCAAAGGTTGGTTTTCACAAAGACTAAGGGAAATATATATTTTTTATGATTAAAAGAAGTATTAATATGTGTTATATTTTTTTTTTTGTGTAATTAATTTGACCATTATTTCTAATCCAAGATGGTTGCAATTAGAAACTTTATATATAATCCTTTTTATAAACTTCTGAATTATCTCATGAAGTGAATGTATTGATCATGATGGAATTTTATATTTTTTGGGTTTTCGTTTACTGGGTCTGTGATATTGGAATAAGTGGTATCAGATTTTGGGGTCCTTTCAAAATTCTCTTTCAATTTACTTCAAAAACGCTAATCTAATAGAAGAGTGAAGGAGAAGCTTTGGGTGCAGCATTCAAGCAACAGATGAATAAACTCATTACAATGATGTCAAGGGATCCAATAAACTCATTACAATGATGTCAAGGGATCCAATTCTTAATTTTTCAGAGGAATATAATTCAAATGCTGAAAAAATCAGCAGGTCGTAGTGGGAAAAAGACGCCATTGAAGAGCTGGTTCAAAATTCATAAAATTCACATTGACTTTTATAAAAGCAACTACCCAAATATCTAATGTATAGGTACATAAATGCAGAGTTTTTCCAGCAATTGTTTTCCTTTTTGAAGCCATGACTTGTACGAACGGTTATGCAACAAAGAGCATACAACAAAGTGAAATCAGCGTATGTTTATATAAAGTACTGTGCAGAAAATTGCTGGAGAATCGTTCAGATTTGACAGGCCATTTTGTGGAAAATATTTTTGCCATGAGTATACATGGAGGATTTGCTGCATTATTCTTTGAGTGCTACGTTGGCCTTTTGATTTCTTTTCCCAAAATTTTAAAACTAGCCTTAAAAATTATCATGATCTTTATTTATTTCAACATGATGCATTGTTGAGTTGGTAAAAGAATGTTAATCCATTGGAAGTATAATTCTGCAGTTTTGAAGTTAGAGGAAGTGCTTTATTTATTTATAATTCAAAGTTTCATTAGAGAAGAAATGTTTGTAAAGTTATTTATATTTAGATTAATTAGATCGTTAAATTTGTAAATTATTTGGTAAATTAATGTATGAATATTTTTTATTTATGATATCATGTTTTTTTTTTTCATATTCCATCTAATCAATAATATAAAACTAATATTCTAAAAGTTTTACTAATTTTAAAAAAATCCCTTTAAAATACTGCTGGAATGTCTATTAAACATGTTTAATTGAACTCCTTGTAAATAATCAAAACTCTATTTCATAGAGAGCACATAATGTTCGAGTAAATGCATTTAAAATTTGTATTTGCGTTAAGATTATAAACTAAAATAAAAGGATCTCTCATGCTTACAGCATAATCATCATAATTTGTTTATAATATAACTCATCCATGTTACTGGAAATTTAAGACTATCTGATGAGCAAATATATGACATTTAAAACACAAAATATGGCCTACATAATTCAAATATTTACAACATTGTGTCCCAGCCGTTTTTCATGGTATACGTGTATAACAGATAATGAGGCAGTACAACCAAAATGTTATGGCAAAAGGAAACAGGAGAAATAGCTGAGAATATAGGACACCCCAGTGTATTCTTGACCAAGTAATCGTCCTTTTTAACATTACAAGACAACACATAAGAAAGAATCCAAAAAAACCCACGGGTTACACACTGCAAGCTCTAGTGGATAAAAGCAAATGAAACCTAATTTACATGCAATGAGAAGCGATGATATTCCCACGATGGGTAAATGCAAGAATATCTATGATGAAATGAGGCTGTGGTTGATCGTTTGATGAGGTCATAATAGACGCTGTTTTGGCTTTAGCATAGACGTTGAATTACATGATAGTGAAATCAAGATGAATATTATTGCTTGTCTAAGTTGATTAGTACAATCGATGAGGAATACCAATTAATGGCATTGAAAATCTACATTATTACTCTGATTCACAAACGATTATATCCTTACTAATGCTGATGAAGGGAAAATAATATTTCTTATAAAATTTGTCTAATAACCTACAGTTAATCAGTCAATCATTCATCCATTATCTATTTTCTAAATTATCTACAAATTTTATCATTCAAAACTAATCAAATTTACGTTTTTCTCGTAAAAGATTTTATATCATCCACAAATTCATTTTCTTATCTGATATGAAAACACGAACCTATATCCTTCTTCTTTTCCAATTTCATAAAACCTAAATTAGGAGATACTCTTAATGAGTATCACACATCACCAGCTCTATATAGACTCACTAAAAAGCATGTGCTGGTTATGCTCAGCTGTGTTGAAGTAGACACAACTATATGATAGTTTAGAGTTAAAAGAGGGAGAGATAATACTAGACTACACAATAACTCTGTATGAACATGTATGCACAGCTGGCATAAAGGAATGGTGTGATATGGATAGCCATTAGTCACTGGTCAGTACATGTGCATAGAAAAGAAACCAAGGATAATAAACAGTATATTAAATATCTGACAGAAAGTATAGCCGTGATGATTACCAGGCCAAGAGTACGTAAAAGCTGAAACATGAGCATATGATTTGTATCTGGTTAAGATATTTATTCCCTGAAGTAGCTTTTAACAGTCTTTTGACTGGAAAGACTACAAGAGCTGAGAGAATGTCCACTTTCTTAATGCTTATAAATTTACTTTAATGCTCTTTAATATCATTTGCCCCACACACTGCATGCCCCCCTTAATTCGCCTGCCTTTACAGTATTCTCCAGAGAACATTGTGTCCACAGCTTCTTCAGAGATGAGCTGAAAGTCCATTCTCTTCCACATACGTATTCATGAAAGTTTACAGTGGTCTAAGTAAGAGGAAGGATGGTCAAAAAAGCAATTTCAGAAAGTTAGAGAAAGCGCATCAACCTTAATTCCGAGGCAAATATCACTTTCATTTCATTCCTTTCTTCCAAAAGAGTTCGGAATATTTGACGACAAATTGAATGAGAAGAATGGGCTTTTATATCAAAGTAAGGAAATCCGTAGTGATCGTCCCGGTTTTCCTTTTGGGCCACCTCCATATCCTCACAATCAATCAATCAATCTCAGGGCTTCATGATTAGAATTCTCTCTTCTTCTTGAAGCTTCAGCTTTCTCGACTCTCTCAAATCCTGTCCTTGTCTGGAGCTACCAATCTTGTACAGCATGTTTTCTCTCAATACTTTCCACCATCAAATATTCTGTTCTTCAAACCTATAGTATCTAGAAGGTTGGTTCATATTTGAATACACTGACATAATTTAAATAAATGAATGTCCATCATAGTATATTGTTAAATTGTTACTAGTTTATTTGCGAGGACTTAACAAGAATCAAATATATTGGCTGGGCATCGTTAAAGATAAACCTGACTTTAATTACCTATTTATTGGGGAGTATCCTTCAATTCTTAGCTTTCAGTTCAAGAAAATAAAGTTAATAGAACATCTACTATCTTTATTAAAAGCTATTTACTGGAGTTATAGAATAAAATTTTAAGATTAAATATCTAATTATTAGATATTACTTCTAAATTTTTTAACTTCTATTAAAAGATAAAGTAATGGAATTTTTACTACTTTTAATAAACAGCATTCAATGACACATTTTAGCAATTTTTTAGTGTATATATACACATACACATATAAGAAGATAAAAATAAGATAAACATATAGGATCTTCCAATTTAATTAAATAAATATATATGTAGAATACATTTATTATTTTATATCTATTTAATAAGAAGTACAAGATACATGGTCTTTGGATAAGAAAGAGAAGCTATAATAGATGGGTTGGAGAATCTTCAAGCAATAAAGTCTCTTTTATTTTAGAGGGAGAAATGTGTTTTCAATTTTAATTGAAATAATATAAATTACTAATAAAATCGTACTAAATATAAACAAATTAATTATTAAGGTTTTAATTTTACAATCTCATTAAACATCTTAAAATTTTGAATGATGTCACTCACACTCAATTTGAAACCCTCACCTTGCTCCCTAGCGATCCCTTTATACTACTCCTTGTGGCCCCTAACATGGTTTTTGGGATGGGTTCTTGCTCTTATGTCCCCTTGAATGGTGAACGAGTAGTGGATCTACAATCATTAGCTATTGATAAGGTTGATCTACTGTAAAGTAGGAAAAGCATTCTTAGATCCAACTAGGATTATCTTCTTTTCACTTGAATCCACATTTGGACACAAAACCAACTATGGTTGATGATTAGCTTTTTCCACAAGCGAGAGACAATATTCTAGGGTTTTGTGTCTCCTTTTGAGTTTTGAGGATGATAAATTTGATGTGATTTTTAATAAGTCTATCTAACATATAACCCTAGATCTAAAAATATAATTTATCACACAAACGGAAACAAAAAACTAGAGAACAACCTCAAATCTAAGAATGAGATATAGAGAGGAACCTATCATTGAAATCTGAGGTTGAATTGCAAGGATAGGGGCATTGGGTGCCTTACACTAGGATACTTCTTTTAGGATATGAAAATTCTGAGATGCATGTTGTAGTCTACTTTGTGTTTTTTGGGACTGCCTAGTGGTAAAACTTTTGGACCTAGCTTGAACACATGAAAATAGGGGAAAGGTTGTGTTGTATAGGGGCTTGCCTAAGTCAAACCCCATTTTGGTATTTCTACCTCTACATGCAATAAATAATGATGATCAAGATGGCATATCCCTAGGTCAGGCAAAGGCCAAAACAATAATAATTGACTAAAATGGTAAATGATAATCGACAATGTTACCTTGATATGAAATCCTTGATGAAGTGATGCCACACCATAATTTTCCACAAGCTTTGATTGATGGATGACTTGATTGCTTTATAGTGCTATACAAGGTTAATTCATAAAACATAATAGATTGTCGTAACTAGCATGTAGAGGATAACTCAATACATCTTCACAAAATGATATTATTGATCATAATATCTTCTTGCACATAATTCCTTCCTTCCTCCTAATGACTTGAAAGAATGATCTTAATTGATGAAAGCATTGCAATAATGCTACTATTTTTTCCCTTGAATTACCTTGACTGATTTTAGGAGCTTCAATTTGCTCGAATAAAAAATGGTAGGGTTAAATGGTGAAAATGACTTGTATTTATATGCAATTTTTTAATTTCATAAAAATCAAATACTGATAGCCAAAAAATGGTTTTGAATTTTTAAATTATGTTAAAATATCAACACCAACATATTTTAAATTTAGCCAAAATGGGCTAGACAAGGGTGTTATGTGCCCTAGTCTAGACCCATCCTTTTTAGGGCCTTAAAAATGCTTATTTTTAATTTTACTTTTGATTTTTCAAATATTATTATAATACAAACCAATTAAATGCATAATTAGGTTCAAGCACATAGGAGGGAGCTAAACCTAGTGTGAGATTGTTAAGGGTGATAATTTTTTATGCTACATCTACTCTTGTTAGTAGAAAAATATTTGGGGGAATTACTTGATGGATCAATTTATTTGTTGCCTACATTTTATCTATACAATGGAACTCTTCTTGGAGGTGGTTTTGTTGGCAGCTTGGGTGCCCCTTCACCTTCTTCATACATTGAAACTATGAGCCATATCCTTTCATGGACACCTCTCACCCTCCTCCTTGGAATAAAATGATACCACTCCCTTGCACTCTATCTAATCCTATAGTGGTTCTTGGGAAAGATGTGGCAAATAATAAAAAAAATTATCTAATAAGGGTTTGGTTTGTAAACTTGGCCTCCTTTGGCTTTCCCTCCCAAAATTGCCTCATTGCAATTTTTAATATTATCTTCTTGCTCTAGAGGCTAGGTTGGAGATTTACCCCTATGCCAAGGGGTTTTATATGGTGGAATTTGATTCTTTTAAGGATAGGGATACTATTATGAATGCAAGAGTTTATATATGGGGCCACCATTCTATTTTATCTCAACACATATCTCCTTCATTCATCCCTATAACCAAATCTACTAACATTTATTTAGTTTAGGTCAAATTTCCTTATCTAACTCTTCAATTTTGGTGAAACTTTTATTTCAAGGCTATTGCTAATGTTCTTGTTTACTTTTTGAAGGTCTAGCCACTTCAAAATATCCTCACATCTCCTTCACTCACATCTTGGTGTACATTGACTTAGTCAAGTCTCTCTCTAGGGAGATTATCTTGTAGGTGGAAGATCATCCTTAGAAGTAGCCTATCAACTAGAAGAGTATCCCCTTTTTGAACAAGATATTACTTTGCTACAAGGAATTTGGCTATGGATTATGCTTGTGCTTTACCTAAGTTGACCTCATCTACATGGTGGTCGAATTTCCTTCCCCACTACCTAAAAATGCTTTTTAAGATCTCTAACTCTTACTTAAAGGAATCAACTCATTTGGAACCCATCTCAATGACTCTTACTCCTATAGAAATTCCTTGAGGATACTATGGATCCTCTAGCTCCCTTATTCGTGTCTCTTAACTTGATCAATTTTGTAACCAATCCTATTGCTCCTAAGTTTCCATCAATGTTGGCATAACTCCCATCTATCCCTACTAGGGGCCCTTGATAATCAATTTATTTTTTGAATCATTCTTCTCCCCACTTAATTGTAAGGAAACTCAAGTGCGAAAACAACTTCCTACACTAATCTCTAAAGGAAAGTATTGTGCAAATTCTTTTAAATCCTTACAATTTCAAATTCGTTAACTACTTTAACAATGATATTGTAGTCATATACCAGCATACAGAAAATAGAGAATGACACAATGATTTACCTTGGGGAAAACCTTTCGGTAAAAAACCCCAGCACTCCAAAACCTGCACAATGTATTATCTTCAACACAATGGTTACAACACACTTGCAATGCAAGTTCTTTCAGGAGACAATCGACACTCAAAGACAAATCCAGTAGCATGAAATCATACCAACAATACACTCTTTTCCTATCATAGTCTGTAACCCTAAAAAACACTTATATCATGCACTTTCCTTTTTAGGGCAACTTCCAAAGATAGTAGTATTAGGGTTTTACCATTCTTCGAGAAAATAGGAACCCCACTATCGTGGAAGAGTGTACAGTACTCAACTTTATCAGTTGCCACATGTCTTGCATGTCTTCACCTATCATCGAAACTTCTAGAAATAGCTCTTACGTGTCATAGGAATCCATCATAACCGTTTCAGCCATGATCTCCTTACACACAATTCAAGATGCCAACACATCAAGTGGAGTGACACATCAACATGCCAACTAGATATGTACACTCACACTTAATTAAATTATTTGCAAGAAATACATTTTACAAAACAAATAATAAGAATAGGAATTATCCAAGGTTGAGACACCTTATTCCTAACATTAATTCCCATGGCCATGCCAATTAATGTGGTTTCTCCCCATTCTCCTCAATTTGAAGAACTAGAGATCTATATATTTCATGGACTATTGTTTAAAGGAGGAAGAAAAGTCCTTCCAAGTCCATCTCTTAGTAACACACTAGGGTTAAGGTTGTGCAATTACCTAAGATAGTATCTAGAATCATTTAAGATTTATTTTTAGGTGTTGTGCTTTGATTTGGATTATTCTTGTGCTTTACCTAAGTTGAACTTGCATACATGGTGGTGGAATTCCCTTCCCCACAAATTTGCAATGCTTTCTACAAGCTTCGACTCTTACTTAAGGGAATCAACACATTTTGAGCCCATCTCAATGACCGACTCCTATAGAAATTCGTTGAGTCTACTATGGATCCTCCAACTCTCTTATTTGTGTTGGAAAAACAAGGATAGACAACTAAGAAGGGGGGGTGAATCAGTTGTTACATAAATTAAGCTTATTCAACCTTAAACAACTTTTAATCTCAGATCTGATAATTAACAGTGAAAGCATAAATCAACAACACATCAGAGACACATGAACAACAAGATTTTTATACGTGGAAACCCTATTAGAGGAAAAACCACGGTGGATGTTAGTCCACAAGATTATACCCTATTAGAAGTATAATGAAAGAAATGAATAGGGAATGCACATGTATTCAAGAACACTACCTAGAGCTCACTGCTCAAAGGGAAGGCTCATTGCCTTACATAAGACAATCAGATTAATTCCATCTAATGAACTGAGAAATTAGCTTCTAAAAAATCTTGATTACAGTTCTGATTAGGCACATAAACACTTCTTCACACTTTGCTTTACACTCGAATGATTTGATCTTTATTCACATATGTCCTGCATATACTTCACATAAATTCACTAAGAATACATTGAGCATACTTCAAAATGAAGAAACAATCACTCTTATATATGTGCTACACAGATTTACATCAACAAATCTGTCGGCCACAAAATAAAGAATAAATTATAATTGTCGACCTCAATACATGAACAAATCTTAATGCGCACCAACCTAAGTCGGTCACAACATAGTGAAGACCTAAATCAATATCCTTGAACACACCAAATGATAAAATATTAATCCATAAGGATCAGCAACACACTACCACCATCATGTCTGCCAAGAACATGAAAACCTTAAACACACAAGGAAAAATCTTCAATCACGAACACGTCGATCAATGTGGACATACCATACTGATAGAGCATGATCTAGAAACATCACTGAACATATCAAAAATATATGCAACAACTCAATTCACTAGAATTGCAATCTCATCTCCTAGAAACACCTACTATAGTGACTGAATAACTATAGGAATACAAAGCTTCATAACTTCCTCAATTATTGATGTGCCCCTCTAAAAAAATTGAACAACATAATAGATAGGCTCAATAACAAACCCTTTAATGTGTGCCTCCTGATCAACAACGTACATAACTTTTCATCACTCTAACCTTCTTAGCTTCACTGGTGCCCTATATATTTATTACAATTTTCTCAATATCCTTGACATATACAACCTTCAAAATCACCAATGCTAATAGTGTTGACATCAATGACAACCACATATCGAAACACAACCCACAACATCCAAAAATCTCCCCTTTGGCATTAATGGCAACACATGAAAAATATACCATCAACACAACTGGTTGTTCACATACTTCTCCCCTTTGATATGTAGTCTCCTCTCATAGTTGTGTTCTCCCTTTCTGAATTTTTCCCCCTTACTTCAATAGTTTTTTCACATTTTTCTTCTCCTTTGACATCAATAGAAAAGGTACACATGTCTGAATCACAATCATTTAACTACTCCCCTGAGTAGTAGCCACCACAACATCAATCTAAAACAAGATTTGATTGTAAGTCCATGGATTAATGTAAAGACTTGCATCTTAGTTCAGATTAGGAGGGGAAATCACCCCTAACTTGCCTCTGAGATACTCAAAATTATCCTTAGAGAATGATTTAGTAAGGATATCTACAATTTGTTCCTTTGTAGGCACATATTCCATTTTGACCTCCTTATCACTCACCTTGTCTCTCAAAAAGTGATACTTGATAAATATATGTTTTGTCTTTGAGTGTAGCATCAAATTCTTAGAAATGTTTATAGCACTTGAATTGTCACAAAATATAGCAATAGGCTCATCATACTCAACTCTGATATCTCTCAACATCTGCTTCATCCAAAACACTTGGGTACAGTTGTTTGCAACATCAATATATTCTACCTCAATAGTAGATAAGGAAATGGAATTCTTCCTTTTACTTAGCCAAGATACTAGCTTCTTCCCCAATAAGAACGCACCACCACTTGTGATTTTCCTATCATTTACATCTCCTACCCAATATGCATCTATAAACGCATTTAGAGTAAGATCATCATCCTTTGGATACCATAACCCAAGGTCAATTGTTCCTTTCAAGCATCTGAATATTCTTTTTATTGCAGTCACATGTGATTCCTTTGGATCAACTTGATATCTAGCAACCATGCACACAACATTCATAATGTTTGGTCTTGTCTGAGTCAAATATAGCAATCCACCAATCATTGACCTATATTTTGTTTGATTAGCCTTAGGAGAATCATCATTCTGAGATAGTTTGTATCTGGTTACCATGGGTGTACCAACTGGCTTTGTATCTTCCATGCCAAAAGATTTCATTAAATCTCACATACTTGGACTGAGATGTAAAGATTCTGTCATCTAACTAAGTAATTTGCAATCCTAAAAAGAATTTTAGTTCAACTATCATTGACATTTCAAATTCACTTTTCATTTCATCAGCAAATTTCATTCACAAGTCATCATCACCTTCAAAAATAATGTCATCAACAAAGAATTCAATGATCAACTCTTTATCCTGATCCAGTTTGAAATACAGATTGTTGTCAACAATACCTTTATTGAATCCAAGCTTCAAAAAGTATTTATCCAGTCTAGCATACCAAGCTCTAGGGGCTTGTTTGAGTCCATGTAGTGCTTTGTTCAACCGACACACCATGTCCTTTTCATAAGTCAATTGAAATCAATCTAGTTGCTCAACATAAACTTCTTCTTCTAGTTCACCAATAAAAAATGCTAACTTCACATCCATTTGATAGACTTTATAATTCTTGAATGTAGCATAAGCAAGAAATAACCTTACAACTTCAATTCTAACAAAAGGGGAAAAAGTTTCTTCAAAATCAATACCTTTCATTTGTGAGTATCCTTTACATACTAGTCTTGCTTTATTCTTGATCACTTCACCTTGTTCATTCAACTTATTCTGAAAGACCCATTTGGTTCCAATCACATTTTTGTCTTGAGGTCTAGGAACAAGAATGCATGCATCATTTTTTTCTATCTGCATCAGTTCTTCCTTCATTACTTCCATCCAATATTCATTTTTACATGCTTCATTGATATTGTTAGGCTCGGTCTTGGATATCAGACAATATTCTTCTGCAATTCTTCTTCTAGTTTGCACACCTTTGTTCTTGTCTCCTATCATGATCTAACTTTCATAATGACTTCCCTTTACATATCTTGGAGTTTTGGGTTTTTTCTTTCTTCTGCATTTCCATTATCTTATTCTTCATGATTTTCTTGATTCACCGGAACACTTTGAGTTTGATTACGTTTCTGTGCATTCTTTCCATTATCAATACTATCCTTTTGGTCATCTGAATCATATCTACAATACTTGGATGGTCTTTCAATATCCTCATCAACTTTGACATTTGCACTCTCAACCATTTTCTTCAATCTTTTATTGGAACACTAGTAGGCTTTTCCCTTAATAGAGTATCCCAAAAAGATTCCTTCATCACTTCTAGCTTCAAACTTTCCTATATCTTCATCTCTTTTAATATAACATATGCTTCCAAAGATTTTGAAATACTTAACAGTAGGTTTATGACCAAACCATATCTCAAAAGGAGTCTTACCGGAATTATTATTGACATTCACCCAGTTGATAGTATACACAATAGTTCTTATAGCTTCTCTCTAGTAGAAATGAGGAACATTACCTTCCAACATCATAGTTTTGGAAGCATCTAAAATTGTTCCATTCTTTCTCTCAACAACTTTGTTTTGTTATGGGGTGCAAGGAGCAGATAACTATCTTTTTATTCCATGCTCTTCACAAAATGAATCGAACTCCTAGGAAGTGAATTCACCACCTTTGTCTGATTTTATACATTTGATCTTCAAACCTATCTTATTTTTTGCCAAAGCTTTGAAGCTTTTTAATTTCTCTAATGCCTCATGTTTTTCTCTTAAGAAAGCAACCCAAACCATTCTATAATAATCATCAATAAGAAACATAAAGTACCTTTCTCCTTGTAGACTTTTGATTCTTGATGGACCACATAGAGATCAGTATGTACCAAATCTAGTACTCCATTGGAATTATTTTGTTTTCTCCTAAATGAAATTCTTGTCTGTTTTCCCATCTGACATTCCTTGCATATAGTGTTAGTAGGATTTACTAAATTAGGTAGATCTCTGACTACTTGTGTGGAGCTTATTTTGACAATGTTAACAAAATTCACATGACACATCCTTCTATGCCATAACCGACTTACACCAACTTGAGCAATTAAACAAATTTCACTAGCATCATTTAAGTGAAAAATATTACCTCTTGTATTTGTACCTGAAGCAATCACATTTTTTGAGCTTCCCAATATCCTGCACTTACCATCTTTGAACTGAAGATTGTAACCTTTTTCAACCATTTGTCCAACACTCAACAAATTATTCTTCAATCCTTCAACATAAAGAACATCATCAATATTGCATTTTCCACAAGAGAAATAGTACCTCTTCCACAAATCAAACCAACATTGTTATCTCCAAATCTTACAACACCACCGTCATACTTTTCCAAGCTTAGAAAATTTATTTTATCACCAGTCATATGATGTGAGCATCCACTATCGATCACCCACTCATCCTTCTCATCAATTCTGGCTGTAAGAGCTTTTTCAATATTTTGATTACCAGTTGATTCAGTGGACACCGAACCATTTTACTTGATAGCAATGAATACCCATTCATCTTCATTTCCAGTTTCTTTATCAGATTCATCATCAGTAACTCCTTCTTCAATGTAATAACATTTCTTTTGAAATCTAGTCTTATCAGCTTTATACTTAGAGACTCTTTCATGACATCTTGATGCAAAAAGACGTATCTTACTACAAGAGAAACATTTAATAGGAAGATTTCCTTTGTACTCACCTTGCCCTTTTGCTTCTCTTTTCAAAATCAATGCTTAAATTTCTTCTAGCTCTCTTTCTTCATCTTCAATCAGTTTCAACTCTTCTTCATACTTGAATGTTTTTCTGGAACTCTCTCCCGGATCATATCTTTGTTGGCTTTTTCCAAATATAGTAGATTTGAATGCAGACTCTATCTTAGGAAAGGATTCCCCAAATTCACTCAACTCAAAGGTAGAAATTTTTCCAATCAGCATGTCTCTTATAACATTTTTTACTATCCTGAGTTCTTCAATAGCATGAAATTTTGTTTTGTAGGAAGTAGGCACAGATCTAAGTATTTTAGCCACAATCTCATCTTCTTCCAAGGTTCCACTGACACATATAATGTCCATCACTAATTCATTTACCTTTTGCGAGAAGGACAAGATATTTTCATCTTCACTCATCTTCATGTTCTCCCACTTACCTTTCAGACTTTGCAGCTTAGCAACTTTCACTAGTGCATCTCCTTCATACAATGTTTCCAACTTTATCTAGATCTCATGTGTAGTCTTCAAACCTATTACATTTATCATATCTGAATCTGTCAAAGCACTTAGCAATGGTTCTATAGCTCTAATGTTAGTTTCTGCTTCTTTGATCTCATCAGTAGTAAAGGGACCATTCTAAGGAATTGTATATGAATTCTTTGTAATTTCCAGAAAGGCTCACCAATGCACTTCAAATGAAACTCCATTCTGACTTTCCACATAGAGTAGTTTGTACCATCGAATCTAGGACTATCCTTCTTGTATGATGCCATCTCGGATCACCTCAAGCTATTAGACTCCTTAAGAGGAACTAGCTCTGATACCAATTGTTGGAAAAATAAAGATAGACAACTGAGAGGGGGGTGAATCAATTGTTACAGAAATTAAGCTTATTCAACCTTAAATAAATTTTAATCTTAGATCTGATAATTAATAGTGAAAGCATAAATCAACAACACATCAGAGACACATGAACACCAATATTTTTATACATGGAAACCCTGTTAGAGGAAAAACCATGGTGGATGTTAGTCCACAAGATTATACCCTATTAGAAGTATAATGAAAGAAATGAATAGAGAATGCACATGCATTCAAGCACACTACCTAGAGCTCACTACTCAAAGGGAAGGCTCACTACCTTACATAAGACAATCAGATTAAATCCATCTAATGAGGTTGAACTAAGAAATTAGCTTCTACAAAAGCTTGATTACAGTTCCGGTTAGGCATAAAAACACTTCTTCATACTTTTCTCAATCTCCTTCACACTCTACTTTGCACTCGAATGATCTAATAATTATTTGCACATATCTTGCATATACTTCACATACATTCACTGAACTTACATTGAGCATAATTCAAAATGAAGAAACAATCGCTCTTATATATCCGCTACATGAATTTACAACAACTCTATCAACCACAAAATAAAGAATAAATTACAACTGTCGGCCTCAATACATGAACAAATCTTAATGCACACCAACCTAATTCGTTCAAAACATATTTATGACCTAAATAAATATCCTCGAACATTCCAAAAAATAAAATATTAATCCATAAGGATCCGCAACACACTACCACCATCATGTCTACCAAGAACATGAAAACCTTAAACACACAAGGGGGTGATCCCACAAAGCTGGTTTACAATTTCTGAGAGGAACTGATTCTTGTTGAAATCACATATTTTTAGAAAATATAATGATTTAAGCCCTAAAAGTTCCATTTTAAGGATTCCAATTGAAGAGGGTTTGATCAAACCACCTTAGATCAAACCCCCTTGGATAGAACCTCACTAGTTTTAAACCATACCTATAAATGAGTCTCCTTTACACCTATCAAAATGTTGATAAAAAATCACTTTTGATTTACCTTTTGGGGAATCAAATGAATTCATTTAAAATTTATTTCAAATGATTATGGTAGTCCTCGAAATGAGCTATCCCATGAATATAATTTTAATATGTTTTGGTTTTATTATGTATGTGTTTTTTTAGTTTTATTAAACATAGGTTTTTCACCGAAAATCAAACTCTCTATTTTGCACATGTGGAAAAATAGAAAATTATCAAAATATATATTTTTTAAATATTTTTGTACTGGGTATTGATTTCCTTGATCCATTAAAAAAAAAAAAATTGAATTTCGATACATACAGAAAAAGTTATGTTTTATACAGTCCGCCTAGACTTCAAAACTCTATTAAGGAAAAAATATTCAATAAAAAACTATGAGACCAAATGAAAGTGCTAGATATCATAGTTAAAAATCTAAATTCAAAAAAATTAGAATTTTCTCCTTCATACAAAAAATTTTTTGTTGTATACGGTGAGTGTCACTTTTTAAAAATGTTGTTTTCTGAAAAAGACCAGTTTTTGTGGGAGATGGAAAAAGAAGTGCAATCTTATTCCAAAAATTTTGAAAAAAATATTTTTAGAATCTACAGACAAAATGTGATGAGACTCTAGTTTTCATCATCTTCAAATTCCTCATGGTTTAGCCGCTATAGGTGCCCAAATGTGAAGATTTAGTTAAAAAATAATAATTTCAGTGTCTAGTTTGGCCAAAATTGTAAACCACAATTGTGGGATCACCCAAGGAAAAATCTTCAATCACGAACACGCCAATCAACACGGACATACCACATTGATAGAGAATGATTTAGAAACATCACTAAACATATCAAAAATATACGCAACAAACCAATTCACCAGAATTGCAATCTCATCTTCTAGAAACACCTGCTACTGTGATTGAATAACTGTAGGAATACTAAACTTCATAACTTCCTCAATTCTTAATGTGCACCTCTAAAAATTTCAGAAAACATACTAGATAGGCTCAACAAAAAACCCTTTAATGTGTACCTCCTAATCAACAACGTACAAAATGTTTCATCACTCTGACCTTCTCAGCTTCACTGGTTGCCTGCAATATATTTATTACAATTTTCTCAATATCCTCAACATATAAAGCCTTCAAAATCACCAATGCTAATAGTGTTGAAATCAATGACAACCACATATCAGCAACACAACCACAACATCCAACAATGTATGTCTCTTAACTTGATCATTTTTCTATCCAATCTTATTACTCTTAAGTTCCATCAATGTTGGCATAGCTCTCATCTATTCCTACTAAGGGTCCTTGACAATCAACTTATTTGTTGAAGCATTCTTCTCCCCACTTAACTCCCATGGCCATACGAATTAAGATGAGTTGATGCAAGAGGTTGAGTTCACAAAAAGCTCAAAAAGTGGAAGTGTTTTCCCCGATTTTTAGAATTTGTCACAGTTGGAATGAAAATTTGAAGAACTTACACATTGAATCTTGGAAAAAGTCATTAATATGAAATTTATTATTTTGAGTCTACTTTCCAAATATGTAATTTATTTTAATACCCTGATGATAAAAATTATTTTTTAATAGGCACTTATAAAAACTAAGTTTTGAAAGTCACCATTTGTTTACCATACCATGCACATGTACAAACACCATAATTTTGCCTAAATAAAATTATTTTTAGAATTCCTTTTGTGGGAAGATGTGTAGCAAACTGAAGATTCATGAGGATATTTTTTTAATATTTTTTCAAAAAATATTTTAAATTTCTTTTTATCGACCCCAATTGCTGCTTTTGAAAACCAATGTGTACGAATACCATAATTTGACCTAAACTAATCAGTTTTTGAATTTTTTTCATTGTGTAGAGAATTGTCTGAATATTGATGTCGTATAATTTTTTGTACAAAAAATCAACAGATTAAAAGTTATTAAAAAAAAAAGTATGATATTTCAAGTTTATGACCAATTTTCTTAGAAATTAATTAAGAAATAGGAAACATAATCCAATAAAAAAAATACATATTTGAAAACTAGACATTGTGATCTATAATGGGTTTTAATTTTCATAAATTAATTCTCAAAAGAAACCCATCACATATATTGTCAAAGTTGGACATTTCTCTTGACATTTTCTTAGCTTTTTAGGTTTGGGTTAAAGGCTAAGGGTTGGGTTACCAAACCTTTCCTGAGCCTAAAACCCAAGCAAAAAGTGGCTTGGTATTTCAACTTTTTAGAATAGGTACCCATTCTATTTTTAAAACGGATACCCGTTCTATTTTTAGAATGGGTACCCATTTAAGAATGAGATCTCAATCTAAGGCTCGAGATCTTGTTCCTAAATGGGTACCCATTTTTTAAAAATTGGTACCTATTCCTTTCGACATTTATTCTTTTTTCAAACCTTCCCCTCTTCATGGACCCAACTTCTTGCACTTACCTAGGTGGTTTCTCCCACTTCTTAATTTCAGGAAATATAGAACTATGTTTTATGGAATCTTTTTGAAAGGAGGAAGAAAGGTCCTCCCAATTCCATCCCTTAATAACACATTAGGGTTAAGGGTGTACAATTACCTAAGATAAGATCTAACATCATTTAGGCTATATCTTTAGGTTTTGAGCTTTGATTTTGATTATGATTCTGCTTTACTTAAGTTTACCTTACTTACAATGTGGTGGAATGCCCTTCCTCACCACCTTGAAATTCTTTTGAAGAGTTCTCACTCTTAAAGGAATCAACTCATTTTGAGCCTATTCTAATGATTAACTCCTATGGAAATTCCTTGAGTTTTCTATGGATTCTCTAGCTCCCTTCTTTGTGTCTCTTAACTTGGTTAGTTTGCTACCCAATCTTATTAATCCTAAGAATCCATCATTGTTGGCATAGATCTCATCTATCCCTATTAAGGGCCCTTGAAAACCAACTTATTTAGTGAAGCATTATTCTTCCACTTGATTCCATGGCCATGCCAATTAAGGTGGTTTCTCTCGGTTCTCCTCAATTTGAGGAACTAGAGAACTATGTTTCATGGACTATTGTTAAAAGGAGGAAGAAAGGTCCTCCCAAGTCTATCTCTTAGTAACACTCTAGGGTTAAGGGTGTGCAGTTACCTAAGATATGGTATAGCATCATTTAGGCTTTATCTTTAGGTGTTGTGCTTTGATTTGGATTATGATTATGCTTTAGGGTAAAAGCACAAAGTTGTGTCACACTTTCAACCAATTTATCAACACAACTGAATTTAAGTATTTCTTACTAAAAATCAATTTTGGTCAAACATATGATCTAGTAATATTCATTCTAGCTAAGTTAGATACATCCACAACTTTTTCAACTAAAATTGTTGGCTAAAAATATATGGAGCACCACTTTGAGTCCAATTTACCAAACAATTAAAATTATTTGAAAAACTTGAAGTTTCAATAAATCCTACTAATGCAAATTACATTTTAAAAAAAAATTAAAAATAACCTTTTTTTAGATCCATAAGTTTAGTTTTCAAAAATATATTTATTTTAATAGTTTAATTATTATTGATATTTTATTTTTTATTTATATGAAAATTAGGCTATCAACACAAAATATTAGGTTGATTACCATGCCAAGGAAAAATACTAAAACTTATTAAAAAAATTTGAAAAAATATGATGCACTAGACAAAAGAATCTATTTCAAGATGGTATAATTTTTTTTCCATTTTAGATAAATATTTAATATGAAAGTTGACGTCCAATGGAAACAATTTTTTTTTGATTCACGCATCAAATTTGGAAAAAAAATATCCATGCACTAAAAAATTACAATTATAAAATATACTAAAAAATACATATTTTACTAGTTTACATCATTTCAAAATTCAAAACATATATGTCACTTTTTAGTGATTCAAGTTTAAAAGTTGGATCAGCGTTGGTTGTTTCCTTTATAAAGTGTGACACAACTTTGTGCTTTTACCCTTTACCTAAGTTTACCTCGCATACATGGTGGTGGAATGCCCTTCCCCACCACCTTACAATTATTTTTAAGAGCTTTCAATCTTACTTAAAGTAATCGACACATTTTGAGCCCATCTCAATGACTGAATCCTATGGAATCTCCTTGGGTCTACTATGGATCTTGTAGCTCTCTTATTTGTGTCTCTTAACTTGATAATTTTTCTACCTATTCCTATTTCTCCTAAGATTCCATCAATATTCACATAGCTCTTATCTATCCCTACTAAGGGCCCTTGAAAATCAACTTATTTGTTGAAGCATTCTTCTCCCCACTTGATTCTCACGGTCATGTTAGTTAAGGTGGTGGACTATTGTTGAAAGGAGGAAGAATGGTCCTCCTTATTCCATCTCTTAGTCACACACTAGGTTTATGGGTGTGCAGTTATCTAATATAGGATCTAGCATCATTTAGGATTTCTCCTTAGGTGTTGTTCTTTGATTCGTAGCTTGGATATAGTTGTGTTATATCTATAAATTTAGGGTGATATATCTCCCTTGCAACTCATCTTGTATGACTTGGGTTGTCTTTTCTATAAAAAAAATTGAGCCCTTTCAAAAACCTAATTTTACCTTAGTTAAATTTTTAAAATAAATTTAAAATATTTTAAAATAAATTATGATAAAAATTTAGAAAAGAATTTAAATAGTGGATATATTATACATATAATTTTAATAAAAATAAAAATTAATTAATAGTTAAAATATTTTATATATGTAATATGTTTGTAAAATATTTTATATATGCATCTATTGATATATTTGTTGAAATGAGTCAATAAAATTGTTGACAAAATTCTAATTTGAGTTCTTTGATTTTGTTAATTTTCCTAGAAAATTAAGCATATCAAAGGAATCCAATAGGTCTTCTTCAAAATTCCTAATATTTTTTATTGTTTTATCCACTATTTTCAATAGGTTTCTTAGGCTCAAGGACCTTCATTTGAGAGAACAAACCCTTCAATTATGTGTGAGTGTGGTCTCATACAATATTTCTACTACACAATAGGCCTATGTGACTAGAGACTCACTTTGGTAGATATTTGTGAGGTAAATTTTTATATGGCTAATGTGAAAGCTCCTAGCTATGGCAATTTATCTTGTGAGTTTTATAAATCCATATAGGACAATGTTGGCGCTAACATTTTCCAAGTTTACTTAGGAGATTTTGATACAAGTTTCTTAGGTAATACAATGAATAAAGATAGTATTAAATCCATACCTATGTTGGTGTGTCACCAAAAAGTGTAGTCTTTAGACACTTTTTAACTCATTTTGGCCTTTTCCATTGGATTTTGGCCTTGTTTTACCTTGATTCACTCTTGTAAGCTTGCAATTTAACAATAACATAACATCATTTTACTAAGGTGTTGTGAAGTGTTGTAACACATTTCCTGACTTTTCTAAAACCCTTTCAACATAATTCACCTAAACAACACCCTTTTACCCCTTTCCAAGTCTTGTGCCAAGGTATTGTAAAGTGTTGTAAAGCATTTTCACCCTTTCCTAGGCTTATCACCACTAAATTAACCTGTTTTCTATGCTAATTTGTCCTCTTAATGTATTTTAGTCCCGACTTAAGTGTGTTTTAGGAGGAAAAGATGATAAACTTCATTAAACATTATTTAACTCCCGACCACCACTTGAAATTGCCCAAGTGGACTAGGTCACCACCTTGGGCGACCTAGTCCCTTTTGGCATAAATTTCCAATTTAAAACAAAAACTACTGGGAATCTTTCCTCCTAAACCCTAGTGTCGGCCTATCATGTTTCATTTTGAGAAAGTTAGGGTTTTACATGTACAAATAAGGGTTTTCATCTTAATTTTTCTCTTTCCCAAGCTCATTTTTACATCTCTTCACAAGCAAGCAATCAAGCGAAAGGGTTTCACAAGAAACCTCCATTGGAGTTGTCCTTGCATGTTGCAGACCATCAAAAGAAAAGGTTTGGTAAGTGTTTCCATTGATTTCATCATTCAATCTTACTCTCCTTTGGCTTTTTTCTCATTTGGGTTTAGTTACCATCAAAGGGGTTTGACTTACACAAACCCCTATTCCCTAACCCTAATATTCTCTTGATCTTTGCATGCGTTTGCAAGTTTGTACTCAGATTTGGTGAGGTACAAAGTGCTGGATAAAGTACAAACATTCCACCCAAGTCACATCAAAGCATCAAACCCTTAAAGGAGCAACAAGACAAGTTACAGGTCATGTTTGGGAGTTTTAGACACAAATTATTGTAGAAAAGGGAAACATGTATCGGGACCCACAAAATCAGGACATGAATTCTTGAAAAGCATCAAGTGGACTAAGTTGCCACTATTTGCGACCTTGTCCTTGTGCTAAGCCTGAAAAAGGGTTTTTGCATTTTTGGGTACCCTTTTCCCCGAAACTCGGTCCGACGAATTTTCTTGACATGAGGACTAGGTCGCCCAACTTGGTGTAAGTGTCCCTCTTTTGATTTCAAACATTTTCCATAACATTCTAGAGCCTCTCATCTGCAACATCACAAATTTCTAGGTGCACAAGCTCTTAACTTTCCCATTGACTTTCTTTATTGCATATATCTTAGGTCATTTAGGTTAACTTGCATTAGTTTACATTCACTTTGTTTACGTTGCATAGAGTAGATAAGCATCATTTCATTTCATGTTTTTAGCCACACCATACACACACACATCACAACCTTCATCAATCAACCCTCCCTTTGAATGCAATCACCAAAAATCCCATAATCACCAAGCAGAAAGAGTGCCATTCCTACACACCAAGTGGTCCTAGGGTGAAAAACCCTAGGGGCCTAGTAAAGGGAATCCTTTTTCCCTAGGTCAAGTAGTGTTATATTTTTGGTGGTTCATTTTGGTGAACCTGATCGTAGACCATTTTCTATCTTTCTGATTTCGCATTTCATCTTAGAGATAGCTTGTATTGCATTGAAAAATTTGCATTGTTTGCATCCTAAGGTTAGTAGAAAAAGTGCATTAGTGAAAGTTCATGCTAGAATTTCACTTTGCATTGCATTTTCCATTAAAAAAGATCCAAAAAATTTACATTTCCAGTTTCTGTTTATATCAAAAAATTAAAAAAAGCATAAAAAAGTAGTTAAAAATTCAGAAAAATTTCAAAAACAACAAGTTACTAGGACTAAGTCGCCACACTGGGTGACCTAGTCCTCTTGCACATTTTGCATCACAATTTCTATCATTTTCAACACATTCTCTACATTTATGGTTTCCATAATTATCTTTCTATTTTTATTTCTAGATTTTCTCTTTTGTTCCATTTTTGTGTTTATCCCACCCTCATCATGGCCATGTCTTTCAAGAAGTTATGGACCTCCCTCAAATCCTTAATGGATATGTCAAGCTGCACCTTTGCCACTGATCCTAATGACCTTGAACCCACTCCTTCTGAACCAACTCCCAATGATTGTCCTCCTACGAAAGTACACATCATTGGAGATGATGATGCTATCATGTATCGGTTCCTTAATGAGTACCTTGACAACCTTGAAGAAAATTATTCTTTTTACCCTTCTATGAATCAACCTGTGATGCCTAACATATCACCCCTTGACACATTTTCTTACCTTCATCTGGAAGTACACAATGGATCTAGGCTACCTACTCAAGGTGATCCTACTCCCTCTCACCAAGTCCCTCCTCAACCCTTTTACCATAACCCAGTCACACACCCTCCTATTAATCTTCCAACAAACTTATGGAAAAGGGTTTACCATTTTAAGAAAAAAAGGTGGTGATCTCATGAACGAACATGAGATTCAAAAATTTTCTGAACAATTTTCACCGGATGAACATACAACAGGTATTGGTTATCAAGATCCCCCTCGTGCTAGGGTGCATCCCATAGAATTCCTTAGACTCTGTAATGATGGCACGCTGATCTTTGATTCCCCTCCCAAATAGGATGTTCTTCTTCCTAAGGAAAAGCCAACATCCCCTCCTAACAACAATGCTAAACCTCCGGTCATTTCAGGACCTCCTGCTCCCATACCCTCTTTTGAAGTTGGAGAATCCAGTCGCCGCAAGAGGCCATATAAATTATAGAAACTTAAGTTTCCTATCCATCCACCACCTGAATGTGAGAGAAAATTATACATCCTCTTAAAAAAAGGACTCATCACCTTACCTCATCATAATAAGTTGGTAATCCATCCTAAATATTCTAATGCACCCCATTGTGCCTACCATCATGTTCTTTGCCATAAAAGCGATGAATGTCACCATCTGTGTGAGATTCTAAGTAAGTATCACTTTGTTGGTAGTGAATTCTACCCCATTGACTCGTAAAATACCTCTTGTGTACCCATTCAAGTAATAGTTGTAGAGCATGCCCTTCTCACTATTACATTCCCCCCTCTCATCACCTACATCAACTCCCTCCAACCTTGTCTTTGTCCCTTTGCTTCATTGTTCACCTCTCACTTTTTCCCACCGAGATGGGGAGGTGGATGGCTTGCTTCACGGTTGACTTACACTTGCCTGACTATTCTTGTGTTTGTTTATGTGTCGTGAATTCCTCATCTTGTTATATGTTTTCTTACTCTTTGTGACATTCATCTATATGTATATACCTTCTTCTATGTGTCATGCATGCCTTTTCACTTTTTGCTTTTCCTTTTTCTTTTTCCTTTCATTTGGGGATGATGAAAGGAATTGAGACCACAATGTCTCCTTCATTTTGACCCAAATGAACCTCTTTTTTCCTTTTTGTTTCCCTTTTCCTTTCATTTAGGGATGATGTAAGGCATTGAGACCACAATGTCTCCTTCATGTTGACCCAAATGATGCTATTATTTTTCCTTTCTTTTGAGGATGATGCAAGGAATTGCGACCACAATGTCTCCTTCATGTTGACTCCAATGCAAGTCTCTTTTTCATTTGTCTTTTTCTTGTTATTTTTATTGTCCTTTTGAGGATGATGCAAAGCGTCGAGACATCCCATGTCTCTTCCATGTTGACCCAAATTGACTCTCCTTTTTCATTTTCTTTTGCTCTCTTTGTGTCTTCTTCCAGTTCTATGTATTTGGGGGAATGATGATGGTTTTGCGCTCTCTAAATAAGCATTGCAGCAATGAAAATACTGACCCCAAATCCATAGATCCCTTATGTTTTTAGTTTTTTTCATTTTGGGGGAAACCCCCTTTTTCCTTTGCTTTCTTCCTTTTCGCATGACATAGCCTTTCTTGGAAAACTATCACTTGACATTAGGTTTTTCAAGTAGGCTCTCATGTCCCTTTTGCATTTTGCCTCTCTCTAATTTAAAGAAATTGCTCACAAAATGGTGTGTAGAAATCCCTTTAAAATGGGGGCATACATTGGCACTATTTTATTTTTTGCATTTGCATTTTCTTTTTCTTTGTCTGTGCTTCCTAGTGCAGCCTTGTCACTTCACTTGATGCATTTCTCACTTTGTGGACAACATTCGATGTAATGTTCTTCATAAGTGTGACTTATCTTTGCATATTACATTCCTCTTAGTGGCTTGATGTGATGCACTACATCTCCTAAGTTGTGAATCTTCTATCCTTTGATTGGTTCTCTCTTGGATACACTAAACACAATGTTCCCTAAGTCAAAGATCTCATATGAACTATACAAGACTCCTAGGAACACTCTTTTTGAATTTTACATTTTTGTATTTTTCATTTTGCACTTTTGCATTCGTGCATGCATGGCCACCTTGCATAACAGAACTTGCATGCTTGTGGTGCCATCTTGCACTTGTTCATGGGTTCTACGTATCCAAGGATTTTCTTGTCTCATGAATCACACCCTTGTCTTTTGTGGTTCCTTATAAAAGTTATCAAGAGGTATAACTTTGGTATGGTTGAGTGGGAAGCCCAACTAGCAACACGACTTTCCCCATAGCCACCTTTTTTTGTGTAAGTGCATACCAACCATGTGTATGTACCTCACCACCTTTTGTCATTCTCACCTAGTGGACAACTGAAAGTCTCATCAGACTAGAGTGAGTACATCCTTTTCCTTTAGGACAAACAACTTAGATCTGATCCACAACTAGCTAGACAAATGGTCAAAGCTTGATCCGAATTTTCTCCACCCTTTCAAATCACTCCTTGTGTGATATTTTGTACTTGTGATTAGTGTGCCATGGGATCTTGATCCTAAGGGCTTGATCATCCCTCTTGATCATAAGTCATCTCACCTTACTAACGTGATTACATTAGATCCCGCTTGACATGCATGATTCAACTACTTTAGTGTGAGTTTGAATTACAGGTTCATACTCTCACTAAAGTGGGGGCTAAATGTGTCACTAAAATTTTTAGTCTTTAGACACTTTTTCACTCATTTTGGCCTTTTCCATTGGATTTTGGCCTTGTTTTACCTTGATTCAGTCTTGTAAGCTTGCAATTCAACAATAACTTAACAATGTTTTACTAAGGTGTTGTGAAGTGTTGTAACACATTTCCTCACTTTTATAAAACCCTTTCAACATAATTCACCTAAACAACACCCTTTTACCCCTTTCCAAGCCTTGTGCCAAGGTGTTCTAAAGTGTTGTAAGGCATTTTCACCCTTTCCTAGGCTTATCAACCCTAAATTAACACTTTTTCTATGCTAATTTGTCCTCTTAATGTAATTTTAGTCCCGAATTAAGTGTGTTTCAAGAGGAAAAGATAATAAACTTCATTAAACATTATTTAATTCTCAGCCACCACTTGAAATTTCCCAAGTGGACTAGGTTGCCACCTTGGGTGACCTAGTCACTTTTGGCATAAATTTCAAATTTAAAATAAAAAATCATAGGAATATTGCCGCTTAAACCCTAGTGTCGGCCTATCATGTTGCATTTCAATAAAATTAGGGTTTTACATGTACAAATAAGGGTTTTCACCTTCATTTTTCTCTCTCCCAAGCTCATTTTTACATCTCTTCACAAGCACTCTTGCACTCCTATCTTCACAAGAAAGCAATCAAGCACAATGATTTCACAAGCAACCTCCATTGGAGCTTTCCTTGCATGTTGCAGACCATCAACAACAAAGGTTTGGTAAGTGTTTCCATTGAGTTCATCATTCAATCTTACTCTTCTTTGGCTTGTTTCTCATTTGGGTTTAGTTACCATCAAAGGGGTTTGACTTAGGCAAACCCCTATTCCTTAACCCCAATATTCTCTTGATCTTTGCATGTGTTTTCATGTTTGTACTCAGATTTGGTGAGGTAAAAGGTGTTGGAGAAAGTAAAAAAATTCCACCCAATTCACATCAAATTATCAAACCCGAAAACGATCAACAAGACAAGTTACAAGTCATTTTTCGGGAGTTTTAGACACAAATTGCTAAAGAAAAGGGAAACATCAACCGAGACCCATAGAATCAAGACCTAAATTCTCGAAAAGCATCAAGAGGACTAGGTCATTGCTCTTGGTGACCTTTTCCCTATGCTAAGCCTGAAAAAGAGTTTTTGCATTTTTGGGTACCCTTTTCCTTGAAACTTGGTCCGACAAATTTTCCTGATAGGAGGACTAGGCCACCCAACTTGGCATAAGTGTCCCTCTCCTAATTTCAAACATTTTCCAAAACATTCCATAGCCTCTCATTTGCAACATCACAATTACAGGTGCACAAGCTCTTAACTTTCCCATTTAATTTTTGTATTGCATATATTTTGGGTCATTTAGGTTAACCTGCATTAGTTTACATTCACTTTGTTTACATTGCATAAAGTAGATTACCATCATTTCATTTCAAGTTTTCAGCCACACAATACACACACACATCACAACCTTCATCAACTATTCCTCCCTTTGAATGCAACTCCCAAAAATCCCATAACCACCAAGCGGAAAGAGTGCCATTCCCACACACCAAGTGCTCCTAGGGTGAAAAACCCTAGGGGCCTAGTAAAGGGAATCCTTTTTCCCTTGGTCAAGTAACTTGTTATATTTTTGGTGGTTCAGTTGGATTTTCTTAAATAAATTTTAATTTGTGGCTAATGTATTTAAATAATAATTTCTATAATATTATCATCAAATCCTTTGTACTTCAAATTTGTCACTTTCTTCTACTCATTGTCTAACAAGAGTAGACTATTTTATAAAGATTAGATATGTTGAATATTATTGTTGTTTGGAGGGTATGTAATGGGACCATAATCCTCAATAATAGGCTATTTTCATCCAGATTAACTTTTTTTGAATCCTATGACCTTATTAAATGACCATTTATTCTAACTATGCCTCAAGCTCTTGGATTCAACCCTGATTTTCTCTATTTCATCTAGATTCTCTTCATAGATTTTTCACTATGTATCACAATTAATGGACTGGGTATGTGCAGGATCATGATGGGCCAAAAAGTGGCGATATGTAAGCCATATGATGGTCCATGTGGCTGATGACTTTTTTTTTACCCAAAATTGATGAAACGAGAAGGGATTTTAGAGAAGATTCTCATATTTCCACCAATATAAATTATGCTTTACTTTGAATTTAATAAATAATTATTATTCATTTTCTATTAGAATTACGAATAAAGTCCTGATTGATAGGTTGACTGAAAAACATTTATAACTTTCAAATGGTATCACTTTTTCTGAATCCAAAACATGTGTCACATTCTATGCTTTGCATACTATAGGATTAAAAAATTGAATTTCATGAATTTTTGACCAAGTTAAGGTGGTTAGATAGACGAGATTTTATATTTTTTTAAAGTTCTAATAAAATAATCATAATTAATTATTTACTTGGAAAAAAATTATAAAAAAATATGCATCACATTGGGACATGAGTCCTCTACTTATATCTAAAACCTTATAAAAAAATATTATCATTTTATTGTGGTTAGGGTGGTCAGACAGACACCTACTTCTTATTTTTACCCTGAAATTTAAATACTATTGCATTGAAATTTCAAATTTTCACCAAATAGATTTATTTTTTTAAAATAAAGGTCTAGTAGTTTAGAAACTACATTCAATTTTCTACAGATTCTATTTTTATAGTTTTTTCAAAATAATATAGATAACTTATTCAAATTTTTATGTCAAGTTGTCTAACTCTGATTTTTTATTTTTTTATTGCCACTTAAGGGCCTGTTTTTTCCATGATGATCCTACACATACCCGACTATCCTCTTCTTTTATTATTTTTAGATCCATGCACCATGGATGTGCTCTTATTTAATTTATCTTTCTTCTTGTGACATAAATTTTGTCTATTTTTTTTATAATGTGGTTTCCCTTGCCAAGAAGTTAATGTTTTTTTCAAAAGTTCTTATAGACACACATGTGTACTATTCTTCCTATTAGCATCCTTCAAAATCCATTTATAAAACAATGGAGAGACTTCTTACAAATTTAATTTCGACCTCCTTAAATAAAGGTAAAGGGTCCAACTAAGTTACGAAGGACTTTTGTTATGTTTGACATGAATATGGTGATCTTTGCCTTTTAATACTTAAAAACAAGGAATGGCCTTGTGTGCCAAGTGGATAATTAGAACCTTGGAGTATAATGATCCTTAGGAAATTATTTATGGCATTGTATGGCCTTTAGAAATCCTTATGTTGGACAAGTATAGCAAGATCCAGGTTACAACTCTACTCTTATCATGAAGGAACCCATACAAATTTAAGGAATTTTTGTTGCAAAAATTATATGGAAGGATTGGGAAGCCATCATGCTTTGTCTTATACATAATGGGAATGATTTAAATTTTAAAGGATTCTCTATAAACCAACAATCTCTTTGATGGCCTCTTATGAATATTTCCTAGGATAAATCTCTTGTGATTCAAGTCCTCTTGGGTTTGTTCCTTAACATTTTTTAATCAAGGGATTTGTTTGATTTCAAATATCTTCTCCAAAGCGATAAAGAGATGTCTATCTTGGCTAAAATTCAAACCTATATTTAGTAAAGTGGTAATCAATATTTGGATCTTTTCAAATCATTTTGGATGCTATGTCTTCAAAAATATGTCACAAAGTTAGAATTTGGTCTACCGAGCTTAGTGGAATGATTAGAAGTGATATCCAAATCCCTCAAAGGGTACTCATGGCTTTATCCTCACTTTTCCTTGGTTCAAAATTTCAATTTCAAGTGGAACCTCTAGGTCATTACCACCCAAAGGAACTATATGTGTCAAACACTTTAGTATGTCATCTTGGAGCAAAAATTAACTCATTTTTCTTGGTGTCTCCTATGCCAAGGGCTATTTTTAGGATCTCACCTTATTTAGTTGGGTGTTTATAGTTCCCCTTTTTCCTTTTTTAGGCTATTTAGAAAATCTCAAGAATCCATTCTTGTTTTTCCACAAGCTCAATCTATGTAGAGGTAAATACATGATTTATTCAAGCCATTTTAGCTAGATATTTTCTCCCAAAATAAGATTCTTCTAAGTGGTTGGCCTAATGTGCCTAAAAATATACCCAAATTTTTCATACTTTTAAAGTGGAAATTATATTTAACTTGAACCACCAAAAATGATGTAGGGAAGGGAAAGAGGATTCCCCAATGAGCCTCTAGGGTTTTTCACCTAGAAGCTAACTTTGGAAGAATAGCTCTCTTTCTCACCTTTTCATCTTAGGGTTCATTCAAAGAGTTGGATTGGGTTTGTGAATGTGATGTGTGTGGAATTCCCTAGACACTGGAAATGTGAAATAAAAGCTAACTAATAATGTAAAATCTAGGAAATGAAACTATGTTGGAAAATACACTATGATATGCAAAATAACCTAGAAAAAATAAACAAACAACTACAAAAATGAACAGAAAGAAAGATGTGCACCTGGAGGCTGAAAGGGGATTTCTTGAAGGTTTGGAACCCTAGAAAAATTGATGCAAAATCTGAGGACACTTACGCCATTCTAGGTGACCTAGTCCTTTTTCTGGGAAAATCTACCAAAACCTATTTCTGCCAAAAGGGTACTCAAATCTTCAGAAAAACAAAAAATGCATGTATGGTGGGACTAGGTCACCACTAATGGTGACCTAGTCCCTTTTAGCCTTTTGGAAAGTCTGAAAGTGGGATTTGGAGATCTCGGTCTACACTTTTTGTTTCTTGAGGTACCTGAATTTGAAACTATGATTCTCGGTATGTAAGAGACTTTTAATGGATGTTTTTCCCTAGCCAACAAGGAGGTGTCTCCAACAAGTTTTGAATCCACTCTTGAGTGATCTCCAAGCTTCCAAGATACCTAAATCTGCAAACACACAAAGAAGGAAGAAGAAATGTTGATTGTTAGAGTATGGGGACTTGCCTTGGTCAAGCCCCTTTTAGATAATTAAATCAAATAATGAAACAATGTAAGAAATAATGAAATTTAAAGTAATTGATTTAATACCTTGTCATGATGAATGATATTGAGTTGCAAAAATAGAGGATTCAACCCTTGAGTGCTTCAACAATGATGTCTTGTTGCCCTAGAATGTAAAAACCCTAGCTTGTTTGAGAAGAAGGAATGATGAGAGATGAGGAGTAAATGAGAGAGTTGTGAATAATGAGTGTGTCTAATGATAAATTAGGGCTTTTAGGATTATTTATACAAGTTGTGCCCTAATTTTCTTGAAATAACGCCATACAGGGCGACCTTAGGGTTTTAGAGACAAAATCCCGAAATAAAATTAAGTTTATTTTAATTTTTAAGCCACATGGGACTAGGTCGCCCAAGGCGGCGACCTAGTCCACCTAGGAAATTTTCATTGATTATCAGGAATTAAAATGTGATTATTTATGTTTATTGGGATTGTCTCACAAAACACTCTAAGATAGGAGTTATATGTGTATTAGGGGGTCATTATAGCATAATAAGAGGTTGATTAAGTAATGACAAGTCTAGGAAAGCATGAAAATGTTTTACAACACCTTACAACACTTTGGCACAACGCTTAGAAAAGGGTAAAAAGAGGTTGGAAATGGTCCAAAATCCATAAGCAAAGGTCCAAATGAGCGAAAAGTGTCAAAGTCTACACTTTTTGGTGTCACACAACTTTACTTTTAAGAGCTATTGTGGATGGTTATTTCTCTCTATACACTAAAGATATTATATGATCTAATGTTATGCTACTACTCTAGAGGTTTCCAGATTATAGAAAATTTTAGAGAATTGGGCTAATATAGTGTAGGAGCATCCAACATATAATGTAATTCCAAAAAAAAATCTTTAACATTTGTTGGTTTTGTAGGCATTCTACTAGTTTTCTAGATTTTTTGTAGTATTGTGAGTCAATTTTAGGCACTACATGTAACCACACATGTTTCATAAATTTTAGTGTTTCACATCTATAAGTACACACACTAGAAATCCACTAATGGTATTTCAAGGCACCACAATTAATTATCATTAGTTTCAATTGGGATCATAGATTCCAATAAAGTATCTAGAATGTCCATTACCTAGCATGTGTTGTTTCCATCCAAAGAGTTAGCTAGGACCTATACTAGATTATTTAACATATAATTGTATCTTATTCAAGAATGGAACAAAAATTAGTTAAGACTTGTGCCAATTCTTAATGTCACGTACCTCATTTTATGTCATAAGAGTGGTCATTTATGGAACCAAATTAAATTTGAAGACTCCTAGCTCAAAGTGTATTGGAAATGATATTGCTGCACATTACTAGTGAACTTGTACACTAGACTTCCATAATGCACTAACTTCTAAGGCTGACCAATGGGGAAAACATTTAATTTTAGGTTTATAGATCCCTATTTCATTAATCTATGAACATGCAATTGAAACAAAGAAAAGTAGGTGGGGGAAAATGTTATGAAAGGAGGGTTCACCACTACCTATTTCTCCAATTTCATTCAAGGAAATGAGATCCAAACAATGAGATGACTAACAACCAAAAAGGTGAGTCAAATCAAGGTATGAATAACAAAATTTCCTATCTATGCAAGGAAAGAGGTATGAGTTAAATAGCACTTCGGGGAGAAAGTTTAAAACCATAAATTTTTTTTGAAATGCAAGCTACAAAATGCAACTAAAGGGTAGTAATCAAAACTGACAGAAATAGTAATCAAAAGGAAGATTTGAAAAGGGGAGAATAATGTGTAAATTTCACCAAAAGTCACTTTTTGAGGCTCACTAAGGACTCATTCACCCTATGGAGAATAGGTCTTGGCTAGGGTTCTCTGAAATCTATTTTTGGGTTCTCTTTTGTTGTGTCTGTAGTCTCAGATTCTTGATTTTTATTGTTGGGTAGTCAAAAATAAATTCGGTAGAAGAGTTTCTATGAGGTGACAAATTTTCTTGCAACTTTGACTACTTTGAAACTTTCTTCAATTTTTCTCTTCAAAGGATATTTCACCTAAAATCTGCAATCACACATCAAAGAGAGAAAAATGTTGTTTGTTAGGTGAATGCGGGTTTTCTTTGGTCAAACCCCATTTTGGTAATTAAACCTTGAATTGAAATAGAATGTTGGGAATTAAGGTGTCTCAACCTTGGCAATTCCTAAGTTGTTTATTTATTATTACTTTAGTTTTTCCTATGGATAAATATCATTTATGTTATTAAATAATTGTGCTCCATCAAAAGGGTCGTGATATTTTGAGTTGGCACTTTTGTCACTTGTCGGTGCCTTCAAAAATAAGTTATTAGCTGTCAAAAGATGCCCACTTAGTGGTATAACATGAAAATCCTATTTTTAAGGATGTTATGACATATTCTATGACAACTATAAGGGCTAAAAGGGGGGATACCATTTTGGATGTGAGAATCATTTATAACACACATAAGAGAATATTTGTATAACTATTTATGGTTTATGATGCATGTAAGAGCATCTCATATTTTATAGGGATTATTATGACATCTTGTAAGAAGGTATAATGTCATGTAAGAGACCATGTTTAGCATGTAAGGGGTCGAATGGATTTTTACCATGGCATTTTTTAACCTTGTTTTGACCCATAGTAATGTTTTATGGTGGTATTTTGAGCCCCCATGAGTCTATATATTAAGGGGTTGAGTTGGAGACACTAAGATATTTTACATGTACACAAATGCTACCAAATTGAAGAGGAGTTAGAGTGATTGTATTGTGAACACAATTTTTGTTAATATAACTATTCATCTCTTCTTTGATGGAGTTTCTTCTTGAAAGGGTTTCTCCATGTAAAAAATGTGTTATGTATTGTGCTTTTTAATCTTCACATTTTCATTTCTTATAGTTGTTTAAATCTCCATATGGCTTACACTGCATAATTTGGTTTACAACAATATGTTAAAGCTTCCATTGTTTCTATTTCTTTACCATTTTTCTAACATAGAAAAGCATGAAGGAATGATGAATGAACAACACTATGTTAGTACTCACCAATAATTTGTTTGAACCTTGGATTGTAGATTTGCAACTAGCATGAATTGACTTCAATGGATGTAGATCTTGATCATGAGACTTGATTAGAAATAATGTCTTTTGAATACTTGAATAAATCTTGAACACTACATCACCATATTAGCTCAAACAACATGCATGATACAATAAATCTTTGACATGAAAATGGGTGATTGGTTGAATAATATTCAATAAATCTACCCTTGAAGGCCTTGAAAATTCTCTTGAATGCTCTTCATCTCATAAATTTTATATTAGGATGATCTTTTGAAAATTCTAGGTGCTCATGAAATCTTCTAGGTGAGACTTAGTTAAATGACCTTATATTTATAAATATCTTAACATTAATCCCCGAAATTCAAATATCACAAAAATTGATGTCTGAATATACATTTGAAATCATTGAAATACCACCAAAAATGTAATTTTAATTTAGGTCCTAGGTGCAAGTGAGGACCCATTCACCCTATGATGAATGGGTCCTAGGTCACTTGCCTAGGACACACATATATTTCTCAATGTTAAACCTTTATGTTATGGCATTTATGATGTCAAATTTTATCCCTTGAAAATTGTAATTAATTAGGCTTGGATTTCAATTAAAGGGGCCAATTAAGGAAAATTAACCTTAATTAATTAATAAAACCCTAGATTATCGTGAAAGTGTAAAGGTACACCTTACAACACTAAAAATAAGGCACAATTAAAACTCCATTTTAATTAAAAGGGCCCTAAACTTAATGTGAATGGGTATGTGCAGGATCATCATGGAAAAAATAGGCCCTTAAGTGGCAATAAAAGACATAAAATCAGAGTTAGAAAACTTGATGTAAAAATTTGAATAAGTTATCTATATTATTTCAAAAAAATGTAAAAAATAGAATTTGTAGAAAATTGATTGTAGTTTCTAAACTACTAGACCTTTATTTAAAAAAATAAAATCTATTTGGTGAAAATTTGAAATTTCATTGCAGTAGTATTTAAATTTTAGGGTAAAAATAAGAAGTAGGTGTCGGTCTGACCACCCTAACCCCAATAAAAAGATAATATTTTTTTATAATCTTTTAGATATAAGTAAAGGACTCATGTCCCAATGTGATGCATATTTTTTAATATTTTTTTTCCAAGTAAATAATTAATTATGATTTTTTTATTACAACTTTTAAAAAATATAAAAGCTCGTTTGTCTAACCACCTTAACTTGGTCAAAAATTCATGAAATTCAATTTTCTTTTTTTAATCCTATAGTATGTGAAGCATAGAATGTGACACATGTTTTGGATTCAAAAAATGTGATACCGTTTGAAAGTTATAGATGTTTTTCAATCAACTTATCAATCATGACTTTATTCGTAATTCTAATAGAAAATGAATAATAATTATTTATTAAATTCAAAGTAAAGCATAATTTATATTGGTGGAAGCTGAGAGTATCCTCTAAAAACCCTTTTCATTTCATCAATTTTGGGTAAAGAAAAAGTCATCAGCCACATGGGCCATCAAATGGCTTACATATCACCACTTTTTGGTCCATCATGATCCTGTACATACCCGAATATGTAAAATACATATTACAACACTAAATTAAGGCATCATTAAGCTCATTTTATTATCAACTATTCATTCCCAAATTAAGTGTGAAAAGGGATAGTTTTTCCTACACTACATTTAGCCCCCACTTTAGTGTGAGGATGAGCACAAGTGCTAACTCACACTAATGTAGACATTCAAGACACTTTTGTATGCAACAATGACAAAGATATCCAAACATACAACATCAAAGACCAAGAAGATCAAGCCTAGACTATGTGATTGGCACAAAACACATCTAAGCTTTCGATTTGCGCTCACTCCAGGGTAGTGGAACCTCAAGTTGTCCACTAGTTGAGTCTCCCAAAATGGTGGCAAATTAGAGAATCATATTAGGCTCCCATACCATATCAAATATATCCTCCTAAAAACTTCAATAAGGCACTACAAGACAAGGTTTTGTGCTCCATATGGCTTAACAAGCTACATTATGCTAAGCACCTATGAACAATGCAAGGCTTCATAGGCAAGCAAGGTGTGTTATGCAAGGTGGCCTTAAATTGAAGGGTTCCAACTTCATAAGGTTAGAAAGTTGCATTATGCTAAACACTTATGAACAATAATGCTAGTAAAGTTTTGTTTTTGTTCAAAGGAATTTTTCTTAGTTTGTGTAAGGTCCTCTTCCTAGGGATTATTATGTTGAATGTCTCCAAGAGAGGAAAAGTCAAGAGTAAAATATTCACAACTGAGGGAATGCAGTGTGTCACATCACCACTAAGAGGAAAATCATACGATAAGAAATATCACACTCTTGGAGGATATCAAACCCAATGACACCACCAAGAAAGGGATGCATCATAAGAAAAAATAAAATCACACCATGAAACATGAGAATGTTGAAAGATATTATTGATGTATTCCCCCAATTTAAAGTGGTTGCTAACACCATTGCGGTGAGAAATTTCTTAAAATTAGCCAATGTTCTATCCTAAGACATGAGAGCTTACTCAAAAACCCCTATGCCAAGTCATATATTTCCAAAATGAAGCTACATCATGAAAAAGGAAGGAGGGGTTGCCCTAAAAATACATAAGGGACCTATGGATTCGAGGTCAATATGTCTTCGAGCTACAATGTTGTCATAGAGCTTGAAAATGTCATCATTCCCCAAATACTCATAGAACTAGAAGAATGACACAAAAAGAGTAAAAAAAAAGAAAAAATCCTTTCAGGTCAACATGGAAGAGACCTAAATGTATTGATGCCTTGCGTCATCCCCAAAAGGAAAACACAAGACAAAGAAAAGATTAAATTTTCATGTCATAGAGAAGAATGTAGATACACATAAAGGAATGTACAAAAAGAGAGAGATACATCAAACAAAATAGTATGGGGGATCACATTATGCACATGCAATCACATAAATAAACATGGAAAAGAAAAAAAGAAAAAAATACTAGTAAGGCACATGCAAGTCAACTTATAGCAAGTTTTTTACATCCCAATGTTGATCAGTAAATACAGAAGCCAGACAACTAGCCAAAGGGACTACATCAAATACCAAACTCAGAAACACACCAAGTTTAACACTCTTTTTAGGAGAATTGTCATTTAAGCTCATGGAAGAGGAGAAAAATGAATTCAACTCATTATGCACTTGTTCATCAATTTTGAAATATCAATATCATCATCTAAGAACTAACCACAATAGGAGGTTGAATGATAATGTCCCTAGAAGTTTTTTCATGTTTATGTTGTAGCGAGGGAAAAGTGATCTCATGCCTTGGGGGAGATAAATTTGGATTTTGATTTTCTATGTTTCTCTTTTCTTCTTTAGTTTGTAACATACAAGAAATAGCATGATGTCTACACTTATTCTCTCTAGCATTTTAGTTTCTTTTCATTATGTTTTTACTTTTTGACTATGTAGAAGCGAGATTTTCAACCATAGGTTATATTTTATTCCCTTAGGGGAGGAACAAAAGGAACCATAGGAGGTTGTTTAACCACTTTCTCTTGAGCTTTATAAACTTGTTTGATTTTAGGAGGCACAACAAGATTGTTTTGATTGTCTCATTGTCTCATATATTAAATGGTAGGAGGATTTGTAATAGGCTGATCTTGGATATTTGGAAGGGATTTTGGTTCAATCATGGTTTCATCAAGGATGGGTGGCTCAATCATGGATTGAGGCATATTTCTAAGGGATAATTCTGCTATATGCTTTGGCTTAAACTTTGGATATGGTTTAAAAATGTAGTCTTCACCGGGTATAATATGTTCAATAGGCTCAAGCCAAAAGAAATCCAATGAAAATTTCCCATGAAAAGACATAGGATTAAAGACACTGTAGTGTCCAAAAATGTTATCCTTGACATTTTCACACTTGTTTTGGCCCTCCCTACTAAAAATGGGTTTCTTTATGCCTTAAATTGGCCCTATTTTGCATCCCCAAGCCTTAATTAATGCATCTTTTTGAGGATAATCCCTATACATACCAATTGACCAATCAAAATTTAATGTTTTCAGATTGTATGGCCCGAATTTAGTGATCTGGGACTCATATGCCACCTTGTACGTATGGGTCCAACCTATCTTTCAGGGCCCCAATGTGGATTTCATATTAATCTAAGCCTTTCTTGAAAAATGTGTTCCAAGATTAGCCTAATGGGACTCATATGCCAAAATTGGTGTATGAGTCCCACTTAGCTTAGACCTAGTTTAAATTCAAATTGTTGGCAGGATTTTATTCTCCTAGATCTGATGTCATCTTGTAGTGTTGTAATTTCGAGAAATTTGGCATAAACAATTATAAATACAAGGTTATTTCACTCATTTTCTCCTAAAAGTTTTATGAAGCATCCTTATAGAAAATTTGAGTTCACAAGAGCATTCAAGATAATTCAAGAGTGATTATCAAGCATTATTCAAGTATCAATCATCATGTCAAATTCATCATGCATCATATAAATTTTTTTGTTGAGCTAACATTTGTGATGTAGGTTCTTATGATTCATGCAAGAATTCAATTCAAGATCCATATCATTCAAGCAAGATTCAAGATCCATATTCATGATATCCATTTCATACATATTTGTAGCATCTTATTCAAGGGTCTGGTGAGTTGCAACATATCATATTTGTTCATTCATCATTCTTTCTTTCTATTTCATTTCATTTCAAGGTTTGATTAAACCAAAATAGGGTTTGACCAAGGAAAACCTTATCAACTAAAAAAACAACATTTTCCCCTCTATTTGATGTGTGATTTTCATATTTAGGTTGAAGATCCATTGAGGAGAAATATTAAAGAAAAGTTTTCAAGTTGGCAAAGTTGTCACCTTGTTTGCAAGACACAGAAAGTCATCTATAGAGCAGAATTAAGATTTTAAGAACTAGAGATTTGGCAGGAAGGAAGCTATAGGAGATCATCAGAGGATATCAGGGTTTTGGAGAAACCTTGATACTGGGAATAAATCACCACTTGTGGTGTATGAGTCCTATTATACCTATTTTTCAGACTTTTTCTATAGATCTTGATCCAACAATTCTAGATTTTGATTTCGGCCCGAAACCCTAAACTGGCAATAAATCGCCCCTATTGATGTATGGGTCCTAGTGTGCTTTTAAACCATAATTTTCAAGATTTTAGATCTTCATCTAAGCCTCTTCAGGTTTCCAGGTGAACCTCTATACGTTTCTAGTTTATTGTTCTGATTTGAGTTCATTTCTAGGACATTTTCTTAAGTTTTGCATATCACTAGGTTTTATCATTAGGTTTTGCATACATTACTAGTCTTTACAAGCCCTAGCTTGGTGGTGAACCCCCTTCTATGTCTTTAATCACACCCTAGGATGCTTCATTGCAGATCTCTTTCTCTCATTTCTATCCTAAGATTGAGATCTCTAATGTTTCCTTGAATGAAACATGGAGAAAATTGCCATCCTATACCCTAAACATAGGAGTGTATAATTTTTGACCTTTCAACCACTATGGTGCATAGTAAAAAAATTATTATTTTTTATTTTATTTTTTGATTGGTAAAAGGTTATATTATTTTATAGATATGAAAATTGAAAATATTACAATACAAATCCAATACAACTTCGATAAAAAACCTTACAAACCCAAGTAAAAACCATGATGACATCGAGACCCCAAACCCCCCAACATTAGCAAACACCCAACCAGCCAAAAGAACACACCAAATTGCATGTTAGCATATTTCAACCCAACAACCTCAGAGATCTAAAACAGCTCAAGAGCTTGAAACTATTTTAAATCTGCCTTTGGACCGGGAGTGCAGCACCATTGCAAAAGCTTTCTTTTTCACCTTCTTTGATTTATTTCCCACCACTATTTGCCATCCTTCCTCCACCCTTGCTGCCTCCCGTTGCCAATCCAGAAAAGGTTCTCATGGGCTCCTCTAGGCTCCTGCCTCACTGCAACCATCATGCTGATGTTGTTCAACAGCCATTCAAACTCCAACCTTTAACTCCTTTGAGATCATCACACCTTTCTTTTCTTTGCCTTCAGGTGTTGCAATCCCATTTTTTTCTCTTTCTGGATCCCTCTTCTCCACCACTGTTTCCTCCTATATTGGGATTGCTTTCCCTTGCTGTGACTCCGTCCTTCCATCCTCCTATGTTGGGATCTTCCCATCTTGCCTTGATCCCTCTCTTATTCGAGGCTCTTCTCCTACACTTGCCTGATTTTCCTCCACATTATGTTTAGACTGTGGGCTCCCTTGTTTCTCTCCCTGCTTCTCCACCATGTAGTGCTGGGCAGAGGCATCTTTCCACCAAGAAGTAGATTTTTTAGTTCTAGTTTTTGCACATTCAGCTGCCAAATGGCCCGTCTGATGACATATTCTACATCTAAACGGTATCCCTTCATAGTCCAAGGGCTACACCCAACAACCCTTCTAATACTTCAACGGAATCTCCTTTAGAGGCACCTTGGACACATTCATTTCAACCAAGATTCTTGCATAAGTCGAATGTAAAAGATTTAAGGAAGCCTCATCCACCATTAAAATTTTCCCTAGAGAGTTTCCAATAGCTTCTAAGCAAGAATCAAACCAGAACTGCAATGGGAGGCTGGGAAGTCTCACCCAAATGGGGATGCACTCAAAAGTTTCAATGGCTGGGTTGAAACCTAGATGCCATGGCTTTAACATCAAGATATGTTTTTCATTCCAGTCCCAATGAAAATCACAGAGGATCTTCTTTCTATCAATTTTTTTTTCAAAAACAACAATAAAATACCCCCGGGACATTGGATAGATCTGAACATACCCATCTAGAAGAGGTTTCCAAAATTTTGAGATCCATTGGTGGAGGTCATTCAATCCTGGCCAGAACCCCCTAAACCTTCCTATCAGCCCCAGCCTAGAAAAAACCTTTACATTACTGATAACTTCTTGCTCCAGCTCCCCAACTAAGTCCATAGTGATTGATTTCGACACTGGGTGGGAGTCTTTAATCCCCCCTTTCACCTCCCTAGGGCACTTGTTATGGCTCGAACGCCTCTCTGAACTGGGCTCTAATGGCTCCTTACTCCTTCCATTCCTTCCCCTCTCTGATCTGTGCACTAATGGCTCTTTGCCCGTGATAGACCTTCCCACCTTCGACAGTTTCTGATGTCCCGGCTGTTGTTCATTGAACCCTATGGACAAAGAGCCACCACAGCTCACATCCATCCTACCCACATCTCCCTTCTCGTTGCCAACGCCGCCAGTGCCGCCAATGCTGTAGGATGTTCCATCCACTTCAAACACCCCAAGTGCCCCCTGTAGAACCCTAGTCTGGCATAGCAAATCCGGTAAAACCTTCACTGTATCCACAGAGGGAAAATGCCCGATAGAGCCCGACATCTCTCCTCTCATTCCAAACTATTTTTGATTTTTCACACAACCCTATACAGTAAAAAAATTATTACCAAAGGGAAATTTTAAGCATTTCTGCACAATCGATAGGATGACATTCATGGAGTGAAGCCATGGATAGTCGAACTTCACATGAAATTGATCTGACGTTGGGATGATGGTGAATGAGACATTTAATGTTTTTAGACCAACTTTTAGAGGGAGATTTATTGAGCCAATCGTAGGGAAAGAAAAACCATTATGCATTGTGATCCATGCTTTCATTCTTTCATATGTATCTTGATAAATTTTATGCACAAATAGGAATTCTTTAGTGATCACATTCTCTACATAGATGGGATCAATTAATATCCCATCAGTATGCTTGTCATTGATTCTTCTAGCTATGTAAAGAGGACCATCAGGTGCATGTTTGATTATGTCACTTTGTGAGAAAGAAATATCAAGGGGAATTTTGGTTTGACCCTTATGAGGTTTAGCTTTAATAAACAACACTATTTGAATCATTTTCTCCTCATTGTCATCTTTAATGTTTTCATCATCGGTGTCAACATTCATCACATCATTCTTTATTTCACTAGCTTTGGCAAATGAAATAGTGTGCTTCGACATTGGATTGGTAAATATTTGTAAGTTTTGGTTATGAGGAGCTATATACTTATTACCTTGATCATTCACACCTCCAATTTAAAGTCGGTTATAATTAATGAGGTCTTGCAAAAGATGTTTAAGATTCTTGTAGTATTTTGTTTCATGTTCATTTTGTTGGTGGAAATGACAATAAGCATTTGATCTATAGTTTAAGGGTAATGGTTTATTAGGATCACGAGCTCTAACATGAGGTAATGAAATCATATTCTTGTTCACAAGCTACAACATGATATTATGAGGGGTATCAAGTAAAGGGGTAAATTGTCTATTCCTATCCCCAAAGGAAAAAGGATTTGTAGCGACTTGGTTATCAGCTTGCCGATTTGGTTAAGGGGAATTAAGTTGTAAAAAGACCCTATTCTATTTCTTGAAAGGTTGGTAACTATTTTGAGGCGTGGATTCAAACTTTTCAAGATGGCTAGGTGGATTTTTCATGTCACGACTACTAACCAAATTCTAGTAATCATGAAGGGCTATGAATAACTATCTGAAGGAGGGAAATCTCATCATCTCAAGCTTAGTTTTAATTTTGTCTTGCAAATTGGAAATAAAAATTCTTTTAAGGTCAACATTAGGAATCTTAATGTTTATTTGTGAATAAAGCATTTGATATCGCCCTATGAAATCATTGACTTTCTCATCATCCTTTTGTTTACATTTCATTAGGTCAACTAAAGTCATCTTGGGACCCATATGAGTTTGGAAGTGGTTGTAAAAGACATCAATAAGTTCATTGAATGAACAAATTGAATTATTTGGTAAGGATCAAAACCACTCTAAAGTAGTATCATTCAAGGATCTAGGGAAGAGTTTATCCAAGAGATTATATTCAAAAATGAAATCACTACATAGGGTTGTGTAAGTAGAAACATGGCTAACATGACCTCCTTTCCCACCATATTTCTCAATTCTAGGAACTTCTATACCTTGTAGCATTTTTGTTCTCAATATCTCCAAGGATAACGGATTAGTTTTGATGTATTGTGAAGGTTGGCCATTATTGTTTTGATTTAAAGTGGTGATTTATTGTTGAAGAGATGCCATGTTTTGCAAAAGTGTGTTAATGATGGGATAATTGTTGGTGTTATGAGATGGAGGGAAATAATGTAGAGTGGTGTATGTTTGTGGAGGGTAAGTGAATTGTAAATTTTTGAGGTGGGATGGTTGAGGATATATGATATTTGAATGAACAAAGGTAGAAGGATTCCCAGTGGAAGTATGTAAAGAAGTTTTGGAATTTCTAGTAGGTTGAATGGTTGTGGTAACATGAGTACTAGTGTATGTAGGAATAGAGATGGGAATTGTGAGAGCAGGAATATAATTTTCGCCTTGGATTTGAGTATATCCTAAAGTTTGAGCACAACTAGTCATGGTAGGGATGGTATTATTAACAAGATGACCTATACTTTGCATCATCTCCATTCCATTTTCAGTTTCAATCATTTTCCTTAGATTATCTAAAGTAGGAATGATACTATTGTCCATGTTTTTCGTATGTGCAAAGTCTTGTAAATTTTCTAGGCCTTCATCCATTATTCTTATGCTTTCTTGCAGGATATGAATAACATCATTCACATTGGTTGTAGGCAAGGAAGTCATTGGAGATGAGGTATGCAAGCCATGATCCATAGGGGTTTGATTATCAACACTATTGGTGAAAGAGTTAAAAAACCCAAGATCCACAATGAATGGTGTATCACAGGATGACATGTGTCTCAAACTACATCTCACAATAGTATTGCTAATAGGACACCAAGTTATAAATATCATGCAAGTTTCACAAACTCAATGTCAACCCAAAAATGGAAAGAGGGTAAAATGCAATGTAATGACCTAGAATGTAATATGTAAATGCAATTTTTAGATTCTAAACAAGGCAATTTTCTAATTACACTATGCAAAAAACTAAAAATAATGTCTTGTAAATATAATTTTGAAATAACACAATGCACTAACTTTATAAAATGAAGCTAAATATGACCAAATTGAAGAAACAAAAATTTTGCAAATAGAAACCAAGATCTGAAAAACAAAAATGAGAATGTAGAAATGAATGTTTTAGTTCCCATAAAATCAAGAAATGATCCTGATCAAGGACTCATTCGCCCTAGGGTTAATGGGTCCTAGGTGAGGGTTTTGAAACAATTTTTTACAGATTTCTAATTTAATTTCAGTGGTTTCCAAATTCTGATCTAATACAAGTTACAATTTTAGTTTTCTATGAAATGAAGGTGAAATGCAAATACAAAATGTGACAAAATGACAAAATAGAACACCTAATTTGATATGCAATTTTATTTCAATTTTCAAATGCAAATGAATATGATGTAATGCTATGTAAATGATATGCAAAATAACTTCTTCTTTTTAAAATTTAAATAATACAAAATATGCAATCATAAAAACCCTTAAATGAAATGCAAAGTTAAATGCAAACTAGACACCCTAAATGAGAATCAATTTAATGAAAATAGATGCAAATGAATGCAATATCTAAATCTAGGGTGAGAGAGGACTCCAAAATCATAAAATACAATGATCAAACTCAAGTTCACCAAAATGAAATGAAGAAAAATAGGTGGGGGAAAATGTTATGAAAGGGGCATTCACCACAAGCTATTTCTCCAATTTCATTCAAGGAAATGATATCTAAATAATGAGATGATTAACAACCAAAAAGGTGAGTCAAATCAAGGTATGAATAAAAAAAAAATCCTCTCTGTGCAAGGACAGAGGTATGAGTTAAGTAGCACTTCGGGGAGAAATTTTAAAACCATCAAACAAAATCCAAAATGCAAGCTATAAAATGTAAATGAAGGAAAATAATAAAAATTGACAAAAATAGTAATCAAAAGGTAGATCTAAAAGGGGAGAATAATGTGTAACTTTCACCAAAAGTCACTTTTTGAGGCTCACTATGGCGAATGGGTCCTCGCTAGGGTTCTCTTATGTTGTGTTTGCACTCCTAGATTGCTAATTTTCATTTTCGGACAGTCAAAAATAATTTCTATAGAATATTGTCCATGAGGTAACAACTTTTCTTGCAACTTTGACAACTTTGCAATTTTATTCAAAAAAAATCTTCAAAGAATGTTTCACCTAAAATCTTCAATCACACATCAAAGAAAGAAAAATGTTGTTTGTTAGGTGAATGGGGTTTTTTCTTGGTCAAACTCCATTTTGGTAATTAAACTTTGAAATGAAATAGAAAAGCATGAAGGAATGACGAATGGATAAAACTATGTTACTACTCACCAAACCTTTGTTTGAACCTTGGGTTGTAGATTTGCAACTAGCATGAATTGGCTTCAATGGATGTAGATCTTGATCATGAAAATTGATTAGAAACAATGTCTTTTGAATACTTGAATAGATCTTGAACACTACATCACCATATTAGCTCAAACAAGATGCATGCTGCAATAAACCTTTGACATGACAATGAAATCTTTATTGGTGCAATAATATTCAATAAATTTTCCCTTGAATGCCGTGAAAATGCTCTTGAATGCCCTTGATCTCATAAATTTTCTATTAAGATTATCTCTTGAAAATTCTAGGTGCTCATGAAATGTTCTAGGTGAAACTTAGTGAAATGACCTTATATTTATACATATCTTAACATTAATTCTCAAAATTCGAATATCATAAGCTGACATCTAAATATACATTTGAAATCATTGAAATACTACCAAAAACATAATTTGAATTTAGGTCCTAGGTGCAAGTGAGGACCCATTTTCCCTATGGTGAATGGGTCCTAGGTCACTTACTAGGACACACATTTCTCAATGTTAAACCTTATGTTATGGCATTTATGAATGTTAGATTTTATCCCTTAGAAATTGCAATTAATTAGGCCTGGATTTGAATTAATGGGGATAATCAAAGAAAATTAACCTTAATTAATTAATAAAGCCCTAGATTAGTGTGGAAGTGTGAAGGTACACCTTACAACACCAAAAATAAGGCACAATTAAGTCCATTTTAATTAAAAGGACCCTAAACTTAATGTGAATATGTAAAATACATATTACAACACTAAATTAAGGCATCATTAAGCTCATTTTATTATTAACTATTCATTCCCAAATTAAGTGTGAAAAAAGGATACTTCTTTCTACACTACAGTAATGTGTTACCAACTATCACATTCCATATAAAAGAAATTGGTATGATTTGAGGACAAACATAATTAGAAGAGAAGGTAGGTAGAAGAAGAGAAACACAATACCTATCTAAAAGAAAATAGTGACATAAAATAGAAGAAAGAAGAAATATACTAGGAAAGTCACAAGAAGGAGCTACACAATAGAAGTTGATATAGAAAGTGAAAAAGAAAGAAATACATTAAGTGAGATCACAAGATCGAGTTTGAAACTAAAAGTTGGTACTTGAGAATGCAATCTAGCTCTTAAAGAGATTGAATGAATAATATTAAGTTCCTATAGTATATTATTTTTGTTAAATTTTCATTGTGTTTAACTAAAGTTTAAATGTGAGTTTTATTAGTTGCATATTTGGATAATCCTTAATTGGACCCTCTTATCCTTATTGCATTATAATGCCTCATGTATTTTTGCTTGTGTCTTACCTTCTTCTACTTGTACGAATGCTTCCCTTCCATGTGGGCATTTCCATAACCCTTTCCATAGTCTTCTCTTATGAGTGGCTTCTAAGAGTTCCATAGATCCCCTTAGCATCAATAACATGGTTGGTCCCCTCTGTCCCAAACCTTTTGTCTCTCAACATGATCATGCCATCCTTGAATTGCATGATAGGGGGAAGTTCCCTCTAATGGACCTTGCTAGTTCTCTTGTTTGCACAACTCCCATTGATCATGATGAAAAAATATACAAGATGTTATTATGGGTTGGGATCCCATCTTTGATTGCAAGGATCTCCTAGATGGCTAAGAAATCCCTTTCTTCTTCTTGCTCATGTAGATTTAACTGTATAGTGGTATGATTGCGTATGTTATTTGTAGATTCTTACATCAGTTTTAAGAAATATAATTTTATTCCATTTATCTTTTATAAAAACTAATTTATATATTATATCTTTATATAATTTAATATAAAAATACTCTATTCATAATAAAAAATACACAACTTTAAAGAATTTAATTTCCTTTCACTTATCTTTAAAAAAAAGTTTTGGCCGTTAACCAAATTCTTAATTTGTGTGATACTCTAGATTCTATTACTTTCACTCATATCCCTAGGGAGTGGAATGGTGTTGCTTATTGTTTGTCTAAATGGACTTAGCACATGCCAAATTGGAATATTGTGGATAAGGATCAATTACCTCTAGGTTTGTCTCAACAGTTAGATCATTTGCTGAAACTTAATAAGACTGGTTGATGCCCTGACTTTGTATTTGAATAAATTTTAACCCATCCTTTATTTCAAAAAAAATAATATATTATATTTTTATATAATCTGATATAAAAATACACTATTCATTATTGAAAAAGTACACACTATTTAAATAGGAAGACCTTATATAATCAATACTCAACCCGGAAACTCTTTACGTAAAGACAGTCCCTCACATAATCAACAGAACACGCCAACTATTTAAGACAATGGTTATAGTGAAAAGTAAATATTATTAGATAGCCAGCTGCAAAATATGCCTGCTATTTGTGTGAAATTTGCAAACTAGATAAATTCGATCTTAGAATGAGGTGGTCATCTCTTAATCAGTGTCATGAACGTCCCATGGATATCTGGAAATATAAAATATACAAATCAAAGGACAAAGGAGATTCCGAGACCTAATAAATTAAATCATATACACAGATGAACGAGATGGATGCCAACTGACAAGTAGGTGAAAAGAATAGAAAAAATGGACCTCATGCAGAAGAAAAGCAAATCTCGTTATCTGACAGAAAGCATATTTGTCATGATTATGAAGCTCATACTCTTCAAAAGCTGAATGAAAGAGTATATTGTTTGGAATTTGGGTAGCAAAATTATTTCGTAAAGTGGCTTTCTTCAGCCTTTTGATTCGAATAACCAGGCAGAAGGGGGTATGCCCACTTTTCCCAAGAGTTGAAAACATTCTTTTTTGGATTTGTTTTCTAATATCATTTGGCCTTTCAATCTCCCCTGTACTTTTACACGGCCTTTCATAACGCTTGCTGGTCTCAATGGTTAATTGTAAGTTTTTAACCTACTAGATTTTGTAACAGTACTTTTAAAGACCTTATTTTCTGTTATTACTGTTTGGCCTTTCATTCATTTATCTGCATTTACAATGTTTGAGTGTGATGTGTTATGGTTAATTTTTTTTTTTTAAGGTAAAAGGTGGGTTCTCAAAAGGGTTGGAATCTTTTTATAAAAAAGTCACAACAAAAATGGTGAGACACATGAGATATAGAACAAAACAAAACAATTGTAAATCAGGTTATAAGCTGAGAACGCAAACCTTGATACAGTAGGATGAGAGTCGCATGAGATATTAGATAAAACAAAGCAAAACAACTGTAAACGAGAACATAAACAAAAAACCTCGATACAACAGGATGAGAGTCACATGAGATATTAGATAACACAAAGAAAAACAACTGCAAACCAGACCATAAATGAAAAACCCAATTTCGATACAATAAAACAACAACTACATGATACCAAATCCCAATCTACTTAGCCAAACACTGCAAAGACTAGTAATGTTTGAGTTATATACTTCTATATTTTCTCATTTACTACAGATTCCATAATTAATGGTAATTATTTTCTACTTTAAAATAGCTTACTGTTTCTCATTTTAAAGCATGAATCAGATGATTCATAGAGTAATAAACTTTATTGAAACTAGCAGATCTCGAAATTCGATAAACAATGAGATCTAGTTTATCTTTTGCAGGCTTTCAAGGGATCAGAGATATCATATCAACTGTTAAACGATGTGGATTCTCTCCCTCATGCATACACTTTTAGATTGTATGTATGGGGGTCTTCATACTAAAAGACAGTTTTTGGCTTCTCTCTTTCCCATAAATATTTTGGAAGAATTTGTCGAAAAGCAAGACAACAATTTTTTTTTAATAGAATCAAACCCTAATTCCAATGAAAAAATCACTTTTTTTTCATTCTTTTGATAAAGTGAGACATAAGACAATTGGAATGAGATGAGTTCGGTTTTAATTCAAGTGAACTTTTTCATATATGTTGTCCCAGTTTTGCTTGTTGTCATAACTTCATCCTACAATAATTTACATTCTATTTTTCATTGCAGATTGGCTTATGTTGTGTAATCGGTTTTATAAAAATTCCAATTATCAAAAGCTTGCAAGAAGTAGGAAGTTTATCCTTGTAAGAGTATCTAGTTAGCATTGTTTGTATACAATAAATACTAAGTAAGTATTTGTGATTAGTGCATCTCACTACAAATATATTTATAATGGTTTAAAAAAAATTGTTTGTTTAAGTTTCAATAAGGTTCTTATTGAAGTGAAATTAGATTTAAATAATTCAAATTAAAATAATATATATTTGAGTAATTGAGATGGAGTAAATGATATATTGAAAGAGAAATAAGTATCTATCTATTTTATGATGTATTTTGATTTTTAATGTTTTAGTTATTAAGAACTTCTAATATAGAGTTGGTTATGTTTTTACCGATCTGTAAAATATTCTCACCTATGTTAGTACTTGTGTCTAAGAAATTGGTGGTGTTTAAAAATTACATTTAAGAGCTTTCTATAGGTAAAGGGAAGACAATTAACTTCTTTGATAAAACTATGTCCCCATGAATGATGTAATAATATTGCAAGCATGTTAAATAGAGAATGCAAATTTTGATGAAACTATGATTGAGTAATCTAAGACTAATAGTATTTATTGACACTAACACTAACATAACTAAAAGTAGATAATAGTGTGTTAGTGTGTTATGAGTTGATTTTGTCTTGATCTAAATGACCTAGAATGATGACCTTAAAGACAATCATTAGATTCATAAATCAAGACATTTGGTAAACAAGCTAATGGATAATTTTTAGAAAATTAGCTTTGAGAAGAAAGAGATTTTGAGCTTAAAACTAGAGGATTATATTGTAGGAAGAATCATAACCAAGGAATCGAACCACATAGTCTACACTAGTTTAAGGAGGCGAAACAAAGAAAAATCAGGTTTGTTGTTGTGGTGTGTTGTGTTTACCAAAATATGATTAATGAACCACAAAGGACCTATTTTCCCTTATTTCATTCAAAATGTAAGCTAGAATATGCAAATGAAGAACAACAATTAAATCTGACAAAAATAGTAATCAAAAGGCAGATCTGGAAAGGGGAAAACAATGTGTACATTTCACAAAAAGTCATCTTTTGAAGCTCGCAGAGGACTCATTCGCCCTATGATGAATGGGTCCTAGCTAGAGCTCCTAAAAAATGCTTTTTGGGTTATGTTCTACTGCGTCTACACTTTTAGATTCTAGGTGTTCACTCTCAAACAAGAAAAAAAAAAATTTGTAGAAGATTTTCTATGACTTGACACCTTTTCTTGCAACTTTGACAATTTTGCAACTTTCTTCAAATGATCTTCAACCTAAAATTTGCAAGATGAAATTAAACCTTGAAATGAAATAAAAAACAATGAAGGAATGATGAATGGAAAAATATATGTAACTCACCAAACCTTGTTTGAAACCTTGGATAAAAAATATGCAAACTAGCATAAAGTGGCCTCAATGAGTGTAGATCTTGATCATGAAATTTGTATTGAAATAATTCCTTGAATATGCTTGAATGGATCTTGAACTCTACATAACCATATTAGCTCAAACAACATGCATGATGCAACAAATATTTGACGTGATGAAAGGAATCTTAATTGCTGCAATAATCTTCAATAAATATTATCTTGAATGCCTTGTAAATGCTCTTGAATGCTCTCAATAATGCTCTTGTGAAATCTTAGAATGCTTGAATCAAAATTTCTAGGTGAGACATAGTGAAATAACCTTGTATTTATACATATCTTAAACTTAATACTTGAAATTCAAATATGACAAGCTGACATTGAATTGTAGATTTGAAATCATTGAAATATCAGCAAAAATATATTTTAAAGGGAGGTCCTAGGTCTAAGTGAGGACCCATTTTCCATAGGGTGAATGGGTCCTAGGCCACTTACCTAGGGCACACATTGCTTAGTGTTAAACATTATGTTAAATTAGGATCCTAGATCTAAGTTAGGACCCATTCACCCTATGATGAATGGGTCCTAGGTCACTTACCTAGGACACACATCTTTCAAAGTGTGTCACAAGAAAATTATCGTTGACATTTTTCACTCATTTGGGCCTTTTTCTATAGATTCCGCCCTGATTTTTCTTAAATTTAGTGTTGTAATGTGGCCAACACATTCACATTAGGCCTTGAACGCTTGGAAATAAACAAAAATCTAATGATGTCTTACAAAGGTGTTGTGAAGTGTTGTAACACATTTTCTCACCTTTCTAGGACTTTTCTATAATAATTCATCTAAATAACCCCTTTCCAAGCCTTATTTCAAAGCGTTATAAGGTGTTGTACCAAAATCTCACACTTTCCTAGGCTTGTTATCAACAAATTAACCCTTTCTTATGTTAAAATGACCCCTTAATGCACTTATAGGTCCTACTTAAGTGTGTTTCAGAAGACAATCTCGTTAAACAACATTAATCACCTTTTAATCTTTGAAATCCACTTGAAATTTCCCAAGTGGACTAAGTCGCCACCTTGGGCAACTTAGTCCCATTTGGTATAAAAATAAAATTTGATCTTAATTTTTGGTGGGATTTTGTCTCCTAAACCCTAAGGTCGGCTTGTGATGAGGTATTTTCAAGGAATTAGGGAATAACATGTATAAATAAGGGTTTTTCTCCTTATTTTCATCTCCTCCATCTTCATAAGCAATCAAGAAATCTATCTTCTCAAAAAAGCATCAAGCATTCAAGCACTAAGCACATCAAACAACATTCATTGGAGTTGATCACTTGAATATCTTCAAACTTCTTCAACAAGGGCTTAGTGAGTTGGTGTACTTGCATGTTATTCAATAATATTTCCCTTTACATTTCATTTCATTATCTAGGGTTTGATTACAAAAATGGGGTTTGACTAAGGCAAACCCCTATTCTCTAACCCTAACCCTTTTCCCCTCTTTGCATGTGTGTTTTGCAGACTTTGTATGTAGATTAGTCAAAGAGTAAGGCACGAAAAGGTGTCATCTTTCCATCTAGATCATTCCAAGTCAACAAACCCTAAAAGGAGCTTAAAGATAACTTGTAGGTCAACATCTAAAGATTCAAACACGGGTCTCTATCAGAAATAAAAGTACAAGTGGGTAGCTACAGATTGTAGTCTCAAGATTCCAAAATGTCTTAGGTTGACTAAGTCACTATCTTTGGTGAATTAGTCCTACTGCCAGGCTTGAAAAGTGATCTCTATAGATCTGAACACCCATTTCCCCGAAATTGGTTCTGGTAAAGTATCCCCAAAGCAAGACTAAGTCCCCCAAATTGGCATAAGTGTCCTAGTCAACATCAATAGCAGAATCTAGAAGATTCTAGAACTCCTCTTCATTAACCTTAAATTTGCAGGTGCACCACTTTTGCCTCCTTCAGTTCTATTATAGTTTGCATACATTTTAGGTAATTTTACATAGTTTTTTCAATACATTTGCATTACATTAGTTTACATTTCATAGATAGTTCATTTCATTAGATAACAACACTTAGACACATACCACATCACATATCAAACCCCTAATATTGAATGAACCCACAAATTTTTGAGTGGAAAGAGCTCTCTCACTAGCTTCTAGTTGAAAACCCTAGAAGCCTTTGGGGAATCCTCTTTCCCTTTAAATTTGGGGTTCATTTTGGTGAACTCGACCTTAGAACACTTCCTTTTTCACTTCTAATTTTGTATTTGCATCCTAGGAAAAGCTTGCATTACATTAGGGTTTTACATTGTCTTGCATTCTAGGGTTTTTAAAAGTGAATTAGTGAAAATTTCATATTAGCTTGCATTTTGCATTGCTTTTTCATTGAAAAAGTCTAAATATTCTGCACTTTCATATTATAGTTACATTTGAAAAACTTAAAAATCAGAAAAATCATTCAAAAACTTTTTAAAAAATCCAATAAAATCACTGTTGGGACTAATTCACCACACCGGGCGACTTAGTCCACCTGCATATTCTACACTATAATTTATAGCATTTTCTGCATTTCTATTTTCTATTTTTGCATTTCTATCTTATTTTCCAAAATTTTAGCTATAAGCATTTTATTGTTCTTTGTTTGCATTGCATTTGCACCCACCCTACATTTAGAAACCTTTGCATGAGTGTTTGGTGTCCTATTTTTGATAGCTTAGTGAGAAGAAGTTTGAGACTCATGGCATCTCGTGAAAATACACTTGTTGTAGATCTTGGGTTATCTGAAAATTCCACTCCTAGTATTGCAACTAGTACACTAGGCCTGGAAACTACCCTTAGTAACTCTTTGCATTTATGAAACATGAATATTGAACAAAAACATGATGATTTCCCACAAGAAAAAATATTTCACATTCATGTAGACTTAGCAGACCTTCAACATCAAGTAAGCTTTGAGAACATTTTTTCCACTTCTACTCCCACTATAGAAAATATCCACCATATGCTTAACAGTGATGATGGCCTACATGTTGCGAAGAAAATAGTTGATATATATCAAAAACATGTTCCTTCCACATCTAGTGTCTCTCAACTACCACCCCTATGGTTAGCCAGGGAGGACCTCAAACTCCTCCTCCCTCAATGGTAGTATCCATACCTACCTATGCCTCCCCTAATGTCACAACTACAATGCAACCGATTAGCAATGTGATTCCTTCCCTCGGTATTCCTACTATTATTCCTACCTCCTATGTGGTGTCACATGCTTTATCTTCTTCCACCATTCCATCCATTAGAATTCCATTCACTTGCCCTACCCCTACATTCACCCCATCATCACTTTCTCTTCCACCTAACACCACTTATACCAATCCTCTCATAAGAAAACTTTTCCACACCTTCTCATCCATGAAACAAAAAATTTCCACCATCAACCAAAACTAGAATGGTCCACCCACATACTATGTTCACAACAATCCCTTGTCCTTGGAAATCTTGTGAACCCGATGCTACAAGGAACATAAATAGCAGATTTGAGAAATATGGAGGGAAGGGTGCTCCTTCTAACCATGTTAATGTTTACACTGCTATGTGTAGTGATTTTTATCTTGATGATAAATTTTTAGTGTTGATTCCAAAATTTGACAAGGTAACAACTTTTATGGGAAACTCAAGTAAAGGGGGACCTATTGTGCTGAACTGAGTAACCTCTAGATTTTAAAGAAGTCAAATTATTCTATAACTAGGATTTTGAATGGGAAAAGGAAGTAGATATAAAAATAAAATATCTAACTAAGGTGATGTGCCAAGATTTAGATGTAAGGCACAATAAATATATCTTTTGGATGTGATTTAAGGGCTCGTTCAACAATCTTCTATGTTCAAAAATAACAATCATCAAAGAGAAAGACCTAAATAGTTCATTTCATAACATAAAATAATTTGTATGGAAATTTACTGAAAAAGCAGAGTCAAAAGACATGGTCTTAAATAAGTATTCTATTCAAATCACTGGAGTTGCAAATAATTTATTCAATAACAACATAGTATAATGTTTTACAAATGGTTAAGAAACAAAGACGCCAAATTACAAGGGCACAGTCTGTGAGTCTTTACAATTATCTAACAAAACAAGAGGCTGAGTGTCTTCCTAATCCTTTTTGTATGTATATTCTTTTACCACTTCTAGGTTGAGAGAAGTAGTATATATAGCGAGAGGCTTCCACCGCTTGAAAGCTTGTAACAGAAAAGATTCATGACCATGAGTGATGATGTTCATAGAAATGACTCATTGCGGTCATTGTAACAAAAAGATTCTCGAGCATGAACCCAGTCACCCATGAGTCAGGTGCATCCCCTGTGAGTGATGGCGGTGCTCCCTGCCTTTGAAAATAGAAAAGGCTCTAGCGAGCATGTACATTGCAACCTTGTAGAGTTAATCAAGATGCGTGACAGGATATCAGGGTCTAAAATTTATTCCATCCTTTCTGTGAATGAAATTCCCATTCTAAGGACACGTGGAAGAAGCCTCAATGTATCGACACCACTATGGGGCCTACCCAAAAGTATGCTTGAGAGAAGGTGACATGGCCTGTGATCGAGATTTGAAGGAGAAGGGTAGGGAAGCTCCCCTTCAATGAGTGATTTTATGACATGAGGAAGCATTGGACATAGTTGGAAGCTAAGAAAAAAAATAAAGCAACCTAAAGGGAATGTGGGATATATTTAATATCCACAACTTTTGGAGACTATTAGGGGCATTTCGCCTATGGAATGATGTACCCAAAATCTCTAGTTTCATGACCATGGCCTTATTCATTGAGCATTAGAGTTAGAGGATAGAAAGGGAAATATACAAGGGCAGCCAGTTGGCCTTGGAAGGCGTTGATATGGTGCACAAATTATCATGCGCCTCATGCAGATCGATTACCTCTTTAAAGGTCAACATCATAGATATTTCGGACCCAGCCTCAAGTTGAAAAATTAGCCACACGATCTAATGAGTGACACCTTCAATATCCTCAATGGTAGGAGGTTGGCTGAAGTTTTGGAAATCGGATAAATCTTGCTTCTTCTCCTCAATTTTGGCTCCAATTTTCTCTACGGTGGCCAATGATTCATTAGAAAAAAATGGAGAGGGAAAGCCCATTTGGGTTAGTTGGGAAAACCTTGCCTGCATGCTATCCATAGTTTTTCCCAATGTGACTGAGAAGTATTGAGCATGAAGGGTGGCTTCATGGCAGCGAATAAACTCTTTTGTGATCCTAGTGGCTAACCTCTGATTTTCAACACCTGCTTGTACCAGATCCTCGCATGGCACGGTGTATAGCTTGTCCAACAAATTTTCCACTAAATAGGAACCTTTTCCCCTATGAATTGAGGGAATTTTTCCATTGTGCCATGAACCTCCCTACATAACTTTGTCGCCTCCACCATAAACTAAAGTGTGGGTTGGAGAGTCAGACATAAAGCCTTGACTCTTTCCTAGTAGGAAGCGTATAGTTGTCAAGCTACTAAGAAGAGGTCTGACTATGGAGAAGGATTTTGAATGATCTTCTTCAAGAGATTAATCTTTTCATCCTTCATCCCAATCTTTTGTGTCAAACCAAAATTTTTTTTTGCAGTTGTGGAGAGTTGCTCTTGCAAGGCACTTTGTTCGGCAAGCCATTTTTCCTTGATTTGGCCTCGGGTTGCAAACTCTTCCTCTAGGGAAAGCTTGATCTTCTAGAGGTCCTCTTTACACTAAGCCTACGCACTTTTTAGTTATGTCTCTTTCAACTATGTTGCTTGCTCCAACTGAGCATGCATTCGTTGCACCTCTTCGTTCTTTTTATGAACTTCCCCTTCTGATTAGGCCAACTGGTCCTGTAATTCTTGATTTCTTTTCCACAACTCAGCCACTTGATCTGACTCATGGGATTGGAACCTCTTGAGCTCCCTTTGCAGGCCATCTTGCTTAGCCTATGCATTCTATGTGAAGCATGCCCTTTTAGTATCTCAAGCCTTGTCCTTGGCCAATAGGACTTCTATCCTTTCTTTAATAGTCTTGGTCTTGTCCTCTGCCTTCTTTAACTTGTGACCAAACTTGAGAAAGTTAGTGGTCACCACCCATTGTGTCTTCTCCATTAGCTCGACTTTATCCTATGGTCGAGCAACACGTAAGTCCAGTCCGATGGCATGGACATCATAGTCATTGGGTTGCATTTCTCCCTATAATTTGGTAACATTGGGATGCATGGTTGTGAAATGAAATGACTGTTGAGCATCATTATAAATTTTTTAGACCCTAGACTCTACTGGCTTCTTAGCATCCTTTTCCCTTTGCTTCTGGAATCAAAGAGCTCAGGCTTGCTTTGTTGTATCTCTTTGTGACAAGAATTGAGCTAGTGATCTGATGTGTTCGCTTGAAAAGGGGGCATCGAGAGGGACAATGAAAGGGAATGAAAGGCAAGTGACCTCAGATGTTTTCTTCTTTGGAAGGGAAATTGTGAGTAGAGAGAAGGGAGGAATATTCAAAATCTCAGGTGACAAAGGCATGGGAGGACTCAAGGGGAATGGTGGTGGCAATGGAGATGTAACGAGCTTTGTTTGCTACAAAGGTTGGGTCAGAGGTGACTCAGCAAAGACAAATGGGATGGCAATTTCAGATGCCAAGGGGGTTGTAGCAATAGATGAATACAGAGAGGAAAATGAGGAGGATGATAGGGCTCCAACGAAAGAAGAAGTAACTCTTGGGGAAGTGAAAGTCATCTATCCAATATGGGAAAACTGGGAGAAACCTCCTGAAGTCATTGCAATAGGAACATAGAAAGATGGGCTAATACTTAGAGAAATGGGTGTCATAGAGGTAGTAGAAGAAACAAGAGACTGGGAACCAAGAAGAGGGGGAGAGAAAGATACCAGAGCAGTAGATTTCATCTTCGACCCTTGGCCCATCACAACCTCCTGCGAACTTTCTCCTGAAGCAGCATCAATGCCCTATCTCTTGCTTGGTGGGGATTGTTCCATATCCACTACTTCTATCAATTGCAGTGTTCCTCTAGGATTTGTTACAGCCTAAGTTCAGGACTATGAAGACCTTGATCATGAAATATTTATTTGCAAACTTCTAATAGTTGCGCTAGGTTGTTTTCTTGCTTTCTATTTTTGCTTCCCCTTGTCAAAGCATTGTGTGGCCTCTTCAGGGTCAGCCTCTTATGCATCACTCGCATCAGAGTTATCATGCTCCATGTTCCAGAGAGTATCAAACCAATCATCAATTTTGAAGACCGATGGGTCCTGGAACGAGGTGAGGGAGCACTTTATCTCCTAGCAATAGATCTAGAAATGATTGATCTTTTTTGGCTTCTAGCCCTGTTCCCTTATCAAATTATTTCAGAGGGTAGCACTCATGCAAAAATAATCATTTATTCCCCTTAGGGAGATAGAACTTGAGCTATGATGGCCTCCGATTATGTGTTGGCATATGTGCCAAGTCCACCCAAAGCCTACTCATATCCTCTAGAGGATTTTTTCATGCATCCCAGTAAGGTCGAGGGTTGTGCTTTACCTTAATGAATGTTTCGCCTAAGTCATCCTCAGGGTTTTAGTCCCACCTATCACAAATAAACACCAGCTCGAGATGAGCCAGCTTTGCTTCTAGTGGCTCAACTGATTTTTTCCTTACCATGGTCATTGTTTTGTAGCTCAGCGAGCATTCAAAAAACCCTCTCTTCTTCTTCTTTGGGTCAAAGCAAAAGGTCTAGTCAATAATGGCCAATTGTCGAAACACTTTAAGGGCCAAAACCCAATCAATGATGAATGTTGGGAGTCAGATTGAATCTTCCAAAAAGCCACGCACTCGGACGAATGTGAAATTCTCCCTGAGGAACAAATCACACTTGGGGAATAGGGCTTGCATCCGACTAGTTTTGATCGACTGACAGGTGATAGTAGTCAACATCCTCACTAAAGTCGCACAAAATTAGAATCAAGAATTTTTTTGAAAATACATAATAAACATAGGTGGAAGAGAGGATGTGAGTCATACTAAAACTAGCCTCCAATTCTTCTTCTCATCAAATATTGATAACTCTATTTTCTCCTTGAAGAAATTGGGGTTCTGATGTAGAAACATATAGGAAAGAAGAGAAGGATATCTGAACTTACCAATAGTTTCAAACTCAACAATCTGCTTTAGCATATCTGTAACAATCATGTCTATGAAATCATACTAAAAAGGTTTACACTGCCTCCTTAGCGGAAAACCCAATACCAACTGAGATTCATGCACGATCATGTCATCATCCAAGCCGAACACAAAATCCATCATAGAGAAGGTATCTTACATGTCTGCAATTTTGAAGTTTGTGTGACAATTCAGATTTCTTAATGGTTGTTGGAAATCCTAGGGCCTTTTAGTCTCTATATTATAAAATTCAAGGGAATTCCTTCTACCTCTCCTGAATTTTGTGACTTTTTTCTAGTTAAATGGCTCCATTGGTAGCATCCTGTCACTATTCCCTGGAACACACAACATGTCCCTAAGAGCCTCTGCAGATATCACAACTCTCAACTTTCTTTCGTCAATGGCGCCAGTCACCGGATTGAAGCACCGAATGCTTTCATGGATTATTTATGGGCAATGGTGCACATAAGGGACCATGTATTGTGGAAGACCATAGAGCCATTGCTTGTATGGTAGTTGATTGTTGAAGGCTTTCCTCATTTTGGTGAAAGAAACTTCTCTTAGCCCCTTAGGGTTGGTCTTGAGGATAGAGTCATAAATGTTATCCCACTCCTTTATCAAACTTGGGTCCCTGAGAGTCCCCTTCTAAGATAAATGTGTGAAAAACCAATCCAACTTTTTTGGGATTCCAGGCATAGCGTAGGACTCATCTTGAAAAATATTAACCATGGGTGTTGTGAGCATAGCATCAACCAAACTTTGAGATATTTCACTTGGCTCATTCATTTGTATGTTTTGAGCTACTTCAGGGGCAACGAATTCCATTTGTGTTCAAAATTTTGCAATTTCTCACACATTCCTTGGTGATTCCTCTACTTAAAAATCTCTACACTGACTATTTATTCAAGAGATCTCCTTTTTCTTTTTCTCACAACTGCACATGCAATACATAGCCTTTGTTATTTCTTCCTTCGAGTGTTAGATGACGACTACTTTTTTGCATTAAATTCGGCATGTAATTCTAGCTCTTTGCTCGTGCGAAGTGAATTACTTGCCCTTTTGAAATGACAAGAATTCATAATGACCCTAGGTACCTACAACCCATGACACGATTTTCCTTGGAAATTGAGTTGATGATTTGAAGGCAAACTAGGCATCGTATGTCGTGGTAATTAATATCCAAAATGGAATTATTACGCCAAAGTATGCGATTAGCATCAAATAGATTTTCATTATTTTTAGGAGTTTGAGAAACACATGCAGGATGACACCTCAGTGTCCGACTGAAAAGACTCCAGTTGGAGACTGCCACCAGCTTGTGCTAATTAATTAGCTTGTCTTGATTTTGTATGCAACAACTCATACCTATAGACACAACTAGATGATAGCCTCATGCAATCCTTGGTACAGTGTTTGAGGTGGTATTTGGTTAACCTCGTGCTTATGGTATGCAAATTACCATGCTTATCCTTTATGCTTCTATAAATAGGCGCCCAGGCAATAGTGAAATCACACTTGGCAACTTTTAGCAGAATTAGTATTAGGTGATTGGTTTAACATTTGGTATTTGAAGTCTGCATAGTATTTGTATAGAGTTTGATGCTATGAACACCCCAATTAGGTTGACCTCCCACAAATGTCAAACAAACTTTTTGGGTGAGATTTAAACTAGGCACCTTAAGAGGATGACCAAAAATAAGCATTATTTTCCCATGATAGCCATGAAGTGGGTCCTGCGATGTGGCTGCCTTGAATATGAAGATAAATATAGAGTTAACACTGACATGTATTCTCACTTTGTGGTTTCGATGCTCAACATCCAAAATCCCAAGCCACTTATCCTCTGTTTGGTAAAATAAATTTTCCCAAAGAAGTATCTGAATGGCCTCGAGGAGGTGGTGGTGAATGCTGCATTTGGTGGAGGTATCCCAACTACAAGTGACCTCTGCAAGTTTATTGAAGAAGACGTGGTCGTTTTGTGGTTGTCGTTCTTGAGTGGTTTCCACCTTCAGTCACAGGAAGCACATATCCAAAGGGCCACCCATGCCTATCACTTCTTCTTCTGAATATACAACATGGTGCCATTCTATGACATCAACTAGTTTACTGACTTGAGGAACCTGGTGCTACCTCCACCACTTTCCATTACTTCTCTAGATGGTGTCACTAGCCTAGTTACTACTTCTGAGGATGAAATGATTGTAGATGTTTTCATTGCTGCTACTTACTCCCATGACTAAATATTTCCTCTCTTTTCATGCTTCTCCCTTTTAAAATTGAAACTTGTTAGTCCTTTTGTATATAGCTTGGAAAAAGGCCCTATAATAGCCATATGAAAGGATGCAAAAATATATATATAAGTATATATTTTAAAGTGTGGCCTTTGAGACATTTTGGCATTGTATTTAGCGAAGTATATGACATATTTTTGAAAAAAAAAAATTTGTTAGATACTCCTTATTCTTTCTGCCATATGTGTATTTCACTGCATCATAATGTAAATTTCCGTTGCATCATGATGTAAACCTCCACTGCATCATGGATTAAGAAGATCGACTGAACAAACAAAAGAACACAAAGGGAAATAACTACAAAAATTACATATTTACATGGTAGAATTGTTTAATTGAGCTCCATAGAAATTTTAAGGTGAATTCCCTTGACAAGAAGCCCTAACACTTTGCTTTCCATGCTTTCTAATTCAAATGCATCATATCACCTACATTGAATTGTCCTGAATGGATCCTCCCACAAGTTGTCAAATTTCTCATGTTGATTGGGTCTTGCTATCCACTCATTAGATTTTAACAATAGGTCCCTGCATTTTAGGTCATGGTCTAAAAATCCATCTAATAGAGAAAAAAAATCCGAATTGGCTACATTTTGTATGATTGATCCCATGGAGAGTAGTGGGTAATGGTCTTTTAGTGATGCTTGGTTTAGGTTAGAGAATTCGATACATAGGTAGATATCTTCATTCTTCTTTCGGACATGAATTAGGTTGAATGCCCACACATTATGCTCTGTTGAGATGACAATTCATGATTGAATTAGCTTCGTTAACCCTTGCACCATCAGTGCTTCAATCTTGGGATTCATTGGCCTTTATTTTTGGTGAACTAGTTTGGCCTCCTTTGTTAGCTCTATTGTACATTGGATGATGCCAGGATCATATCCCCTAAGGTCATCATATTGCCAGGAAACCATCCCTTCACCTTTTCCCAAAAGGTTAATGAGTATTTCTTTATCTTGACGTAGGACGTCCTTTCTGACTTTTAGCTTGCTTATGTCCTTGATCTAAAAGTACGCATAGTCACCTCTATTTGCTACAAACTTCCTCTTATTATTTCTTGCATTTCCAAAATCAAAAGGGTTTTTGAGAGTGGCCAAATCTTTTGGAATCTTATGGGACCTTAGTTGAATGCCTTTTTCATCATCGGTTTTGACGACCCTTGATTGGAGTTGGTCAAAAAATTCTCTCGATTGTTATTCGAATAAAGCAATGTGGTCATCACTGTCAAATACTTGACAAATCTGACCACTATCTAGAATCATTGCTTGGACTATCATTTGTATAGAGTATCTATTATGTAGTAGGTCGGAGGTTGATTCGAATTGGGATCTGATTACGGCCATGCATTTCGCATCAACATTTTTTTCTTAGGGAACAGTTTGGATATCAAAAACTTGAAATCTCTCAATAAGGTCCCAAACTCTATGTATGTAGGATCTCAGATGGACATATTTTTCTGAACTTATACCTCAAATTTTTTTGACGATTGGCTCGAAATCTTCAAACACCATTATTTTCTTGATGCCCATTCATTTCGCTAGGCTTAGACCTAGCATGCGTCCTTCATATTCAGCTTCGTTGTTGGAACAAGAAAACTAGAATCAAAAGGATTTGATTATCTTTTCATTGGTTGAGGAAGTCAGACATATCCTAGCCCCCACGTCGACCTTGCATCTAGCACCATCAAAGTGTAGTGTCCATAGCTTTATTTCTGAAATGCCTTCTGGCTCTTTCATCACCTTTGAGATGGCTTGGTCTTCATCATAAATGCATAAGTCTCGAGTCCAGTGGTATGATAATTTCCAAAGGGGTCTTTATGAATGAAATCACCTAGGAGGACCTCCTCTTGATTAGTCTGATATTTGGTGATCTCTTCATCTTCTAGAAGCTCAGTTCAGTACATCTCTTCCTTGGTGATGCAGGTGTGAGTGAGCTCAAAGACTATCTTAGCTTCGTCTACAATATGTTATGAATGTAAAGGTTTAGACACAAGCTTCATTTTGGATCCATGTTTTGTCCTTATAATCAAGTGTGACCAATCTAAGGAAAGGTATCCACCTAGTTTAGAAGTGAATTCCCTAGAAAAGCACAAACCGAATATTGGAGGAATGTTAATGATCATGATATCCTGCTTGACCGTGATACTAGGATAAGCAAAAAAAGTTAATAGAAGGCCCTTAATGATTCCCAAAATACTAACCATATTTCCATCTAATTGCATAACCCCTTTATTCAAAGGTTCATAGCTTAGTCCTAGGGCTTCATCTATTTGCTTGGGCATGACTGTGGTGTTGGCACCGGAGTCAATCATAGAGTTATGCAGTAATCTCTTACCCACAATAAGGGTTAGAAAAAATGGCTTTGGTTTTGGTTTATCCTTGCTGACTTTGACTATGGATTCTTCCTCTTTTTTCTTAGTAGAGGCCTCTTTTGTAGTATTTGCATGAATTTTTCTAGAGGTGATTGATCAATGGCTTCCCCCTTAAGTGATTGCTCCTTTGGTTCAATGATTAGATCTTCTCAGAGAGCCTTTTGTAGCAATTTCTTTTGTTATGGAATAGCTAAGATATCCCATAGGGACACATTAGCAGATGATTTTTTCAATTGTTCCACCACATTGAACAGTGGCGGGTTTGGAGGCTTCTTCTCCTTAGCTCTTGTTACGACAATTTCCCTTTGCGGTGGATATTGTGACACTATAGCGAAGGTACTGGGGTTCTGGTCATAATTTTTTTTTGGCTGTGAGCTGACTGATTGTAGGATAATCGATTCATTCATGAATCTCCTCTTGGAGTGAGTGTTGTAATCAGACTGTACCTACAGGGTTTCTAAAGTGGGTGTCTCGACTGTGAAAATCACTTCCTCTCCTTCCATTCATGAGAAGAGGGCATGATTGGAAGCCATGTCATTTTCCTGTTCTAGAGACATCCCTTGCATCTAAGTAGTGAGTACCATGTTTTCCATTTGTGGAGAGGCATATACATAACTCCCATTGTCTAAAGTTGTGCTTTGGCTACACTGCTCTGCCACCTTCTATTGTAGATTTCCGCATAGGCAGTTTCAAGGCATATGTGAATCACCACAAGGGAAACACCAGGGGTTTCTGTCATCGACTAAATTTTTTTGCCCAACACTTAGCTCTCTACTCGAGCTTAGGTTGTCATTCTGCAATAGAGTGGGTACTGGTATATTTGATTCATTGTTTGCACCTGGAGGTTTGTGCAAGTGCCTCCATGGAACTAGTTCTGCTATTAAGAGGGCCTCCCACCCTAATAATTTTGATAGGTTAGCTTCAGAGGAGTGGCCTGGTTACACTTGATAATAGTTATCTCATTGGCCATAACTCATAACATTTCCTTTATCTCACTCATCTCATCCTTCGGAGCACCGGATGTGGAAGCCAGCTATCTATGGTACACTCACGTATGTGTAAATGGATTGAGGAGGAAAAAATGCAGTAGTAGGTGGAATTACCTGGGCAGGAACTAGTAGCTCAAGGAATATAGGCATGATGGGATGAGGTGGCAATTTTCCAACATCAATTAGATTATTTTTCGCTTTAATTGTGATGCTAGATGCATCTGACAGAGTGGTTCTGCCCAGTGACTAGATCATCATTGAGATGTTGGCATTGATGGACTTTAGGTAGAACAGAAATGCCAAGTTAGGTGTCACGTAGATTGCAGGTTGCATTCTTTGCCAAGTTATGTCGAACTAGGTGTTGAAGTTAGTTAGGGCCTCATATGGAGCCCGTTTCATGATCTCTAGCTGGTGATACTAGGAAGACCTATCTCCATCATTCAAGAATCTTTCCTAAAAAGGATTTTTGTAATTATCACAAGTATCAATAGTGTTAGCCAGTAGAGTGTGATACCAATCTAATGCTTTTCCTCTGAAATAAGTTGTGAGCAATATTAGCACTATGTTATGATCTGTAACCCCATGTACCAAACATATGTCCACCACATCTTGTAGATGTTCAAATGGTTTTCTTGAGCCATTTCTGATAAACTTAGGAATAGCTTTGAGAGCAGAGATTGGGATAAGGGCCCAAAAGGTGGGTGGAACTAGGGCTATAAGGGGATTTTCGGCATCCCATTCTACATAATTTCGGTTAGGTAACATGGTTGGTTGAGGAATCAAAATTTTCACTTGATGGGTTCTAGTTGGTACCATTCCTAATGGTGATACCAACAAACTAGGGTTATTTGTTGTTTGGGATCTTGTGAGAGGGTGATGGCTCATATACCTGCCTAAGGTTTAAGCATATTTAATGGGTCCCACTAGGCATGCCAAAAAAATAAATTTGTTGATGCCAAAATTTGACAAGGTAACAACTTTCATTTGAAACTTAGTTAAAGGGGGGACCTATTGCGCTGAACTGAGTAACCTCCGAATTTTACAGAATTTGGCTTCTTCTATAACTGGGCTTTTGAATGGGAAAAGGAAGTGGATATGAAAATAAAAGATCTAACTAAGGCGATGCACCAAGATTTAGATGTAAGGCATGATAAATCTATCTTTTGGATGTGATTTAAGGGCATGTTCAACAATCTTCTATGTCCTAAAATAACAATCATCAAAGATAAAGACCTGAATAATTTATTTCATAACATAAAACAATTTGTATGGAAACTTACTGAAAAAGAAGAGTCCAAAGACATGGTCTGAAATCGGTATTCTGTTCAAATAATTGAAGTTGCAAATAATCTATTCAGTAACAACATGGTATAATATTTTTCAAATGGTTAAGAAACAGAGAGGCCAAATTACAAGGGCATAGTATGTGAGTCTTTACAATTATCTAATAAAATAAGAGGCTCAATGTCTTCCTAATCCTTTTTGTATGTATATTTTTTTACCACTTCTAGGTTGAGAGAAGTAGTATATATAGCCAGAGGCTTCCACTACTTGAAAGCTCATAATAGAAAAGATTCATGATCATGAGTGATGATGTTTGCAATGATGACTCATTGTGCTGATTGTAACAAAAAGATTCTTGAGCATGAACCCAGTCACCCATGACCCAGGTGCATCCCCTGTGAATGATGGCAATGGTCCCAGCCTTTGAAAATAGCTAAGGCTCAAGTGAGCATGTGTCACAGCCTTGTAGATTTAATCAAGACACGTGACAGGATATTGAGGCCCAAACTTCATTCCATCCTTTCTATGAATGAAATTCTCATTCTAAGAACACGTGGAAGAAGCCTCAGTGTATCAGCACCATTGTGGGGCTGGCCCAAAAGTGCACTCAAGAGGAGGCGATGTAGTGTGTGGTCGGGGTCCAAAAGAGAAGGGAAGGGAAGCTCCCCATCAATGAGATTGTATGAAACATCGAAGCATCGAGTGTGGTTGGAAGCTAAGAAAAATGACAAAGCAACCTGAAGGGAGCATGGGATATATTTAATATCCATGGCTAGCTAAACTATTTCCTAGGACCTTAAAAGACATTGCTTTCGATTGGTTTTATTCTTTGTCAAACAATTCAATTTGTTCATTCAATGAACTTGTTGATTCCTTTATCAACCATTTCCAAGTGGACATGACTCCCAAATGGACCTTGCCGATATGATGAGATATAAGAAAAAAAATAATGAAAAGATAATCGATTCTATCTCACGCTATCAGTCACTTTATTCCAAAATTGATGTCAAGATACCCGATCCACATCTTCAAAAGATGTTTATTGAAAACTTTCTAACACACCTTCAAGACAAAATCACCATGATGAAGTTTCCTTCCTTTATGAATTTATGCACAACACTTTGTGATTATCATAATTCAACTAGTAGTTGTGATACATGATCCACTTCTAGTAAACTTGAGAAGTTTGATGATACCAACCAAACCAATCCTCAGCCATTTCAAAAGACAAATAAAGGGTTTTGTTGTGCATGTTTTACGCACACACTCTGCCAAAGGAAGAGACACCCTCTTTTTGCTCCTGACGGGCTGCTTTGTTCCCATCTCATTTTGTGTGCCCTTTTTTTGAAGCCAAAATTGGTCATGTGCCTTCAAACAATCAAATTCCCCTAACCAAATTCACCTATTTGATTTTCGCTAAGTTTTTTTCTTTTGCAAAAATGCCCTTGTGGGTTTCCCTTCGTTCGTTGCCCTGGCATCCTCCAAACCTCATAGACCCGCAACTATAGGTTGCCTCATTTGGGTTGTTGCTCATGTTTCACCACTAAGTGGTGACTAACACCCAAATTTTTCCCACATGGCAGGGTCTGCACTTAGTTTCTTCATTAGGGCCTTGACCAAGCATCCAAACGAGTGAGAGATTCCACATCTCACCTAACCTGGGTCTGCCATACAAAGAAATAAATGCATGCCATTAATGGAAATTGGCCTATAAACATTGCTCTTGACCCCTCATTTTACTTGGGGCATTCAAATTTGGGGAGAAGCAAAGTTCCCCCCTTCCTTTTTCGACCTTTTGCCTTGTTCTTATTCACTTGGTCCCTGCTTGCTTGATTCGCTTTTTCCTTCATTTGTTGAATTTGGGGACAAGTTGCCTATGAATTTGGGATGTTTTTGTGATGCCTAAGTGAACTACCAAGGTTTCATTAAGTTTTGGAAATTTTTGGAAATTTCATGTCGGGGCACCATCATAACTTTCATGTTAAGTCGTTGTCCCTCCATCACCGTCAAAACTTCCTTGTTGAGCCACCATCCCTCTGTTGTTGTAAGAACTTTCATGTTGGGCCACTATGTGCTCATTTTTGTTTCAAAAGGGTGGCAACCCTTCGGCTCCCCCCTTCCAAATCTCTACATTTTCAAAATAGGTGCAAACATCAAGTTTTCATCATCTAGGGCCCATAAAGTGAGTGACTCCACATGCCTAAAGGGGTTTGGATCAAATTTTCCACGTGTTTAGACATCTCAAAAATTACCTTTCGGGCCATCATCCCTCCGTTCCCATTCAGGAACTTCCTTTTCAGGCCACCGTCCCTATGTGGCCATTCGGGAACTTCCTTGTCGAGTCGCCATCCCTCTGTGGTAGTTTCAGAACTTCCTTGTCGGGTTTTCATCCCTCAGTAGGTGTTTGAGAACTTCCTTGTTGGGTCACCATCCCTCTATGGACATTTTAGAACTTCCTTGCTGGGTCATCATCCCCCCATGGCCGTTTGGGAACTTCCTTGTCAGGTCATCATCCCTCTATGGCCATTTGGGAACTTCCTTGTCGGGTTGTTTTCCCTCTGTGGTTGTTTGGGAACTTTCTTGTCCATCTGCCATCCCTTCAAGGCTGTCTGTCATCTTCCATCCACTGTTCATCATCTGCCCTCCCTCTGTCATCCACCTTTCATCCAGTGTCTTCCTTTCATTCATCATTTGTCTTCCATCCATCATTTTCCTTTCATCTGTTGTGTGCCTTCTATCTGTCGTCTACCATCCGCCTTCCATCCACCATCTACCATCTGATGTTTGTCATCTGTCATTCACCATTTGGCTTCCATCCATCGTCAGCCTTTCATCCACCATCCATCATCTGTCTTTCATTTGTCTTCCACCTTCCATCCACCATCTGTGTTTCATCTTCCATCCACCATACGCCTTTCATTTGACATCTGCATGCCATCTGTCATTCCTCATCCTTCCACCCTATGGCATCCACAACCCTGAGCCCACATTTATGCTTGTGGTCTAAATGAGCTCCAAATATGATATTAGGATCTTTTGATGATGCATGGATGGATCTAACAAGGAGTTTGTAGGATTTGAGTAACGTTTGCCTTGATTTGTGTATGAAAGCACTTATGACACTTCATGTATACAAGATTCAAGAAACCTACCCAGGTCCATCGAGGAGGCCTACTGAGAAAGCTAAATAAGGAAAAGGAACATTGCTCCTTCCACCACTCATTAATGCTCACATCTTCCCCTAGCACCCATCAATAAAGATGGCATTAGAAGTAGGCCTATTTCAAGGGATTCAGTGACAAATCTATAAAGGGTGGCCTTGAAGGTGGTGGAAGGGAGCAGTTGTCTCCTCCCTCCAAAAAAATGATCATGATCCATCAGGAGTTGTCTCATGATCATCTGATCCATTTAACAATGATGAAAATTTGTGAACAAGGTGTACTTGATTGGTTGAAGGATACTACAAATACACCAACAAGAAGGAAAATTTTGAATAATTCAACTATAGCAAAAGGCAATCAGCTAGAAGACAAAACTACTACAGTGACTATCACTATAGGACAAAATAGAGAAAATACAAAGAATGTATTTTTTAAATTTCTATATAATGAGGGGTAGGTGAAGCCCTAGTGCGAAAAATCTAAGCCACACAATGTAATTCAATCGTATCCATTCATTTGGGATTTGGAAAACTATAAATAGGGGCTTGCCCCTCATTTGTAAGGTGTTGGAGATCTATTGTGAAGGAATTATGTGGCAATAGAGAGCTACATTGCATGATTCATGGGTGTTTCTCTTGAGTTTTTTCATTATGTATGCATGGTTCTACTTCCATATTAGCTTTAGTTATTAGTTTTTTGAGAGGAAGTGATAATGGTATTTGTTGTTACAATATTTGATGAATTTACAACTCATACTTTTAATGGTTTGTTGATGATGAATCACTTTGTAAAGTTGGTCTAAGCTTCCTTACTTCATTGCTGAAACTTAAGTTCAATTGCATGTTCATGATGTGTGTGTGCAATTTTAAAATCTGCAATCCTTAGGAGATTGCACTGGTTTTGTATAACTGTAGGTTTCTCTTAGCCAAGAAAAAAACTAGTTTAGGAAGTTTGTCTACTATAACAACCCCCATGATTAATGTTCATTCATAGTTTCAGGTCTAGGAACTTCTCCCTTTAACTGCCCTTTTTTCCTTTTTTCCATAGGTGCATTAGACAAGATTCATTGCACATTGTAAAGCCAAATCTGAATTTGAAATAGGAGTTCTAGATTGTCATTTGAACCTGCAGCAACTGAACAACAATTTATGCATCCTAAGAACTCCATTTACAAACCCAACTTCCCATGCTTTGTAACTCATCCGTAAGACCGCCTTGTGATTCCAGAAAATCACATCAAACAACTAAGATAGTCCAAGCACTGTCAAGACCTAACATTAGAGACCTTGGGATAATGTTATGTAATTTTATTGTGGAAGATTGTCTTTCAAGAGAGGTGATGAACCTATGCATTACCTGTGTTGAGAAGAGCATAAAAAACACATCGACAGAACTAGCACTAGAAGGAGGGTCTGGGATATTGAGGCTACAAATTTGAAATTTGGGAGTTGAAAAGAGCACTTTCAAGAAGAAATATAAGATAAGGAGATCTCTTTTAATGCTGAAGCTTAAAATTAGAAAATTTCGAAGGCAAACAAAAGTTGAGTTGAAATGGAGCAGCACGTGCAAATCAACATCACTCAGCTACATGCATATTTTAACATGAGATTGAAGAAACCATTGCAACAATTTGCATTGGAAAATAAGTGTAGGATCCATTGCACTGGTAGACACAATGAATTGGGGTGTCTAACATTCTTGGAAAAAAATGAAAGAGTCTTTCAAGGAGAAATTCCCTTTTGGGAAATACACCGACCCTTGACTCCCAAAGGTCCAGAAAAGGAAATGACTAACATGGTAGCCAAGGCATTCGAAGAGCTGATCCAAGAACATTTGAGTAGAAAGGATGGATTAATATTGGAAGAGGTAATAATTTCAAGTTGGTGCAGATCTCACAATGCATCACATTCATAATTCACTCATTCATCATGTGCAAATATCATCACTCAAGTCAAGGGCTATTAGGGAAAGCTAGAGAAATCGACTCCCAATGAAGAGAAGTCATCCCATGAGGTGGGAAATTTTTCAACATATGAAGGACAACACCTTTAAGTTGGACCAAGAAGCTTCACATAAATAGATGCTGGGACAATAAACATTGAAGTTGAAAGTCAAGAGGAAGAGGCTGAAAGTCTTGGGACAACAAAGTGCCTTGATGAACATTTGATTGTAACTAATTCATAACGATTTCCCTCAGTCAATAAAGGGAAATCATCCACTTAGGAAGAAGAACCATTGGCAGTTGAGGATGGATCAACAAAGTCTGCAACAGTGTATGCTGGGGCAGCCGATGAAGATGTTGAAAATCAAAAAGAGGAAAAGGATGACAACCTTGGCACAACAAAAAATGGTGATGAAGAAATGAATGAAATCAGATTAGAGGACCTCTCCATCTATAAAAATAGTGACCAAGCATCTGAAGATGCAGATTTGGAGGAGTGGGAACAACTATAGGTTGCGATTGTTCGCCATCCAACCTCCCTCCCGAGTGATGATGAGGACCCAATAGCAGAAAGATATGACCAAATCATGTCCAAATTAGAAAAGGATTGGTCTGAGCTAAGATATCAAGTGGAGTTGGAGGTTCTATTACTCCCAAATTGGTGCAGACTCCATGATTCATCACATTCTGATTTTGTATGTGAGTTATGCAAAGAGGTTTTCAAACAATTTAGAGGACAAGTGGAGAAACCAAGTGCTTGACCTCCTCTACTTGATACCCATATCAAATAAGAAGACCAAAATATGGAATCAAGTGATGACTCGGCTGAGGGCAAGCCTCAAGAGGATGTTGGGACAACAATAGAAGAAGGACAAAAATACAATCTCAAGCTTCTGAGTGATGAAGTAGATCAAACAAGAATGTTTCCCACCAATCATCAAGAATTTCTTCCTCTTGAAGAGTATTTGTGCACCATGGACAATAAGCTTTATTGCGAGTCTTTGGAGGAAAATTGCATAGTAGATTTTGGTCCCCTTGATGAAGTGCCATCAATTGATGACTTCTTTCCATTAGGATTTTTACTACAGAGGTATATGCACACAGAGGAAGTGTACATCCTAGAGGTTAGCAGGGATGAGGATATACTACCATAACTCCTAGGTGGTGAGGCATTGGAACCTCCAGAATGGGAGAGGGGTTCCTTCTCCATTTATAGTGATAGTGACCAAGAAGAAATGATTGAACATCTTGATGAGACACATGAAATGCAAAAATAAGAAGATAAAGGCAGAGATATTTCTATGGCTACCAATAAACATGACATTCTTGGTCAACTGCAAGATTTAACTGGTGGTCCTTCTACCTTGTTCATTGATGATCCTCCTTCACTTTCAAGGAGCTATAGTAGGATAGATTCATGCATGTCATTGTCCTATGAGATTGAACATCATAAAAATAAGGTTGACACCTGAGAAAGGAACTGGGACAACATACTGCCATCTGAGGACAACAACCAAGTGGGTACCAAGTTTGTAGATGATCAATGTAGAGAAGTATTTCATTTTGAAGAACTACCAACAGGGGCTGCGGATCCTACACAAGGTTTGGAAGAGGTGTTTGTTGCCCCATATTCCCAACCCTATGCAAGCTCGAGATAAGAGATGTTGCACCCTCCACTTTTCCCACCCGAGGCTACCAATGCAATGATCGATGATGCAGTACTTGCTCTCGACTATTAAATGTTGCCACCTCCATGTGACGACATCTAGTTTCTATCCTTCCTTGCCCTTGTTAATTTTCATAGTTGCATTTATCATTTTGATTATGGGAATGAGGGAAGGAAAACTTTCTTACGGATCAACCATGGGTTTGACGAACCTCCTCAATTGTTGATTTTTTGAGACTATGTGATTAAATTTGAATGTTGCAATAATAAACTTCTTTTTTTGGAGTATAAAGATAAATTTTCATGGCTTAGAACCATAGTGATTTCCCTATTACTTGCACATGCATTACAAAATCTAAGGGGTGTGAGTATCGGTTTTCCCTACCTAAATGTAGTGCTTTGTAAATATCTTTGTACATAGCCTATGTTGAGTAGTGCAAGTTTCGCGTATATAATCCACTTTCCTACTTTCATTAGGTTAGTTGGTTTGTTGTAGGTTGTTTTCTTTAGAGTATTTTCTTTGTTGTTTTCTTTCGTTGTCCCACTTTGGTTAGTTTAGGTGTTTTCTTTTCATTTGCTTTTGTTTTCTTTTTGTTTTCTTTTGCTTTGCTGATGCTTTGCTAAGGGTCTCTCTTTTTTTAGCTGGGCACATCTGTGCGCACAACAATCATCTTACCACTTGGGTTTGTTCTATGTATTTATTTGTTAAACTCTAATCAAGTTTTTTAGAGTGAATGGTGAAGGTCTTTTGTTAGTGTCAACTGATTTGGACATTTGATTCAAAAAGGATAATTTGTTGGTTGGTCCAATTCTGATGTATTATGGAATCTTATATCTCTCACATATTTTAAGAATCTAGAGGTTACTGTAGGTCCTTTGTGAAGTCTATTTAAATGAAATATCTAAAATTCTTCTTCAGTGCCACTGTGATTATCAGTTGTGAATGTGAGCTTCATTGCTTCCAGTTTGAAATGAAAGGAATTGAAAATAAAAATCAAAAGAAAAGAAAAACATTGAAACTCAAAAGAAAGAAGAAATTCAACCTTTCAGGAGAATCTGAGCAACTCTACTGGGGCTATGGACGCCTGGCCGGTAGTAGAGAAATATTTGGGAGAATCACAATGAAAACCTCGTCGGGGCTATGGATTCCTAACTCATAGCGAGGCAATGTCCCAGATTCTTTTGGAGTTAGAATAAACTATGTAGCTTAACTTGAAAGAGATTGGGTTCTTGTAGCAACTGAAGGATGGGAATTAACGCAATTGCACACTTGGATTTTCAGCATACTGAAGGTTGGGTTGGCTAGTGGTTTTGATCCTTTGGTCAAGCATCTGGTTCATTTTTCCTAACATGAGGATCAAAACCAAATATTATGGGTTCGTGATTCCATTTTGTCATCGAAATGTGTTGGAGCATTTCCCTAGTGAGTCACCATTTATTGTGCATGTTTTGCACACATGCCCCGTCGAAGGAAGGGACCCCCTCTTTTCGCTCTCGACGGGCTGCTTTATTCCCGTCTCATTTTGCATGCCCCTTTTTCAAAGCCCAAATTGGTCATGTGCCTTCAAACAATCAAATTCCCCTGAGAAAATTCACCTAAGTGATTTTCACTATGTCTTTTCTTTTAACGGAAATACCCCTACGGGTTTCCCTTCATCCATCGTCCTGGTGTCATCCAAGCCTTGCGAACCCACAATTGTGGGTCACCTCATTTGGTTTGCCACTCATTTTTCATCTTTGAGTGGTAACTAGAAACCAAATTTCTCCTGCATGGTGGGATCCACACTTAGTTTCTCCGTTCGGGCCTTGACCAAGCATCCAAACGAGCGAGAGATTCCACATCTCACCTAACTTGGGTCTGCAATACAAAGAAATAAATGCATTCCATTAATGTAAATTGGCCTATAAACATTGCTCCTAACCCCTATTTTTACTTGGGTCATTCAAATCCGGGGAGAAGCATAGTCCCCCCCTTCCTTTTCCCATTTTTCCTTGTTCCTATTGACTTGGTCCTTGCTCGTTTGATTCACTTTTTCCTTCATTTTTTTACTTTGGGGACAAGTTGCCTATGGATTTGGGATGTTTTTTTCATACCTAAGTGAAATTCAAAGGTTTCGTTAAGTTTTGGGAAGTTACAAAATCTTCATGTCAGGTCACCGTCCCTCCGTCACCATCGGAACTTTCATGTTGAGTGACTGTCCCTTCATCGCTATCAAAAATTTCTTGTCAAGCCACCATTCCTCTGTTGTTGTTATAACTTTCATGTTAGGCCATCATGTGCTCATTGTCATTTCAAAAGGGCGGCGACCCTCCCGCTTCCCCCTTCCAAATCTCTGCATTTCTGGAATGGGTGCAAACTTCAAGTTTTCATCATCTAGGGCCCATAAAGTGAGTCACTTCACATGCCTAAAGGGGTTTGGATCAAATTTTCCAAGTTTTTAGACATCACAAAAATTCCCTTTTAGGCCTCCATCCCTTTGTGGGCATTTGGGAGCTTCCTTGTTAGGTCGTCGTCCCTTCGTGGTCTTTCAGGAACTTCCTTGTCGGGTCATCGTCTTTGTGTGGCCGTTTTGGAACTTCCTTATTGGGCCACCATCCCTTTGTGGCCATTTGGGAACTTTCTTGTCAAGTTATCATCCCTTCGTGATCATTTTGGAACATCCTTGTCTGTTTTTCGTCCCTCCATGGCCTTTTTGGAACTTCCTTGTCAGTTCTTCGTCCCTCTATGGCCGTTTGAGAACTTCCTTGTTGGCTCATTGTCCCTTTGTGGCTGTTTGGGAACTTCCTTATCCGTTTGTCATCCCTCTATGGCCACTCGTTCTCTTCAATTTATCATTTGTCGTCCACCTTCCATCCATCATCTGTCTTCCATCTGCCATCCACCTTCTATTCATCGTCTGCCTTCTGTCCGTCGTCTGTCGTCCACCTTTTGTCTGCCCTCTGCCCTCCACCTTCCATCTATTTTCTTCCTTCCATTCATCGCCCACCTTCTGTCCATTGTCTAACTTTCATTTTCCATCCACTATCCACCTTTTGTCCACCATCCACCTTTCACCTTTTGTCTACCATTCACCCACCATTTGCCATCCATCTTCCTTACGCCCTATGGCACCCGCACCCCTAAGCCCCCATTTATGCTTGTTTTCCAAATGAGCTCCAAATATGAATATTATGATCTTTTGATGATGAATTGATGGTTCTAACAAGGAGTTTGCAAGATTTGACTAAATTTTTCCTTGATTTGTGTATGAAAGCGCTTATGAAACTTCATGTATGCAGGATTCAAGAAACCTATCATGGGTTCGATGGGGAGGCCTATTGAGAAAGTTGCAAAAGGAAAAGGCACATTGCTCCTTTCACCACTCATTATGCTCGCCTCTTCTCGTAGCACCCATCAACAAAGCTAGAATTAGAAGTAGGCCTATGTCAAGAGAGTCAGTGACAAATCTATAAAGGATGTCCTTGAAGGTGGTGGGAGGGAGTGGTTGTTTCCTACCTCCAAACAAATGATCATGATCCATCAGGAGCTATCTCATCAGATCATCTAATCCATTTAACAATGATGCAAATTTGTAAACAAGGTGTACTTTATTGGTTGAAGGATACTACAGATGCATCAACAAGAAGGAAAATTTTGAACAGTTTCAGCTACAACAAAAGGGTAATCAACTAGAAGACAAAACTACTATAGTGATTGGCCACTACAGGACAAAATAGAGAAAAGACAAGGAATGTATTTTTTTTAATTTTTATATAATGAGGTGTAGGTGAAGCTCTAGTGCAATCAAATCTGAGCCACACAATGTAATTCAATCCCAACCATTCATTTGGGTATTGGAGAACTATAAATATGGGCTTGCCCCTAATTTGTAAGGTGTTGGAGAGTTGTTCTAAAGGCATTATGCAGAAATAGAGAGCTACATTGCGTGATTCATGGGTGTTTCTCTTGAGTTTGTTCATTATGCATGCATGGTTCTACTTCCATATTAGCTTTAGTTGTTAGTTTCTTGAGTGAAAGTGATAATGGTGTTTGCTGTTACAGTATTTGATGAATTTCTAGCTCATACTTTTTGTGGTTTATTGATGATGAATTACTTTGTAAAGCTAGTCTGAGCTTCCTTACTTCATTGCTGCAACTTAAGTTCAATTGCATGTTCATGATGTGTGTGCAATTTGAAAATCTGTAGTCCTTAGTAGATTGCACTAGTTTTGTGTAACTATAGGTTTCTCTTGGCCAAGCAAAAACCTAGTTTAGGAAGTTTGTCTATTGTAGTAGCCCCCATGATTACTGTTCATTCATAGTTTCAGGTCTAGGAACTTCTGCCTTTCCCTACCCTTTTATACTTTTTTCATAGGTGCAATAGACAAGGTTCATTGCACATTGTAAATTTAAATCTGAAGCTTAAATAGGAGTTGTAGACTGTTGTTTGACCTTGCAACAATTGAACAACAATTTCCACATCCTAAGAACTCTATTTGCAGACCCAACTTCCCACACTTTGTAACTCATCTGTAAGACTACCTTGTGATTCCATCAAATCACATCAAACAACAGAGATATTCCAAGCACTATCAAGACCTGACATTAGAGACCTTGGGATAGTGTTCTACAATTTGATTATGGAAGACTTTCTTTCAAGAGAGGTGATGCACCTATGCATTACCTATGTTGAGAAGTGCATAAAAAACACATCAACAAGTTTTTACAGTTTAATCCTCCTCAACAAACCCCTCTACCTACCAATAATCAAATAGCATCTATTAAGACTGCGGTGCCTTTCAGTTACAGAGATCCAAAATGAAACTTCACACCTTTACCTAATACCCTCCATAATATAATGAATTAAATTTTACAACAAAAAATGATTAACTTACCTATTGTCCATGCACCTTATCCTAATAAGCCTTTATCCCCATCCTTTAACTTCAACGCTATTTCCATTTTCATAGAAAAAATTGATATGACATTGAACAATGTAAGCGTCTTAAGCATCTTGTTCAAGACCTCCTTAATTCAGTTTGTTTATCCATTACTGGTGTTAATGATAAAGGCAATAAGTTTTTTTCCCCCCCAAACCAAAATTTATAAATTTTCACTAATCCTATGCCTAAGCATAATATTTCATTTGTCAAAGCTAGTGAAACTCCGCATAATGATGTTATGAATGTTGATACAAATGATGAACATTTTGATCATCTTCTGAATGTGACCCATGTCAAGCCAATGGATGAAATGGTAGGCATGATAGATGTTATCCCTCGTAAGGTCCAACCTAAAACATCTCTTGATATTAATTTTTCCCTTCAAGGAATACTCAAAAATCTCTCCGATGGTCCTCTCTACATAGCCAGTTGAATCTATGACAAGCCCACTAATGGGATACTAATAGATCTCACCTGTGGAGAGAATGTGATCATAGAAGAATTTTTGGTACTACATGATCTTTATCAAGATATTTATGATAAACGTAACACATGGATCAAAATGCACAATTTTTTTTCTTTCCCTACAATTGGATCTATCACCCTTCTATTACAGATATGACCCAAGACATTGGATGTTACATTCTCTATCATCCCACAATCAAACTAGTTTCATTTGTGGCTAGGCCACCCATGGCTTGACTCAATGAAAATTGTCCCCTCGGTTCTTCACAAATGCTTGAAGTTTCCCTTTGACAATGATATATTTATTTTCCACCATATCGGCTTTAATCCCTTGTCTTCCAAAGGAAACTTTTCCTTGGAAGCCTTTTGGCCTGAGCCCATAGAACCCATCACCCCCTGAAGAGATTTCATTTTCATTGCTTATCAAAAATTTAAAGCTAATAAAATATCTGAATTATCTCTTTGCAACATGTCCCCATCCACTTTTGAAACTCCCATCCTTGATGAAACTATGTTGCAACCCGAATTAGACCCTCCTAACCAAACAACACTTGAAACCTCCTCTACATCGTCCAAGCGGCCTAGATATCATGAAAGTAATTCCATCATGCTTCCTCACATAAAATAAGTTTATAAAGCAAAGGATAAAGTGGTTGAACAACCTATGATTCCTTATGTTCCTCCCCCTAGGGATGACAAGCAACCTATGGTTGATCAACCCGCTCCTTCCTAGATGCAACATGACAATAGAATAAAAAGAAATAGAGGAGCTAGGGAGTGTAGGTGTCACCATCGTGCTCTTGCTTGTAAGTCATGTGATGAAGAAAATAATGAAAAGAAAATCATAATCCACACTTGTTAGAAGCAATGCATGATGGTCCTCCTCCCCCACCACCACAACATGATCCTATACCTCCATCACAACCAAAATTACATGCTTCCATTGATATTTCCATTTTCCCTCCTATTGTCATTAATTTGGATGATGATGAGGAGGAGATTGCTAAAATAGATGAAGAGGTGCATAATAATTTGAATACATTATTTTCTTGTTCCATGAGCTTACATGACACCTCTCCTAGGATGAGAATTGACCTTGATTCTAGTTCTACAATTGCTATTGTCCCTCTAGCTAGTTTCCCACCCACACCTTACACTGAACAAGATTTGGAGGCGGATGACTTGCTTGATGATTGAAGTGCATTTTTCCTTACTAGTCTCTTTCTTTTTCTTTTGTGTGTTTGTCTGTGACGTATTTCTTTGTACTATTATGTTTGATGTTCTCTCTTTTTGTGACATTCTTCTATTTTTCCCTTCATTCGTCTATATGTCATGACTTTTCTTTCACTTTTTTTCTTTGGCTTTTCACCTTCCTTTTGGGGATGACACAAGGCATTGAGACCAAAATTTCTCTTTCATGTTGACCCAAAAGGCCTCTTTTTCTTTTTATTTTCCTTTTTATTTTGCTTGTTTTTTCCTTTTGGGGATGATGCAAGGAATTGAGGCCACAATGTCTCCTTCATGTTGACCCAAAAGGCTCGTTTATTTTTCTTTTTCTTTCACCTTCCTTTTTGGGATGATGCAAGCCATTGAGATAATAATATCCCTTTCATGTTGACCCAAAAGGCTCTTTTCCTTTGTCTTTTTCTTTTTATTTTTTTTTCCATTTGGGGATGATGCAAAGCATTGAGACACCCTATGTATCATCCATGTTGACCCAAAATGATCTTTATTTTTCTTTATTTTTTCTCTCTTGGTGACCTCCTAGTTCTATGTAGTTGGGGGAATGATGACAGTTCTGAGCTCTCTAAACAAACATTGCAGCAACGAACATATTGACCCTAAATCCATAGATCCCTTATGTGTTTGATGTTTTTCATTTTGGGGGCAACCCCTTCTCCTTTTCTCTCTTTTTCTTTGCATGAAATAGCCTTACTTGGAAACATATGATCTGATGTAGGGCTTTCTAGCATGGCTCTCATGTATTTTCTTTCTTTTTGCATTTTTCATTTTGCTACTTTAAAGAAATTTCTCACAGAACATTGTGTAGCAATTCTTTTAAAGTGGGGGCATACACTAGCATTATTTATTTTTGCATTTTTATTTTTCTTGGTTCTTAGTGTAGCCTTACTATTTCATATGATGCATTTTTCATTTTTTCGATGAAATTGGGTGTAATTTCCTTCATGAAAGTTATCTATATTAGCATATTACATTCCTCTTAGTGGCCTGATGCGACACACTGCATCCCCTAAGTTGTAAATTTTCTATTCTTTGATTTTTCCTCTCTTTGAGAAATTAGACACAATGTTCCCTAAGTTAAAGACCTCGCATGAACTAAGCAAGACTCCTTTAAACATCCCTTTTTCATTTTACATGTTGCATTTTTGCATTTTGCATATATGGCCACCTTGCATAACACAACTTGCATGCCTATGGTGTCATATTGCACTTATTCATGAGCTCTAAGAATAAAAATATTTTCTTGTCTCATGAAGCTTGAAAATCTTATTCTTTTGTGGTGCCTTATCAAAGTTATCAGGAGGTATAACTTTGGTATGGTTAAGCGGGAAGCTAAACCAGTAACACGAATTTCCCCATAGCCACATGCATGTGTGTGAGTGCATACCAAACATGAGTATGTTTCTCACCTTTTGGGCCTTCTCACCCAACACAAAACCAAAATTTTCATCACCCCAGAGTGAGTACACATATTTTCAGACAAACAACCTAGATTTGATCCACAACTAGTTGGACAAATGGTCTAAGCTGGATCCGTCTTTCCCTCTCTTTTCACTCGTTCATATCACTTCCTTGTGTGATATTTTGTACTAATTTTTTTTCCATGGGATCTTGATCATCCCTCTCGATTATATTTATCTCATCTTACTAGCATGAGTGCATTTGGATCCCTCTCGGTATGCATGTCTAGGATACTTTAGTATGATTTTGAAGCAAGTTCATCCTCTCGCTAGTGGGGGCTAAATATGTCGTAAACCATGTATCCTTGACATTTTTCACTCATTTGGGCCTTTTCCTATGGATTTTTGCATGTTTTTTCTTAGATTTAATGTTGTAATGTGACCAACACAATCACATTAGGTCTTGAATGATTGCAAATCAACAAAAATCTAACGATGTCTTACAAAGGTTTTGTGAAGTGTTGTAACACAATTTTTTTACTTTTCTAGGAATTTTCTACAATAATTCATCTAAATAACCCCTTTCTAAGCCTTATTTCAAAGTGTTGTAAGGTGTTGTAACACACTTTCCCAGGATTGTCATCAACAAATTGACCCTTTCTTATGTTAAAATGATCCCTTAATGCAGTTATAGGTCCTATTTAAGTGTGTTTCGGAAGACAATCCCATTAAAAAACATCAATCACCTTTTAATCCCCAACATCCACTTGAAATTTCCCAAGTGGACTAAGTCGCCACCTTGGGTGACTTAGTCCTATTTGGCATAAAAATAAAATTTAATCTTATTTCCAGTGGGATTTTGTTTCTGAAACCTTAAGGTCAGCCTGTGATGAGGTATTTTCAAGGAATTAGGGCATAAAATGTATAAATAAGGCTTTTTCCTCTCATTTTCATCTCCTCCATCTTCATAAGAAATCAAGAAATCTATCTTCTCAAGAAAGAATCAAGCATTCAAGCACTAAGGACATCAAACAACATCCATTGGACTTGATCACTTGCATATCTTCATAATTCTTCAACAAGGGCTTGGTGAGTTGTTGTACTTGCACGTTATTCAATCATCTTTCCCTTTACATTTCATTTCATTTTCTAGGATTTGATTACCAAAATGGGGTTTGACTTAGGCAAACCCTATTCTCTAACCCTAGCCCTTTCCCCCTCTTTGCATGTTTATTTTTCAGACTTTGTATGTAGACTAGTGAAATAGTAAGGTGCTAAAAGGTGTCATATTTCCATCTAGATCATTACAAATCAACAAACCCTAAAAGGATCTTAAAGACAACTTGCAAGTCAACATCTGAAGATTCAAACATGGGTCTCTATCAGAAACAAAAGTACAAGTGGGTAGCTACAAATTCTAGTCTCAAGATTCCCAAAAGTCATAGGTGGACTAAGTTACAATCATTGGAAAAATAGTCCCACTGCCAAGCCTCAAAAGTGATCTCTATAGATTTGGACACCCATTTCCCCAAAACTGGTTCTGACAAAGTTTCCCTGAAGCAAGACTAAGTCGCCCAACTTGGTGTAAGTGTTCCAGTCAGCATCAACAATAGAATCTAGAAGATTCTAGAACTCCTCTTCATCAACCTTAATTTTCTAGGTGCACCAATTTTGCCTCCTTTAGTTTTATTACAATTTTCATACATTTTAGGTCATTTTACATAGTGTTTTCAATACATTCGCATTGCATTAGTTTAAATTTCATAGATAGTTCATTTCATTAGATAACAACACTTAAACACATCCCACATTACATATCAAGCCCCTAATATTGAATGAACCCACAAATGTTTGAGTGGAAAGAGCTCTCTCACTAGCTTCTAGGTGAAAACCCTAGAAGCCTTTGGGGAATACTCTTTCCACTTTAAATTTGTGGTTCACAAAGTTAAGTGTTGTGTAATGGAATTTATAAATGTCAGGTTTTGTCCCTAAAAAATTGTAATTAGTTAGGATTGGATTTTACTTAGAGGGGCCAATTAAGGAAAATTAACCTCAATCAATTAATAAAGCCCTAGTTCAATGTGAAAGTGTAGAGATATAGCTTACAACACCAAAAATAAGGCACAATTGATTCCATTTAATTTTAAAGGGCCCTAAACTTAAAGTGAGTATGAAAAACATATTACAACACTAAATTAAGGCATAATTAAGCTCATTTTATTGTTAATTATTTCCAAATTAAGTGTGAAAATTTGATATGTTTTCCTATACTACATTTTACCCCCACTTTATTGAGAGGATGAACCCATGTCAAACTCACACTAAAGTAGACATTCAAGAATCTTATGTATGCAACAATTACAAAGATACACAATCATACAACATCAAAAAATAGGAAGATCAAGCCCACACGGTCTTATCGGAACAAAACACATCTAAGCCATCAATTTTGTGCATGCTCATTCTAGGGTAGTGGAACCTCAGACTGTCCACTAGGTGAGTATCCAAAAAGGGTAGAAAATGAGAGAATCATATTAGGCTCCCATACCATATCAAAGCTATCCTCTTGGAAAATTTAATAAGGTACCACAATTCTAGGCAAGGCTCCACAGGCAAACAAGGTGTGTTATGCTAGGTGGCATTGAATTTAAAGGTTCAAGCTTCACAGGGATTAACAAATTGTGTTATACTAAACACCTATGAACAAGGAAATGCTCCACAAGCAAGCAAGGTGTGTTATGCTTGGTGGCCTTGAATTTAGGGTTTGACCTTCATAAGGTTAGCAAGATATGTTATGCTAAACACTTATGAACAATAATTCTAGTAAAAAAAAAATTGTTCAAAGGGATATTTCTTAGTTTATGTAAGTTCTTCTTCTTAGGAACATCATGCCTAATGTCACCAAGAGAAGACAAGTCAAGAGTAAAAGATCCAAAACTTAGGGAATGTAGTGTGTCGTATCACCACTAAGAGGAAAGTCGTATGCTAAGAAATGTAACACTCTTGGAGGAAATCAAACCCAATGAAATGACCAAAAAAATGATGCATCACAAGAAAAATAAAATTGCACCATGAAACATGAGAAATTTCGAAAGATATTATCGAAGTATTCCCCCACTTTAAAGTGGTTGCTAACACCATTATTGTGAGAAATTTCTTTAAAGTAGCCAATGTTCAATCCTAATACATGAGATCTTCCTCAAAAAGCCCTATTCCAAATCATATGTTTATGAAATGAAGCTATATCATGAAAAAGGGAGGAGGGGTTGCCCCCAAAAATACATAATGGATCTATGGATTTAGGGTCAATATATCTTTGCTAGAATATTGATATAGAGCTTGAAAACATCATCATTCCTCAAATACTCATAGAACTAGAAGAATGACACAAAAAGAGTGAAAAAAAGAAAGAAAAATCCTTTCAGGTCAACATGGAAGAGACCTAAATGTTTCGATGCTTTGCATTATCCCCAAAAGGAAAACACAAGACAAGTGAAAAAGATAAAAAAAATTATGACATAGAGAAGAATGTAGATACAAACAGAGGAATGCACATGAAAAGAGAGAGAGATACATAAAATGAAATAGTATGAGGGATAACATTACATGTATGTAACCACATAAAGAAACATGAAAAATAAAATAAAGCAAAATACTAGTAAGGCACATGTGATTCAACCTATGGTAGGTCATTTGCATCCCAATCTTGATCGGTATATACGAAAGGTGGACAACTAGCCAAAGGGACAATATCAAGTAGCAAAACTAGGACAAGGCTATCTAACCCCTTTCCCCCACTAAGTGCAGGACAACGATCAATTGAGATGGGTGATGAGAAAGAGCTCCTTGCAATAAAAAGAATGATTTGTGGTGAATTTAAAACATGTGATAGTGAGGATAATAGAATCCTACAACTATTACATGATAAGGAGAAACATGCATGTAATTTCTATTTGATTATAACCTTAAAGGAACTACCAAGAGGGTTGAATTCACTCAATATCCTCTTTAAATCATGAAAATCATTAGTAAGATGTCCAAGAGTTCTATGATATGCACAATAATTCATGTTCTTAAGTTTGTTGCTTCTAATTTTAGGTGGTAACTGAATCAATCCTAGATGGAGAAGTTCCATTTTTTGTTCAATTTATATTTGAGTATGTAGGAATGGTAATTTTGAGTTTGTAAGGTTTGGATTTATTGCTTGATTCACCAAATTTTTGAGATATATGTTGAGGAGAATGACCTAAGAGGATCCTATCATCCTTATGAGGAATTTTTTATTCCTTAGGAAGGAGGACACTTATATTGGAAAACGGGTCTTGATATCCTAATCCTTGTGTTTCTTCAATAGGAAGTTCTAAAAGTTTGTGAATTTCATGCTCATTAGTTATCTAACATCCTTGTTTAGTTAAAATATTAAAGCCTTGTCCATAAGTCTCTTTGAGGTTGATGGGAGTGTTAGTCAGTTTTGTTGAACAAGACAAAGAAGAGGGGGGGTGAATCAGTTGTAACAAAATTTTAACCTTTAAGAACTTCCACTAGAAAATTAGATCAACACAAATAACTTACTTTGCTAATGTGATTAATCATTAAGTTCAAAAGAATAAATTGAAAAGAATCACACATATACAATAACACTAGATTTATGTGGAAAACCAAAAAAGGGAAAAACCACACTAAGGATTAGGTCACAATATAAAGAATATCAAAACCGATTACAAAGGCTCATTGCCTAAGAAGGCTCACTACCAAAAACAAGACTCACTGTCCAACAAGGGTTAACCACCTGGAGGGCTCCATGCGACATAGATACAAAGAAGATAGAAGATTTTTGTTACAAAGAGAAGACAACCTCAATACAAGAGAGATTTCCACAAAAAAATTCTCAAACACTTGCAAACATGCATGAATGATAGAGTACACCTTCAACTCACTGCATCCAATAGATCGATAATTAGATTTCACACTAATCTACTCAACCACACATTGTATTTTTCATCTATTTTCACATATATCTTTCTCTATTTCTTTACACACCTTTTGTCAACATCTCATCATATATTTATACCATCTTCAACTTTGAAACATGTATGGAAGATATCCAGATCTTGGAGTTCTAGATATAACAACTTCCAACAATCATGATTAACATATCTGAACCACATGAACATAGGAGAAAATACCAGAGTAAAACCTAAAGCAACCACTAAATACCTGAAATATTTCTTCATTACAATTTTCTCAATATCCTCAACTTAAAAAACCAATAACCATTATCCATAACATCAATGAAAATAGTAACCAGTGGAAAACTAGTTAACCAGTTGACATCAATGACAACAACTTCATTCATGACTCATACTTGCAACAAATTTGTTAACATAAGATGGATGGGTATGAAATTCATTAGAGGAGATAGGTTCACTCATTGTTGGAAGTTTAGGCTTAGTTTGTGACTCAATTTTAGGATGTACAACATCAAACACCTTAAGTTGTGTAGGTTGTTTTATGGAAGGATAAAAGGATGCATTATTCTCAAGATTGTTAAGGAAATCATTTATGAACTCATGCAAGCTAGCATCATCTTCTCCAATGATGTAAAATTCATGAGGACACTCATTAGGAGTTGGTTGAGCATGGTTAGATTCAATTGCATTATGATAATTTCCAAAAACATAGCTTGAAACATCAACCAAGGAGAACAAGGACTTCCACACATTCCTAAAACACTTGTCCATTTTCATATTTTCAGATTTAAAAAAAGGTAATTTTTTTATTACACTATGTAAAAACTTGAAAAATAATGTCTTTGATCTGATTTAATGGATCTATGAAAGATGCTTAGAATGGTTGATTACAATCCAAAAGAGCTTAATTAAAACTTAACACTCAACAAAATTAAATTAACGAAATTACAAAGAGATTAAAGAAAGAACAAAATGAGAGAGAGAAAGAGAGTGCAAACAAAATTGATCATTAATTTCATCATTCAAAACAACTACATCTCCAGACCCCTCTCCAATGAGTGGACCGATCCAATTATTCCTCCAAAAATTCGGTTACATTCGTCATCAGAACCTCCCCTTGGTTTACAAAGAAATTTGCAAATTGAACTTCCAAAGTGCGTGGAAACAAGATTCTCCAAAATCATGGAAATACAATGGATTCTCCAAGGAAACTAATCTCACATTCCTGCAAATTTCTTCCAAAATCACTTACTTCACACCCCCCATTCTACCCCTTTTTATATTACATTTAATGCCAAAATTGGTGTAAAACCAATTAACTACCCAATCTCCCTTACATAGAGAAAATTTCAATAATATCCTCCTTTAATGATTTCCAGAAGGATAATATCCCCTCAAAATAATTTTCTTTCCATTTGAATGGCTACGAAGGGATTTATTTTATGTTATTTAGGGGATATTTTTATGTAATGTTTTATTTCGCCCCTTAATTTAGGAATAATATTCCTAATATTTCTCGTGTAAAGGAAAATATTTTATGTATCTTAAAATATGGGATATATTAGGCCCCTTAACACATGGGATAGAGCCTTATATTTAGGCTTAAAAAAATAAATTAAATCCTTTCAAGAGAATATGGTGGGTGGTGGTCCCACCACACTCTCCTCCTTTTAAGTTCTTCCCCCCTAAAGGCAAGGGAGGCTTCCCATATAAGGTGGGCCACCCCCTATACCTTAGGTGGTTTCCCACTTTATGTGGGTCACCCTCCATTCTATGGGTGGCACCCCACTTAATGTGGGTCACCCCCCATACCATGGGTGGTGCCCACTTAATGTGGGTTACCCCCCTTGTATGGGTGGGACCCACCATATAGATTTTTATATATATTTGGTTTTTTGCCTTTTATTTTTATTTTTTTGTTTTTATATTATTCAAACAATAATATTTTCATGTGATGCCATGTGTTAGGGGCTGATTGATCATTGTAATGACTGGGCACTGACATCATTGAGGCAATTTTGACCCAATCTTTGACCTTTCGTAACTTCGTGATACAGACTCTGTTTTCCATGAAATGAACTCCGTCAGGATCGTGATGATGAGCACTTCACAATGGTGTTGACTTTGACTGGTTTTGATGACTTTGATTTTTTCCCTTTTTTTGGCCTGGGTCTAGGAGTTGACTAGAAGTTTGACCATAAATATCTTGACCTTCGAGACTTCAATTGACTCTGTTTGAGTTGTGTTGGAGTTAGGATCCTGAGAACTTTTTAATGATACCAAAACTGGAGAAAAATGGAGAATTTCAAAATTTGACAAAAATTCCTCTGAATTAGTCCTCCCCATTGGAGAGCTTTTGGACCTCTGAAATTTGGTTACTCAAAAAGTAAGTGAGGGTAAATTTCCCTCACTTTACCAATCTCCATCCACTTTTCCTTGCTTGGATGCATCCCTTTTAGCCCCACTCAAAGGTATTCAACTACTCCTCTTTGTGAAGTCCTAGTGTTTTTGTTGAGGATGACATCTTCATGCAACTCTGACATGTACTCTTGTATAAGGTTTTCAACTGATGGAACTTGCACTTCAGCCTCCTCGTCTAGTATCATTAGAGGTTCGTACAACTTCAAGTTCTCAACGTTGACTACCGAGTAAAACTGCATGTATGGAGGAAGATTAAAGCGGAAGGCATTGGTGCCAATCTTTTCCAAAATCTCAAATGGACCATATCTGATCGGCTTGAGCTTCCTTCCTGCACCTTGCATTCTTTCCTTGCTTATGTTTAACCAAACTTTGTCTCCAACTTGGAAATGATGATCGCTGCGATGCTTGTCATGGTGAGCCTTGTACTTTGCTTGACTCTTTTCCAATTGTGTTTCTACTGCCTGATGAATTACTTGGACCTTCTAGATGAAATTTAAAGCCCTTTTTGCATCAAGGTGTCCATCTTCAATATCATTTATTCCAAAAGCGAAGTCTATTGGTGTCTTTGGAAAGTATCTAAAACAAGTCTCAAAAGGAGACCTCTTTGTAGAAGAATGGGCTGCATGGTTGTAGGCATGTTGCACATAAAGAAAACTTTCATTCCATAACTTAGGATGTTTGCTACAATATCCTCTGAGCAGATGCACAACTATCTTGTTGACTACCTTTGTTTTTCCATTAGTCTATAGATGGAAGGATGTACTCTTCTTCACTTTATTATCCATAAGTCCTCATAAGACTGACCAAAACTCCCCAAGGAATCAAAAATATTGATCTGATACAATGGAAGTGGGTAACCCAAAGTGAACCCATACAAACTAAAAATACATATGAGTTGTTAGTTCAACAGTGACTTGCTTTTTACATGGCATAAGAATACACATCTTTCTAAACCGATCAACTACTACATACAAATAGTCATGCCTTTTCCTAGACATAGGTAACCCCCCAAAAAAATCCATAGAAACACTTTCCCATGGATGAGATGGTACAGGTAAAGGTGTGTACAACCACAATTTCCTATTACTTGGTTTTCTAGTTGTACACATCACACATCCCTTAATATATTTTGTTAAAATTTCTTGCATTTGAGGCCAATAACAATATTTATGAAGTTGTGACAAAGTCTTACTAACCCCAAAATGTCCTACAATTAGTGATGTGTGCGCCTCTCTAATTACACGTTCTTGTTCATTATTTGGAATGCATAATTTCCATAAGTGATACAAGAGTTTATCATGCACATAGTAATCATTTTCTTCTACTTGTTTTCCTTGGATTAGAGCTACATAGATATCCTTAAAAAATTCATCAGTAGCATATTATTCTTCAAAACTTGCATGCATCATAGAACTATTTTTAAGGATTATCAAAGCATTAGAAACTAGAGGTCTAGAAAGAATATCTACTACCTTGTTATGGGCTCCTTTCTTATACTTAATGACGAAGTGAAACTGCTATAAAAATACCATGCACCGAAAATTCCTACTTTGCTACAACTTAGTTTATGAATGCAGATATTGCAATGGTTGTTGGTCGGTATGGATTATTGTTTCCTCTCCCATTATTTAATGTTTCAATTTCTTAACACTCTATACTAATGCATAAAGTTATTTATCATAAGTTGGATAATTACTTACTATGCTAGAAAAAGTTTTAGAGTGGTAACAGATCGACTTACCTCCTTGTGTCAATACTACTCCCATGGTGAATTTGCTCACATTTGTTTCGATCTCGAATGGTTGGTGCAAATCTGGTAGAGCCAGGATTGGTGTTGTGCTTAAATTTTCCTTCAATTTGTCAAAGGCCTTTTTTTGCGGTCCTCCCCACTGAAAATTTATCTTTGTACTTGTTAATGCATGCAATAGTGATGTGATAAAGGAGAAGTTTGCAATAAACTTCCTCTAGTACTGGATAGCTCCCAAAAAACTCTTGACTTCAGTTACAGTACTTGGCTTAGGCTAGTTTACAATTGCCTTGACCTTCGCATGGTCAAATTTCAATTGACCATTCCCTACAATATAACCTAAGTACACAAGGGATGTCTTTGCAAACTCGCATTTAGACATCTTTACATAGAGTTTTTATTTTCTTATTACATCAAAAAAAATGAACATGACTTACATGGTCTTCCCAACACTTGCTAAAAACTAGGATATCATCAAGATATACATTAAAAAGATCATCAATGTAAGGATAGAAGATGTCATTCATGACTCACATGAATGCGGAAAGTGCATTGGTAAGCCTGAAGGGCATAACCAACCATTCATAAAGTCCTTGTTTTTTCTTGAAAGAATTTTTCCAAATATCATTCTCTACAATTCTAATATGATGATAGCCACTTTGAAAATCTAATTTAGAGAAATAAATTGCATGCTTAAGCTAATCAAGCAAGTCATCAATTCTAGGAAGCATATACCTATTTTTTATGGTAATTTTGTTCAGTTCCCTGAAGTTGATGCACATCCTCCATGTTCCATCTTTCTTTGGAACCAAAATGATTGGAGAGCCACAAGGTGATGTGCTTGGAAGAATCACTCCTCTGTTGACAATCTCCTGAACTTTCTTTTTGATTTCTTCATTTTGCATGATAGACAAACGATACATGCCAATATTAGGTAGTGGCACATCCTGCTGCAATAGAATCTCATCTTGAATATCTCTTTTAGGAGGCAATCCTTTTGGTTCTTGAAACAAGTCATCATAAGCGGAAACAACTTTGACCAATTCAGCCTTATGTTTAAGATCACTTCTTTTAAATGCATCAAATGTTTCATGTTTGTTGGCCTTAACAAACATTAACACAAATTTTTTACTGGAGTTCACTAATCTTTTCATATGTCTAGAATTAACTAATGCAAGACTAGTTTTGACTTTGTGTGCACGTACAATATATTCAATCCCATCCTTAAATAGGTGATACTTGTTTTCTTCCCTAAACAAGATAGTTTTACGATCATACAAATATGGACTTCCTAACACAAGTCCGCAAATAACTAAAGGTAAAACATCTGCTACAACCTCATCTTTAAAGTTTGTAGTGATTGCAAAGCTAATATTACATTGTTTAGTGACATGTAATTGTGCATCATTACAAACCCATCCCAAAGGATATGGCTTCAGATGAGGAGTTGTAGTCAGATTTAGCTTTTTAACAACTTCTTCATATATGAGATTAACTTGTGAACCTGTGTCAAATAAAGTATCAACCTTAGTGTGTTTAGTTATCACATGGATATGAAAAAGTTCATTCATTTTCTTATCTACTTTAGGTTGTTTACTTATACTTGCAAAAATACTCAATTCAGATGCAAGAGATATACCTTTGTCTTTACCTTGAATCTTGATAGAAGTTATCTTCGTCTCATCCCTGGAATAAGATCTAAGATCATGTTGTGTTATAGCAGTTGTCTTCTACTTCCCTTTTTTTCCACCATACCTCTTTGGCCTAAGTTTTGGATGTAGTTTCCAGCACTTAGATTCTTCGTGTCCTTCTTTCTTTTGATGAGAATAGGTGGGTTTTTCACCCTCTTTCTTTATTGTGTCTATTTTTTTCCCTTTTCCTTTATCTTTACCCTGAGGTTTCCCCTCAGACTTAGATGATTTTTTATCAAATTTATCAATGAATGATCCCTTAACTCTAGACTCTAAGTGGGTAGCTTGGACACAAACTTCGTCTAGGCTATTGTTATTCAAAACCAAAATTGAATGTCTAAGATAGGAATAAAATCCTCCTATGTACTTCAACAAAGTATCTTGGGTGTATAGAGGAACATCTAATGCAATATCACTTTTACAAAATTCATGAGTGTACTCTTGAGGACTGACCTTTCCCTTGTCTAAACATTTTCTAGTTCATCATTAACTGTTGCATGTAGCCTAAGGGATAGAATTTTATTTTAAGAGCACTTACAAATTCTGTCTAGGACAGGTTGACTTTACCATGTTGGGAAACTTCTACCCTAGTCCTACTCTCCCACTAGGTTAGATTTGTACCCCCTCATCGAAGAGTAGCGAGCTAGATCTTATCAGCATCATCTAAGAGGTTTTGAACTCTACAATAGACTTCAACCTATCGAATCCAGTCATCTAGTTTTCAACATTTAATTCACCACAATACTCTGGTAAGTCAAATTTTACATCCAATTTAATTTTGGGTGTATGTGCACCTTTAAAAGGATTAAAAGGCATAGAATGAGTAGAAGAAGGAGAAGAGGGATAAGAGGGAGGAGAAGGAGAAGAGGGAGGTTTCTTTAGAGGCTTAAGATCGTCTCCTTTTTTCTTTCTTTGCATGCACAAGCTTCATCTCTCTATATCTTTTCTTGCCTCTCCTGGAATAAGACTTTGACCATGGTCTTCATCTCAAGAAAAGCCTTCTGAAAAGCCTTCTCATCAAGCTCTGAACTTTGTCCATCATTTGGATCTGTCATCTATGTTTGTGGATGAGCTCTTCGTCTTCCAATCTTGAGGTTAAATTCTTCAAGCTCGCCTTTTCCTTTCTGAAGCTTGGAGCATGTTAGCATTCAAACCTACAATCTTATCCAAACACGGCTCTGATACCAAATTTGACTGATTTAACGGCTCTATGACAGATGCTTAGAATGCTTAATTACAATCCAAAAGAGCTTAATTAAAACTTAACACTCAATGAAGTTAAATTAATGAAATTACAAAGAGATTAAAGAAAGAACAGAATGAGAGAGAGAAAGAGAGTGCAAATGAAATTGATAACGAAGTTCATCATTCAAAAAGACTATGTCTCTAGGCCCCTCTCTAATGAGTGGACCGATCCAATTATTCCTCCAGAAATTCAGTTACATTCGTCAACAATACCTCCCCTTGGTTTTCAAAGAAATCTGCAAATTGCACTTCCAAAGTGCGTGGAAACAAGCTTCTCCAAAAGCATGGAAATACAATGGTTTCTCCAAGGAAAATAATCTCACAACCCTACAAATTTCTTCCAAAATCACTTACTTCATAGCCCCCATTCTACCCCTTTTTATATTACATTTTATGCCAAATTTGGTGTAGAACCAATTAACTACCCAATCTCCCTTACATAGAGAAAATTTCAATAATATCCTCCTTTAATAAATTCCAGAAGGATAATTTCCCCTCAAAATAATTTCCTTTCCATTTGAATGGTTACAAAGGGATTTATTTTCTATTATTTAGGGGATATTTTTATGTAAGGTTTTATTTGGCCCCTTAATTTAGAAATAATATTCCTAATATTTCCTGTGTAAAGGAAAATATTTTAAGCCTCTTAAAATATGGGATATATTAGGCCCCTTAACACTGGGATAGAGCCTTAACTTTAGGCTTAAAAAAAAAATTAAATCCTTTTAAGAGAAGATGGTGGGTGGTGGTCCCACCACCCTCTCCTCCTTTTAAGTTCTTCCCCCTAAAGGCAAGGGAGGCTTCCCATATAAGGTGGGTCACCCCCTATACCTTAGGTGGCATCCCACTTTATGTGGGTCACCCCCCATGCTATGGGTGGCACCCCACTTAATGTGGGTCTCCCCCCATACCATGGGTGGTGCCCACTTAATGTGGGTTGCCCCCCTTGGATGGGTGGGACCCACCATATAGATTTTAATATATATTTGGTTTTTTGCCTTTAATTTTTATTTTTTTGTTTTTATATTATCCAAACAATAATATTGCCATGTGATGCTATGTGTCAGGGGCTAATTGGTCGTTGTGCTGACTGGGCATTGACGTCATCAGGGCAATTTTGACCCAATCTTTGACCTTCGGTAACTTCGTCATACGGACTCCATTTTCCATGAAATGAACTTCGCCAAGATTGTGATGATTAGCACTTTGTAATGGTATTGACTTTGACCAGTTTTGATGACTTTGATTTTTCCCCTTGTTTTGGCCTAGGTCTAGGAGTTGACTAGAAGTTTGACAATAAATATCTTGAGCTCCGGGACTCCGATTGACTCTATTTGAGTTGCGTTGGAGTTAGGATGCCAAGCAATTTTTAATGATACCAAAACTGGAGAAAAATGGAGAATTTCAATGTTTGACAAAAAATCCTTCAGATCAGTCTTGTAAATACAATTTTGAAATCAATCAATGCACTAAATTTATCAAATTAAGCTAGATATGATCAAATTGATGAAACAAAAATTATGAAAATAGAAAAAAAAATCTGAAAGCAACAAACATGAATGTAGAAATGAATGTTTTAATGCCCAGAAAATTAGAATGTGACCCTGATTAGGGACTCATTCGCCCTAGGGAAAATGGGTCCTAGGTGTCTCATTCTTAACTTCCTTATTCTTAAATTGTGTCTCATTATCAGTAACTAGGGCTAAAGGAAGACCAAATCATAAAAAAATATTTTCTAGAATAAAATGATAGATTACATAAGCAATCATGGAACAAAGATGAATTTCCTCTACCCACTTTGTGATGTAATCTATAGTAGTGATTATGAATGTATGCCTTGAAGATGAGGGGGGAGAATATATTTCCAATCAGATCCAAGCCCCAAACTGAAAATGGCTAAATAGAAACTTGAGCATGAAGTTTAGAAGAAGGAGCATGAATTAAATTTTTATGTTCTTGACATTTGTGACACTCCTTAATATGATAAAAAAAACATTGTTCCATGTTTTTGCAATAATAACCAATACGAATTAATCTTTGAACTAAATATCATCCTCCAAAATTTCCCCTGCAAGCACCTACATGAGCTTCCTCAAGGGCCATAGGTATTTTATATCTTTTAAGACATCTATGGAGAATACCATTGAATGATCACCTATATAACACTAGTACAGAAACAACAATAAACTACTAAAAGTTTCTTATAAAAGACTACAGTTGGTCACATGACCACTAGTAGTTTATTGCTAGTCATATATTACGCGACCAGATTGATGACTAAACCATTTTTAGTCATTTATTGGTCATTTTGATTGATCAATTTGGTAATATATTTAGTCATTGATTTAGTCACTCATTGCTACAATCTGGTCACTTATTTAGTCATTGATTGTTGTAATCTGGTCACTTATTTAGTCATTTTTAATTCACTGATATATTTAATTGGTCACTTATTTAGTTGTTGATTTATTCATTGATTGTTGTAATCTGGTCACTTATTAGTTGTTTATTTAGTCATTGATTGTTGTAACTTGGTAGTATATTTAGTCATTTTTATTCATTGATTTCACTAGTCATATATCTAGCCATATTTATTCATTGTTCACTATTTTTTGTCAATTGGTAGTAAATTTAGTTAATTTAATTATTAATTGATTTCAATTATTAGTATATTTAGTCATGTTAATTGACTCATATTTGAGGATTTAAGCATAAAATGTAGAAATACACATCAAGCACACAATAAGATAGCCATTGAGAAGGAAAATTTTGTGAAATTTATTAATAAAAAAAGGTGTTCTAGTTATAGCTTACAAATAGAGTATTACAATTTTTATATTTAGTCACAAAACTAAAAATATGAGTTACAATATTGCAGAGAAGTGACTACAAAAAATAAAATTCAACTAAAGACTTTTGCAATGATGGAAATGCATGCTTGAAGCTCTTCAATGCAAGCTCATACCCCTTTCATCTCTTAAAACTTCTACAATATGGGAAATCTTCCCAGAGCAAGCTATAATGTGTAGAATCCAAGGAGAGTGTTGATTGTGTCCCATGTATGAAGCTCTCTCCTTCAATGCAGTCAACAATAACCCAACTTGAATATTACCTCCTTTATATGCAATATGAGCAACAGGGTGTTGTCTTTTCCACCATGAATGAACTTGTGCCTCAATACAACCAACAAAATCAATATTAGTCTCAATTTAGAAAGAATAAAAGTGCATTGTATATTGCAATTTTACAAAATAAAGTCCAAAAACAATAGAAATAAAAATCAATTAAAAAACTATAGCCTTGTCTACAAATGCCTTAAATAGAGTGTTCAACATAGGCCTAAAATATGCATATTGAACCCTTGATTTTAGAACTTTGTTCAAAGTTTAAGAAAGGTGATATGCTCATATTATAGAATGAAGGCTATCAACACTAACTAGACTGGAACAACATTATCAATAAAAAATTCCTAGAAACCAAGCCCAAGAATGCAATCAGACTTAATTAGACAACAAAAAATGTCAACCCTAGTTCATGTGTTGTCTGAGTAAATACTTTCACCATGGAAGAATCCATTTATACATAATTCCAAATTAAGTTGATGAGAATTTTTTTTTGATATCCAACTAGGAAGCCTTAACATCCAAAAATTACTAACTTGATATTTCACAACAAGTTTCCCAACTGTGACATCATCTTTACTTAAGAAATTGGATATTGAACCACTACCAGATTGAATCTCAAATGATTCTCCTTCACAAATAAAAAAGGATATATATTAATTTCTTACCAACTTCCTTAATATCCCCATGTAAGAAAACTAAACTAAGTGAGGTTGAGGGTTTTTAGTAGAGTACCATCTTCTTGGTATGTGCTTGACTTTGATGACTTGTTATCTTGAATGAAAATAGCAAGCTAGCTTCACTATAAAATCATTGTTACAAAAATAACCACAAAATCCTTTTTAATTAAAATAATCCTTCTAGATATTTTAGTTAGTTTCTAAGAGAGCTAATTTCACTATCCAAACATCCATCAATCTATTTACTGTATATAATTTACCAGAATTTAGAATTTGAATGTAATGAAACTAACCATAATTACCAAAGATTTGACACCAAAATGTAGTATAAAATGAATTTTTTGATAGAATGCCTCAAAGAGATGTCATCTCATGGAATGAAATGATATGATTGTATAACATGCATAAAATGGATTTTGCAAAGAAGCTCTCAAAATATTTGAATTAATGAAGCACTCTGGAACACCGACATTGTAAGCTTTGCTTGTGTTCTAGATGCATGCAGTCATCCAAGTTTAGTGGATGAGTGTTGCATAGACTTCATAGGTCAGTAACCCTTATTGCATTACATATATAGTTGATCATTAGGTGTGCATGATTGACCTTTGTGCTCGTGATAGCTATCTTGAGGACACCCTAAACATTATTAATGAGATGCTAGTTAAACCTTTGGTTCTTATGGATCATATATGAATATAGGCTAAGTATCCCAACAACACTACTTTTTAGTTGGATCATAAAAATGTTGCAACTTATGTTCTTCTCAAAAATATATGTGTAAAAGCAAGCAGGTGTGGTGAGGTTCAAATAGTAAGGAGATTGATGAAAGAGAGGAATTAAAAAGATACTTGCAAATAGTTGGATTGAAGGGAATAAATGGGTACATTCTTTTTGTGTAGGAGACAAATCACATCCACAAACATGGGAGATCTATGAAAAATTAGAGAAATTGGCCTGGAAAATGAAGGTCTTAGGGTATTTCCAGATTCAAGACTTTTGCTCAATGTTATGAAATAAAAGAAAAAAGAATCATGTATCTGCCACCATAGTGAAAAGTTAACAATTGCATTTAGTTTGTTAAACATGGCCCCTGGTACAACTATTAGAGTTGTTAAGAACCTTTGAGTATTTTCTAATTTTCACACTACATCTAAATTCATCTCCAATATTGTTGCAAGAGAAATTTTTCTAAGAGATGTGAACCATTTCCATGATTTTGAATAGGGACAATGTTCTTGTGGGGAATATTGGTGATGCTAAATGAAGCAATCTAAAAAATAGACTTACACTATAATAATGTGCACTACATCATATATCCAATAATAACAAGGGGACATCCATCAAATCATAACAACATGGAATTTTTTGTCATATATTGAAGTTACAAGTGCCCTACTAGACATAGATGAAAATGTGGAAGCAATATACACAAGGCAAGCAAACTGTTTCAAAAAATGCATCAAAGAAATATGATATTTCTTTTTATAGTTTAACTATGATACCACACCATTTTAACATGATCCTTTTGGTGATGTGGGATGTTACCACTACACCACATCGTTATTTCTTAGCCTTCATGGTAATGCAAGATGTTACTGCTACACCACATCATTATTGCTCAACCTTCACAGTAATGTGGGATGTTACCACTAGACCACATGTGTCTTCTTGGCTCTTGTAGGGATGTGAGAGAAGTATTTGAGTTACCACAATACCACACATTTATTGCTCGACCTTCACGGTAATGCAGAATGTTACCACTACACTGCATCGTGTCTTGTTGGCTCTTGCAGTATGGTGGTATTAATAAACTTGTCACAATATTCTTATGAGACTTGTCACAACCATCTACTACCTTGAAAAAATAGTCTTATGAAACTATCCTATAGGGATGAAAGTCCCAAGAAACATGGAAATGGTTACACCAACAAATAGCTAACTAGAAACCATGAATTTTCAATGCATAATGGAGAATATATAGAGATTTAAGTCAGTGAGAAAACATCCTTAGAGAATTTCCATCAAAAGTATGACAATTTAAGAGTTCATAGTAGAAAATCATATACCCTCAAAGAACTAATAGTCATAATAGACCTGGTGATAGATTTCAGAGTCATAAGAATAAATTCATAAGAGAATATATGCAAGAGCATGAAAAGAAACTGAGATGGAAGGGAAGTTGGTAGAGTTGAAGAATCAAACCCATAGTGAGAAGGTAGGGAGAAAAAGTAGTTTGCAGTCAAGAGCATCATGGTAGTTTCTTAGGTGACTATATTTGGGCAAGGAGAGAACTTAGTGACAACATTACCATCAAAACAATAAGGATACTCAAAACCCTACCAAACCCTGGGGCCTTTTACATCACCTTGTAGAGATCTCAAACATGCATGAAAATATTTCACAAAGACTAAAATCATCTCTATTTTTGATGATCACAAAAAGTAACAAAAAGTAACAAAAAAATAGATTTACAAGAGATGAAAAGAAGTACATGGAAAGTATAGTATGCTAATTTATTTATTATTTTAAAAACTTAACCATTAACTATCCAATGCAATCTAAAAAAAAAATTGCAAGTGAAAAATAACACCCTTAGATTATTCTAAACAAACAACATTTTCATTTACATCATTTTCAAGCAATTTTTTTTTAGATCCATCTAGTTGTGCAAAAATAAAATCAAATCTGCAACGATCTCAAAGATCTGAAGGTTTAAAAATCTGATATTTTTAGATCTATTCTTGGGTGTATCCTACAAACTTCATCATAGAAGGATGGGTCATCACCTCATTTAGACCTGGATCTGGAACTGCCTTTGTTGTTTCCATAGAATCCAAAATAGGCCTATCAAATGCTGGAAGAAATAACCCTGTAAACACGCAAAAGGAAAAGATAAATCAGTAGTAATTTACTAATTTTCATTCAACTTCTTTGTAATCATTTTAAGTACCTAATTCTATTGTACTTTAAAGATTTATAATATGAAGTTTAGCTATTCAAATAGATTAAATAATTTGAAGTTATAAAAATGATAAAGGTAAGGCAGATTTTTTTCAATTGTTGCTTGGGTAAAAACTCGAAGCTATCCTCGACACCTGGTAAATTTATGGCTAATAGGAGGATCTACATGATGAGGAATTTCTTCATGGATGAAATTGGGAATAAAATTCAGAATGGAAAAGAGAGTGGAAAAGTAGAACTTGATGAAACTCTTGCAAAGTTTAGATTAATGATTGATGCTTTTGTTTATTGTTATGATATGAAAGATTCTAAACAGTCATCTCAAAATAAAGGATTTTACTATGATTTTTAGAGAATCTTCTATATAGCAAGTTGGCTTAGATCAAATAAATGAAGCACACAATTTTGAAAGAGACAATTTTTTTGAATTTGAAACAATGGTGTCTTAAGTATAGACTCTGGTGCAAGAGCACCTAGGCTAACCTCCATTTGTTTTGGTTTTTTTTGGCTTGTAACTAACCTTAGCCAACTCAGGGAGTTTGTGTATTTGATATAGACCTTAGATGGTCTTGGTTTTGTTTGGGATAGGTGACCTTAGTCCTTAGGACTAAGGTCACACTATTTTCCATTGTTAGTTGTTAGATTTCTTAATGTTTGTTGTCTAGGGGAGTAGAGTCTTTAAGTTGTTCAAAATGCTTAATGAGGTTGTAATGATGCCTTAAGGCTATTTAATGAGTTGGTTCCTCAAATTATTAAGGGAATGGTGGTCCTAAGAAATAGGCTAAAGGCATGAAGGAAGATGCCAAATGGAGAAGGCAATTTGCATTGGTTGTTGCATGCAATCCGGTTACCCTTGGATTCCCTTGGGAATAGGAAGTGGAGGAATTCGACCAACTTGCCTAGAATCATGGAGTGGGCATCTATTATGACCCATGAATCATATCATTGAGTAGAGAGCGGTTTTTGAAAGAGTTAGTTAGTTTGTAATCAAGTTTTTGGTGAAGGAGAAAGTGACTTCTGCAATTCTGTGTTTTTGTGTTGATACCGAGCATTTTGTGTGACAGTGATAGAGGATGAATCAAATGTATTGAGTTAGTGTTAGTATTGTGTTGTTAACATAGTCTTAAGCCTTTTGCATTTGTTAAGTAAGCTAGGTTAGAGTAGACAATAGTGTTAGTTGTGTCATTTTGTTTTAGACTCCTACTGGTCCTATCCTAACTAGTCGGTGCTCTCATGGCTCCCCCATGAAGTCTTTTCTTGGGAAACACCTGAGGATGGGTGGAATGGTAGGGGAATCAGTAGGGAACATAGTGGTTAGTGTTAGGAAGTGTGACAGAAGGTGGAGTAGCTTCTCTTAGCCATTGATCTCTAGCCGAGTAGGTGGAGCCCGGTTAGAGAGCTAGAGGAGAAGCATTAAGGGATTCTTGCAGGGGAAGTAGGTACAGTATAGTTTCTATATGGTTTCAAGTGGGATAATGGTAGGTCTTGGTAAGGTAGGAGGATGGTAATTCCATGAATTCATTAGAGTAAGGTTTGAAGAGGAAAACCAGTGTATTCCTAGAATTAGGCCTACAAACCCTACATACCCTAGGTTATAGGAATCTCCTGTACGGACACTGTCAAACTAGGAGACCAATTGGAAAATTTAAAACTCTCAAATGGGTACTAGAATATGTGTTTATAGGTATAGATTCTTTGGAAGAATTTTGCAAACAATAGCAAACAAGGACTGGTAAGGATCACTAGAATTAGGCCTAATTGAGGTCTTCCATTGATGAAATCTTGAGCCCGGTAAGGATAGTGCTTAAGAACTCTATAAAAGGGATCCAATTGGCAAAGGTTTGATGGTCCTCAACAAGAAAAACACCCCTGAAATGAAGAGTGATGGATAATGAAGATAGTCAAGAAAAAGACACTGAGAGTTTTCTAAGTGAGGAAGGAAAGTGAGCAAGAATTTGAAATTGTAAAATGTTGTTTGACCTCCAAGGTGAAACAAAAAGGGAGAGCTCTTAGAATAGAGCTAATATTGGACTTAGTTTCCAATCAAGACCTAGAGGAGACTAGGTTCCTAGAAGAGACTAGCTAGGTCTCTCTGCAAGGTGCAAGCAAACCGAGTAGCTCATATATCATATTGGTATTAGAGCTTGATTTGATCAGGCTTGTGGTGGATGTTTCAACCTATTGAATCTATGGGAGAGAATACATCTTTGGAAGGTGCTACAATGGTGACTAATGCTGAGTTATCCAAGAAGGTAGAGAAACAAGAAGAGGACAATAAGTCCCTAAGAGAAAGGTTGGCTCGAATGGAGCAACTTTTGGATGAAGTCCAAGAAACAACAGACAGAGTAAAAGACAAGGTAAATCAGAAGGAAGAACAAGAAGCAAGGGAAAAGGAAATAGAGTTGGAGGAGGAAGCTCCAACCCCTGACCCTATGATTCTTGAAGAACCTTTCTTAAAGGCACTAAAAGCATTGAGTGGAAAAGCTTTGGAAGGTGTGCCACTATTTAGTGGACAAATGGATCCAAATTTAGTTGTGGATTGGATAGACAGTATTGAGAACCATTTTAAGTGTGATGGTATCTCAGAGGCACAAAAATTTATGGTGGCCAAGTCTAGACTAAGAGGTTCAGCTCTTACTTGGTGGAAGTTTGTGCAAAGTGAAAGAGAAAAGGATGGAAAAGGTCCTATAGTTACTTGGAAAGGTATGGTGAACAAAGTGAAGTAGACCTACCTTCCTGATGATTATAAAGTGCAATTGCATAGAAGGAGACACAATCTGAGACAAAAAGATTTATATGTGCAAGCCTACACAAAGGAATTTCAAAAACTATGTTTGAGATCAAGGGTAGTAGAAGATGAGAGCATTAAGCTTGCAAGATACTTGAATGGTCTCAAATGGTCTATTCAAGAAGACATGAGTTTAGTGAACTTCAAAACCATTCGCCAATGCTATCAAATGGCCCTGAAGATTGAAGAGAAAAGCAAAAGGGAGCAAGAGCAAACCTCCAAAAGTAGAGGTAAAGGAAAAGATAGTAGAGGACAACGAGGTGGCTATGGTGGAAGAAGTTCTAAAACAAAAACTCAAGGAGACACAAAATACAGTGAGCAGCAAGAAGGAAGCTCAAGTAGAGGTGGTAGAGGAAGGAGTTCTAACTCTAACTCTAGAGGAAGAAATGGTGGACAAGGAGGAAGAGGCAACTACTTTTCCAACATGAAATGTTACCATTGCAATCAAATGGGACACCCGGCCTATAGATGTCCAGAGAAAGGTAGTTCTTCACATGGTGGTGACAAGAGAACTAACCTAGTTCATGAAGAATCCAATGCAGCTAATAAACATTCTGAGGAAGGAGAAAATCTCATGATGAGGAGAACTTTGATCAAAGAACCAGTGAAGGAGGAGCCAAGCCAAAGGAGGTCTTTGTTTAGGATAAAGTACAAAATGATGGGGAAGGTATGTAGAGTCATCATAGACTCAGGTTCTACTAACAATATTGTGTCAGAGGAAGCAGTTAGCAAGCTGAATTTGACAAGGATACCCCACACCAATCCTTACAAGGTAAATTGGCTCAATAAAGGGCAACATGTGTTAGTGAACAAGCAAGTATGGGTGGAGTTCTCTATTGGGAGGTATAAAGACAAAGTCTTATGTGATGTGCTACCTATGGATGCATGTCACTTTCTCCTAGGTAGACCATGGAAATTTGACCGTCAAGCCATACATGATGGAGGAAAGAATTCATATTCTTTCAAGAAGGACAATGTGACTTTCAAAATTCAGTCACTATTGGAAGATGCTGAGGTGAGGACAGTAGGTTCAAATGTTCTTGTGGTGAGTGAAAAGGATTTCTTAGAAGCTTTGGAAGAAGGTGAAGGAGTTGGTTATGCATTGGTGCTAAGGCCAAGAGAGGGAGATGAAGGTAAGGTGACTAAGAAGACAAAGTTACCAAAGGAGATTCAAGACATGTTGTAGACTTACAAAGGTGTAGTGAGTGATGGACAATCAGCAACTTTACCCCCTAAAAGAGCCATAAGTCATAGGATAGACCTTATCCCAGGAGCTACCCTTCCCAATAAGGCAGCTTACAAGATGACCCCTCAACAAAATGAGGAAATTGCTAGACAAATATAGGAACTTCTAAACCAAGGTTTCATTAAAAAGAGTATTAGTCCATGTGTCGTACCCACTGTCCTTACACCTAAGAAAGGAGGAACTTGGAGGCTTTGTACTGATTCAAGAGCCATTAATAGAATTACCATAAGGTATAGGTTCCCTCTCCTTAGGATTGAAGACCTAATGGATTGTCTAGGTGGAGCTAAGTACTATAGCAAGATAGACTTGAAGAGTGGCTATCACCAAATAAGGATACATGAGGGAGATGAGTGGAAAATAGCCTTCAAAACTAATGAGGGTCTATATGAGTGGCTTGTCATGCCATTTGGATTATCTAATGCCCCCTCCACATTCATGAGGCTCATGAATGAAGTCCTCAAAGACTACATTGGAAAGTTTGTAGTGGTATATCTTGATGATATACTAATCTATAGCCAAACAAGAGAAGAGCATCTCAAGCATCTAGAGCTGGTTTTCAAGAAGCTATAGGAAGAGGAGTTGATGATCAACTTGGAGAAGTGTGAGTTCATCAAGACAAAGCTAGTGTACCCTGGGTTTGTGCTATCTCAAGGAAATCTGCAAATGGATGAAAGCAAAGTGGAGGCTACCATGAATTGTCCTACTCCAAGGACAACAACTGAGGTAAGAAGTTTTCATGGTCTTGCACAATACTATAGGAAATGCATAAGGCATTTTAGTGCAATTTGTGCTCCTATGTTAGATACTATTAAGGGAGGCATGAAGACAAAATTTGTATGGAATGAGCATGCTAACAAGAGTTTTGAGTTGCTGAAAGAAAGGATATCTAGCCAACCTATTTTGGTGTTGCCAAGTTTTGAGAAATTTTTCACCATTGAGTGTGATGCTAGCAATGTGGCAATTGGTGATGTTCTAAGCCAAGAGGACAGACTGGTGGCTTTTCATTCAGAGAAGTTGAGTGAAGCCAAAAATAAGTACTCTTCTTATGACCTTGAGTTGTATGCATTGGTTCAAGCTCTAAGGAAATGGAGGCACTACTTGCTTCCCAAAGAATTCATTGTATATTCAGACAATCAAGCACTTAGTTTCCTGAATTCTCAAGAAAATTTGAGCCTCAAACACATGAAGTGGGTTGAGTATTTACAAGCTTACACCTTCAATATCAAGCACAAGAAAGGTGTTCTCAACAAAGTAGCAGATGCATTGTCAAGAAGAGCTCTCACAATTCAGGAAATACAGTTGAAGAGCATGGGAATAGATCACTTCAAGGATCTATATGCAGATGATGAAGATTTTGCAGACATTTACAAGGTATGTGTTGAATACAAGAACCATTTTCATAGTAAATATGCTGAGTATACTTTGCAAAGTGGTCTATTATTTAAAGGAAATCAATTATGTGTTCCTAGAGGTTCCTTTAGAGAGAATTTGATACAAGAAAAGCATAATGGTGCTTTGAGTGGTCACTTTGGGATCATTAAGACTCAAGAACTTGTTCAAAGGTTCTATTTTTGGCCTAAGATGAATCTTGATGTTAGGAGATATGTGGAAAGTTGTGTAGTGTGTCAAAAGGAAAAAGGAACTTCTTCTAATGTAGGACTTTACCAACCACTACCTATTCCTACTAGGCCATGGGAATGCTTGAGTATGGATTTTGTAGTTGGATTACCCAAGAAAAGGCAAGGTATGGACAGTGTTTATGTAGTTGTTGAAAGATTCAGCAAGATGGCTCACTTTGTGCCATGTAAGACAACTAATGATGCCACCCAAATAGCATCTCTTTTCTTCAAGGAGATAGTGAGAATCCATGGGTTACCTATCAGCATTGTATCAGACCGGGGCACTAAATTTATGAGTCACTTTTGGAAGACTCTTTGGCAAAGGTTAGGCACTAACTTGTCCTTTGGATCAGCCTACCATCCCCAAACTGATGGTAAGACCGAGGTTGTTAACAGGAGCCTTGGAAATCTACTGAGATGTTTGATAAAGGAGTATGGGCAACAATGGGATCAACTGATTGGGCAAGTTGAATATGCCTATAATGACACTATAAACAGATCCATAGGGAAGAATCCCTTTGAAATTGTATATGGCCTTCATCCTAGAGGAGTGTATGAGCTAAGAAACATGAAGGATGGAGTGAAAGGAAGTGGATATGCTGATGACTTTGCCTATGCAATGCAAGAGATACATGATACAGTGAGGAAGACATTGACAAAGAACACCCTCAAACATAAACCAAGGTGGATGAGCATAGGAGGACAGTACAGTTTAATGTGGGTGACATGGTTATGGTGCATCTAAACAAGTCAAGACTTCAAAAGGGAGTCCCTCACAAGTTGCAGATGAGAAGGATAGGTCCCTGCCCTATCTTAGCTAAGTATGGTGATAATGCTTTTAAAGTGGAGCTACCGGATGGTAGTGGACTATCCCCTATTTTCAATATTGCAGACTTAGTCCATTACAAAGCACCAGAACCATACATGGATCAAAACCTTCATGAGGTGATCAGGGATGTGGAAAATCTACACTTACCTACTACTACAGTCTCAGGACTTGACAATATACTGGACACTAGGGTCTACAAGAAGACTAGAACAAAGGAATACAAAGAGCACTTGATCAAGAAACATGGCCAAGCTGATGTTGATGCAATATGGATAAAGGAAGCTGAGTTCAAGAAGATGGGGATTGATCCTAGCCTCATCAATCCAAAGGTGGATTAAACTTTTTGTTTTAGGGAGGATGGTGCAGGAGCACCTAGGATAACCTCCATTTGTTTTGGTTTTTTTTTGGCTTGTAACTGACCTTAGCCAAGTCAGGGAGTTTGTGTATTTGCTATAGACCTTAGATGGTCTTGGTTTTGTTTGGGATAGGTGACCTTAGTCCTTAGGACTAAGGTCACACTATTTTCCATTGTTAGTTGTTAGATTTCTTAATGTTTGTTGTCTAGGGGAGTAGAGTCTTTAAGTTGTTCAAAATGCTTAATGAGGTTGTAATGATGCCTTAAGACCAGTTAATGAGTTGGTTTTTTGAATTCTTGAGGGAATGGTGGTCCTAAGAAATAGGCTAAAGGCATGAAGGAAGATGCCAAATGGAGAAGGCAGTTTGCATTGGTTGTTGCATGCAATCCGGTTACCCTTGGATTCCTTTGGGAATAGGAAGTGGAGGAATTCAACCAACTTGCCTAGAATCATGGAGTGGGCATCTATTATGACCCAAGACTCGTATCATTGAGTAGAGAGCAGTTTTTGAAAGAGTTAGTCAGTTTGTAATCAAGTTTTTGGTGAAGGAGAAAGTGACTTCTGCAATTCTATGTTTTTGTGTTGATACCAAGCATTTTGTGTGACAGTGATAGAGGATGGATCAAATGTATTGAGTTAGTGTTGGTATTGTGTTTTTAACATAGTATTAAGCCTTTTTCATTTGTTAAGTAAGCTAGGTTAGAGTAGACAGTAGTGTTAGTTGTGTCATTTTGTGTTAGAGCTCCTAGTGGTCTTGTCCTAACCAGTCGGTGCTCTCATGGCTCCCCCATGAAGTATTTTCTTGGGAAACACCTAAGGATGGGTGGAATGGTAGGGGAATCAGTAGGGAACATAGTGGTTAGTGTTAGGAAGTGTGACAGAAGGTGGAGTAGCTTCTCTTAGCGATTGATCTCTAGGCAAGCAGGTGGACCTGGTTAGAGAGCTAGAGGAGAAGCATTAGGGGATTCTTGTAGGGGAATTAGGTACAATACGGTTTCTATACGCTTCTAGGTGGGATAAGGGTAGGTCTTGGTAAGGTAGGAGGATGGGAATTCCATTAATTCATTAAAGTAAGGTTTGAAGAGGAAAACCAGTGTATTCCTAGAATTAGGCCTACAAACCCTACATACCCTAAGTTATAGGAATCTCCTGTACAAACACTTTCAGACTAGGAGACCAATTGGACAATTTAAAACTCTCAAATGGGTACTAGAATATGTGTTTAGATGTATAGATTATTTGGAAGAATTTTGCAAAAAATAGCAAACAAGGACTGGTAAGGATCACTAGAATTAGGCCTAATTGAGGTCTTCCATTGATGCAATATTGAGCCCGGTAAGGATAGTGCTTAAGAACTCTCTAAAAGGGATCCAATTGGAAATTTTTTGATGGTCCTCAATAGGAAAAACACCCCTGCAATGAAGAGTGATGGATAATGAAGATAGTCAAGAAAAAGACACTTAGAGTTCTCTAAGTGAGGAAGGAAAGTGGGCAGGAATTTGAAATTGTAAAATGTTGTTTGACCTCCAAGGTGAAGCACAAAGGGAGAGCTCTTAAAATAGAGCTAATATTGGACTTAGTTTCCAATCAGGACCTAGAGGAGACTAGGTTCCTAGAAGAGACTAGCTAGGTCTCTCTGCAAGGTGCAAGCAAACCGAGGAGCTCATACATCAAAATCCCCCTATGATTTTCTCCTAGAATAAGGTATAGCAATTTAAAATTTCAAACAATGGTACATGAAAAATTATTTATCTTATTTTTTATCCTACAAAAATTAGCTACAGGCTACAACATATCCATATTAGCATAAAATACTAAGTGCATCTCACATCAAACTTTTTTGTAATTGAGTATGATAGTACATGAGCTTCTAGTGTTTCTAGACGAAACCTATAGCGAAAAAGTGTAGTCTCCATTTGAAGGAACCATATTCAAAGCTCTTCCCTGAAATGAGGGTTGAAAACATTAGAAGAAAAGAAATACCATAATTCTAAATTAACAATTTGTATCAAGCCAAATTTTAGAAAGTATAAATAAAAAGATAAATCCTTACAATTGGACCTCAAATTGGACTCACAGATTTATGGTTTTATCTTTCGAATGTAGGAACTTCCTTTGTTGGAGCTTCATGAACTCAAATTAGATCTAATATTGGGCCAGCAGATTTATGATTTTATATTTAGAATGTATGAACTTTCTCTATCAAATATTAAAGATCTTAGGTTGGATGTTAAATTGGGCCAACATATTTATGGTTTTATCTTTAGAATAAAGGAACTTCCTCTATCGGATATTCAAAAATTCCTATACTTAGGTTTTGCTTCCAATCAAAAACCCCTGGAAGTGTTTCAAGCCAATTGAGAGTACTCTCCAACCTGGTTATGTCACTAATAGAAATCCAAGTTTTCCTAAACCATCCATACCTGAATGTTGCATCACAATCTATTCTTCTTGCACATAAAAATTCCACATATTAACCACTTCTAAATAAAACATTTAATCATCATAAAACCATAATTAATAAATCATTTAAGTTTCAGAAATAATCCATTGTCATTTACTATAAAAAAAATTGTATAAATCACAAAAAATCCATGAAGCCTCCTAAATATAGCTTAAAGCAAGTTTATAGGATGGGTTTCAGCATAAGAATCTTTCTACTACAACTTTCAATTAATGTATTATAAGAAGAAAACAAAATTCTTTACACTCAAAGTAATGCAGTCAAATGTATTATAAGAAGAAAACAAAATTATTCACACTCAAAGTAATGCAGTCAAATGTATTATAATAAGAAAACAAAATTCTTCACACTGAAAGTAATATATTCAAACATTTATTCCAAAAGTATGTTAGCATGAGTTAACTAAAATCGATTACCTCTTGCTGCAATAAAGAGCATATAACTCTAGTTGATATGCAGAGTGGTTGTGTTATATCAATTATGTAGTGCATTTGAGCACAATCCATGTTTAATGGGCTATTCTAGAGAGTGGTCAAGATTTTCTAAACCTTATGAATGTTACTTAAAAGTGTACATATTAAACTACAAACCAAGTTTGTTACATACTTGAATGCAATCTTGGGTTACCATAAACTATAATAATGTGATATGCTAAAAACCATTATGGAAAGTATTAAAGCAAGACTCATGCTATATAGGATACATTTCCCTGATCAGGTTTACATACCTTAATGGTCAAACACAAGCTTCCCACTCACTCTAGGATATAATGCAAGATCATACCACAACCCTGTCAAAACAACTAATTTTGTGACCCAAGATTTAAGGTTTATTTTTTACACCAACATAAGCATTGGTAAGAGCATGACTAGGGTACAAACCTTAGGCCTCTGTAGAAACATAAACCATAACTCTAGCGGACTAGTGAGGTTGCAATGCTAGAAATATTGAGACATTGTAGCCAATAACAAAATCTTGCAATCTAAATATTGTAGCCAGTAACAAGCACACTTTGCAGCTCAGTGACATTTGTAAATGAAATCTACAGGAATAATGAAATTCACTTGAGGTGTGACATTCAAAAAGAGGTTGAGTAGTGATAAGATAATAAATCTCAAACCATGCATAATAAAGTGGATATTTTAACAGTGAGTTTCCTTACCCCTTTGCTGACCTTAAGGGTTTTCCAAATTCTATTGGTAGTGTTAAACAAGGAATCAGGGAATGACTGTCCAAATGAAGTAACAATGGTAATCATAGGTTCAATGTTTCTTCTTAGCCATTGTATAATGGAGGTAGTGGATTGCATGTTTGAGCAATGTTTTGAGACTCATTAAGGATGGGAGAATAGTGAATAATACCTTTTGGAATGTGAAGTAGTGACAATAAGGTTGAAGGATCTTAAGACCCACAATACCATGAAAAAATGAGTCCCTTGTAGTAAGTAAGTAGGTATTATATAGGGCATAGTTTGATTTTACAAAAGGATGCCCATGAAAGGAATCTTCAAGTAATAGTGAGTGAGCTATTTGAGATTGCAACTGTGGGTGCAATATCCAATATTAAAGGCAGTTAGCAAAGCAGTAAATGTGCAAGAAAATCAAATCATACACAACAAACAATTCACAATGCTATCTTGCATAATACCTTGAGTTTGAAAATAAAAATCTCATTGTTGTTGGAAACAAGCCACGGTGAAAGGTAAATCAGTGTTATGCAAAATTAACTTCAATAATCTTTAACTCTAGACCATTAGTATCATACATTCACAATGAATAAATAAGAAAGAAAGCACAACACCATAAGACCAATATTTTTACGTAGAAACCTTGTTAGGGGAAAAACCATGGTGGATGGCCAATTCACAAGTATGATTCTAAGTATAGTCAAAAGTGAATATTACAAGGGAATGCACTTGTATTCAGGCGCACTTCCTAGAGCTCACTTCTCAAAAGAAAAGAGTTTAGATTAAAACCATATGACAATTTGAATTGAAGTATTAGCATCTACAATTCTTGATTACAGTTCCAATTAAAGTACAAAAATTGATATGTTCTTCTACAGACTTAAATTATGCTATGCTTATGCACACAATACATATCATATATGCGTAAGTGAAACTATGCATTATTACACCTCTGATCTACTCTGACTTGTTGATCAGACAATGACACACCTTATTCATTATGAAAAATGGTATGGAGGATCAAGTATATATATCCACAAAATAGATTTATTTTGCACACTGTCGACTTCAACAAAATACAAAATAATTACCACTATCGGCACATATTATTGGATATATACAATGCGTACCAAAAAAGGTCAGCTACAACTTGGCTAAGACCCAAATAATTACATACAAACAAAGTTATACTTAATTACTTAGTTTCCATACATTCGTGACTATGTATATTCAAGTAGTCGGCCTTAATACAAGAAAACCTAAGAACACTATAACCGAATCTTCTATCTTTCACAAAATCTAGTATGAGCCATTGCACTTTAGTAAAGACAAATATGATATGCCAAAGAATATTCCTTGAGATGCACAAATAAAAATAATAACTTGTGATCGTCTTTCAGATTGATGAACACTGTGTTTCTGGATACTCTGTTCTTGCTTGGCAGTCTTCAATCTTCCTGTCAGTATGGACAAGTGGTGGTGCATGGATCTGAACATCCATTATGGTTTCCATCAATGAAAACACCAAGTGATCCTCGCAGTATCTCTTTGCCAACAATCTCCTCCTTTGGCATTAATGGCAACACTTAGTGAAAAATGGCTAAGTGTTAGACCAAGTGCCAAGATAGACTATATCGATCAACAAAAATTCAAAAATGTGATTCTCCAATTCTCCCCCTGAGAATATTAAGCATTTTTCACTCTATACCTTCTCCCCCTTTGGAATCAATGACAAAGGTGGGTGTTGAATGCCAAAAATGTGTTGATACATAAAAGCTTTAGGAGCAAAAAAAAATGTAACTTACATGAACTGGAAAATATCAGCAAAGTCTTTCTTTAGTTGATCCAAATTTGTATCCCAAACCTTTCTAGGACTTTCCAAAATTGTGATGTGACCATAGATTAGAAAGGATACTCATGTCTGTGGACTCCAAATTGGATGGATTTGCAACTTTTAAAGACTCCTCTCCTTCTTTAGGAGCACTTGCCAATATGTCAAGTTTTGGATAGATGATGCTCCAAAGTTCACAAATTTTGTCAATAATTTTATCATTTTCATATTTCAATCCTTGTATATTGTTGAGCAGAGACATAACTTCTCCTTCTATTTTCGCAACATTGTTGGTTACCAGATCAAATGCTTCAGAGATAGCATTCAGTTTGAGTTCCAGCTCCTTGACCTTCTTTTCATTTTTCTTTGTAAAATTTGAGAAGGATAGGCATGCTTTATAATTTTTTCTGCCTTCAGATAGAGCTTCCTTCACATTCTTAGTGCATGTAGTCAAGAGTGCTTTATCTTGGTCAATCATTTCTATCATATTACTAAATATTTTAACATTGAACTCTTTCCGCACTTTTTTCATGGCTGATTTTTCAAATGACTCAAAATGAGTGTCAATCGAGCTTATTAGCCTTCTTAGTTCACATCAGGATGAGCTAGCTGGATCTTTTACATAAGATTTCATTAGTTTCTCTAGTACTTTGGATGCTATATTTAATAGTTCATTGTCCTCAACATGATATTTTAGTAACTCCTCTCTTTCATGAGCTTGAGTGAGTGTAGCTATTTTCATCTTTTGGATTGGGCTCAAGGTAGATAAATGAATGGGACCATCGATCAATTTTGCATCTAGTTCTTCCTTTTGTGTGTCCAAAAATTTCTTGACAACTTTAGCAGTATCTCTTGTAGAAACTGAAACTTCTTCCTTTGATTTGACAAGAGTTTCCTCAATTGAATGGGTGGGAATGGCTTCAGATTTTTCAACTACTTTTTCTTTTGAATTATTTTCAAGTGCCTCCACTTCCATAGTAATGTTAGTATCAGCATCATTACTAGCATTATCATCAACATTTATTTCTCCTACTTCATTTTCTGAATGAGGGAAAACATTATCAACATGGGTTTCCTTAGTCATAGTATCAATATTTTCACTTAGTATTATTTCCCTTAGAAATTTCTCAGTTTCCTTTGTGACTTCCTTTGTTTTACCAATCATAAGCTGGTTAACCCTTGTTTTAATTTTGAACTTCTTTTTTGATTTGATTAGGAGTTCCTTCATTTCCTCTAGAGTCATAGCTGGACATAGTTCAACTAGAATCCTTTCTCTCATTTTTTTTCTTCATCTCTAGCACTTAACCTCCTGGATTTCAAAATGTCATATAAACTCTTCAGAAAACTATTCATTATTTCAATAAAAAATTTATTGAAAACATTCAAGTATTTTATAGTTGTCTCTTCTAGAATTATCTTATCAAAAACATTGAAAGATTCATACCATTTTTGAAGTGGTTTCAAGTTTCCATCCTGAATCATAGATTTTTCAATAGCTTGCATAGTCATGCCTGATTCATTTTCCTTTTCTTTCTTCTTGGCTTGATCATCTCCACTGAAAGGATTACTTTGAGTGACTGCAACTACTTTAGTGCCTTGGCTTTGGATCTCCTTGATTTATTTGTCATATTCGGTCTCCTCATCATCTGAGATAGCCATGCACACTCTTTTTCTTTTCTTCTTCCCTTCCTTTTCGGATATCTTAGGCTCAACTTTTATAGGTGTGACCTTTACTGTAGGGGCTAATTGGGAAATAGAGCTTCTTGTTGTCCTAGCTTTGCTGGATTTTACTATCGGACCATATGATTTTGTCTTTGATGCCTCTCTGGTGGCTTTCCTTGCAGCTTCATCTTCAACTCTTTTCTCTTTGCCATTTTTTATCAATTCTAGAGGAATTCCCATGCTTTCTGCAAAAATCTCAACTTCTTTCCTCACACGCTTAGTGCCAATAGGATTTCTGAATTCACTATGAACCTATCTGTCTTTTTCAGCATAGGTTCTAAATATTTCCTCTATCTGATCAATTTCTTTGCTCAAGATATGTTGAGTATACATGTCTAAGACTGGTTCATCAACTTCATAACCTATAGGAATAATCCAGAACTTTCTGGGGTCGATTGCCTCCATCATGCACTAAACAATGCTCACCATGAAGCAAATAGAGTCCTTGTATTTTTCTACAATAGAGGTAGGAATCCTCTCTCTTTCTTGCATTATTTCTTGGAATTCCTTGAAATATCCCCACATAGAGGCATTCCTTGATTTTGTGTCTCTAGAATTTTCTCCACTGAACTTTCCAATTCTCAGAATCTCATTCATGAAATAACATAATAAACATGAGAGCAAGGTTCCATATTTGAATGATTTTTTCTTATCCTTCTTTATTTTGGCTACATTTTCCATTAGTTGGATCCTCAACAATTCGCATAGATTGTAGTCAACATTTTCTTTGATCATTTGGAAGGTTGCATAGATAGTTGTGCTAGATATTGAATTTTATCAGCTAGAGTGGTAGATTTTGTATCCAATCACCATGGCAGAAAAATTTACATCTATGTTAGTGATTTTGTCAATAGTCATATCCCTTCTATCATAAGTCGATCCAATTGCATTTGTGACAGTTTGATTTTTCACTGATTTGAGAATGGGCAACCCACCAGAGGAATTCAAACCAATTACGAAAATGATATATTCTTTGGTGATTTTCAATGGGATGGTAAGCCACATGAATTCATCATGTACTCAGCCTAAAATATATCACACCCATTCCAATTCCATAAAAAATGAAAATTTAGCCATCTGTACAAATTTCTTAGTTTCCAAAATTTTATGTTCTAGCTTTACATGAAAATTTTCATCAACAATGTGATGTATGTATAAATACAAAATTTGGGAACTACCCAGTTCTTCAAGGTTTGCATGGGCATAAACCCTAATATCTTTCGTATGCATAATTCCATGAGGGACTGATGAAAAGGCTCCTAAGGGGTCAGTCTCTAGAGATTTATAGGGATTTCATTTAAATTTAGATCGAGAATGATCCTTTACCTCTACTACCAAAGGAGTATTCATTTCTTCAGAATCATGAATTTTCAAAGTTTTTGTGGAATACCTTTTTTGTTGGATCATAATTGAAATGCTGAATCTCTTTCGATTCTTGAGTTTCGCCAGAGATCATTTGTGATCTCTCCAAACTTCTTTTACTTTGAAATGCAAGGTGAGAAATGCAGTGTGAAAATGGTTTTTTATCCTTTTCACACCTAACACTTTTATTCTCAATAAATGTTGTAACCTTAATACATCCAATTACACTGTATCTATACAAAATGGAAATCAAAATATTTGCGGACCTCTATTTCAGCATATTGATACCTCTAATGAGTTAAGTAGCATCTGTTGATCGATTGTGCATCTACTAAACATATCCACATCCTCTGATACTTTCTGGTTAGGGGTTCATCTAATTTTATTTAACAACTCCCCCTAGGCCATAGGCCTGAGACTAATTTCTGGAGGAATTACCAAAAGCAGGTTCTGGTGTGGGCACACTTTCTTCAATAGAAGATTCTTTTCTTTATCCATTTCTTCTGCATTTTCTGCCTTATTGTATCTATAGTGATTTTTCCTTTTCCTTTGATGTCTTCCTGCACATTTCTCTTTCAGTTTACTGGACCTTTTCTATTCCAGCAATATGTTGCTATATGACCATTTTTTTTGCAGTAGTGACATAAATTTTCTTCTTCCAGACAAGTTGTTCTATTGATTTCCTCTAGGTCTACATTGGTTAGCAGTATGACCAAATCTATTGCATGTGTAACATCTAATGTGAGATTGATTCATCATGGTTCTGCACTCATTTGACTTATCACCTATCTTATGAAATTTGAAACACTGCCCTAAAAAATATGGACCACTTTGATTCATCTTACTTCTACATTGGGAAGCCATATGTCCAAACTTGTTGCATTTTAAACAGTATCCACTAAATTTATGAGCATTAGGTTGTCTTACCAGATACGTTCTAGGTTTTTTCATTTGGTTTCTTTTCCTGAATTGCCTTTGTTTAGAATCCTTTTGTCTTAATTTTGAGATTTCTCCTTTTTCATATCCAAGACCTCTTCTGTCATCATGAGTTCTTTGATTATCAATCAGCTCATTGAGCATGGATGAGCTAGATTTGAACTTTTCTTTGTATTGATTTGCATCAGCAAGTTCATTTCTGACATCATCTAGCTATTTTTCAAGAGCTTCTTGATTATTTCTAGATACTTCCAATTCATCATTCAATCAACTACATACCTCATTTTTTTCTTTATGGGATTGAGCTAGACTCTCTTCATTCTTCTTTTTGTCTTCATTTTCTTTTTCATTTTCATCATGAAGGATTCCATCTCAAGCTTGATAACTGTATTCTCTTGAGTAAGCTTTTCACATTCCTCTATCTTGTCTTTTAGAGTTTTATTGGGTTGGTCATTTTCATCATTATGTTGAATTTGATCACAGAGCTCCTTTCTCTTTTCTCTTGACTTGTTGATTTTTTCTTTCAAAGACTCGATGAATTTCTCTGCATCCTTGATATTTTCTTGTAGTTTCTGGACTTTAGATTTTGACTGATCAAGGTCATCTAGGGCCACCATAAGCTGTTGTTCAAGATTTCTTGAATCCATTTACATATTTTCCTAGATCTCCCCAAGCTGTTAAACTTCTTCTTCTTTAGAGGAACTAGCTCTGATTTTTGAAAACAATCCACACTAAGAGGGGGGGGTGAATCAGTGTTATGCAAAATTAACTTCAATAATCTTTAACTCTAGATCATTAGTAACATACATTCATAATGCATAAATAAGAAAGAAATCACAACACCATAACACCAATATTTTTACGTGGAAACCCTGTTAGGGGAAAAACCATGGTGGATGGCCAATCCACAAGTATGATTCTGAGTATGCTCAAAAGTGAATATTGCAAGGGAATGCACTTGCGTTCAGGCACACTGCTTAGAGATCACTACTCAAAATAAAAGAGTTCAAATTAAAACCATATAAAAATTTGAACTGAAGGATTAACATCTACAATGCTTGATTATAGTTCCAATTAAAGTGCATCCATTGATCCATTCTTCTACAGATTGGAATTCTACTCTGCTTATGCACACAATATAGATCATCTATGCGCAAGTGAAACTATGCATTATTGCACCTCTACTCTACTCGGACTCACTGAACGAACAATGACACACCTTATTCATTATGAAAAATGGTATGGAGGATCAAGTATATATATCTGCAACATAGATTTCTTTTGCACACTGTCGGCTTCAAAAATATACAAAATAATTACAACTGTCGGCTCATATTATAGGAAATATACAATGTGTACCCACAAAGGTCGGCCACAACTTGGTTAAGACCCAAACAATGACATACAAACAAAGCTATACTTAATTAGTTAGTTTCCATACATCCGCAACTATGTATATTCAAGTAGTCGGCCTTAATACAAGAAAACCTAAGAACACTATAACCGAATTTTATATCTTTCACAAAATATAGTACAAGCTGATGTGCTTCAGTAAAGACAAATATGATATGCCAAAGAATATTCCTTGAGATACGCAAAGAAAAATAATAACCTATGACAATCTTTCAGGTCGATGAACACTGTGTTGTTGGATACTCTGTTCTTGCTTGATAGTCTTCAATCTTCCAGTCAGTATGGACAAGTGGTGGTGTGCAGATCTGAACATCCATTATGGTTGCCATCAATGACAAACCAAGTGATCCTCATAGTATATCTTTGTCAACAATTGTATCTTGATGAAAGTAGTGATCTTAATGGTCAATCACCGGTAGCCATGATTTTAAAACATGTTATTGTTCTTATGGAGGCAACATTTTAAGCAAGGCAGTGAGTGGTGGTTTGGAACAATGGTAGGCATGAAGGACTTACTTTATATGTATACTATGCAATCTAACTTAAGAAAATGTTCTTAGAAGAGATTGAAGTTGGATTATGGATCTCAAGGGTTACCATGATAAGGATTAAAGCAAAGACTGATATCTATTTAAAATCAACTGTCATGAAGATATTAAAGATTTCACATGCAAAACCCTAGCAGTTGGAGTAATGAATACAACACCAAAGAGAATAGTGTGTTAGGGTAGATGTAGGAGATCTCCACATTATCTAATCATAGGAAAATACATCATTTATTTATTTTTTTAAATTAAAATAAATCATTCTAAACCCTATATAGGATACATTGATACTTCAAAAGAAACTCAAGTTTGAGATTATGAAAATATATGTCAATTAAATGCCTAGATTACAAATAGTAGCACAAACAATGTAACCATTGTTGAGCATAGCGAGAATGAGATAAGCAACAATGAATCCTATGCCTCCTATCACACACATCTCCTTTCCATTCTATGTCATTATTTATTGAAACTTGGCAGGCTACGCCTGAAAATAAGGCTTCCACAAAGGCTTTAGAGTATGTTTATTAAAATAAAAACTAAATTTTTTGGCGAGCTACGCCTGAAAATAAGATTTCGAAAAAATATTTAAAGTATGTTTATTAAATTTTTAGAGTATTTTGGTAGGCTATATTCTTGGTTCCTTAAATGATTTATTCAAATGGATTGTGACTTAATAAATTACTAACTATTTAGTCATTTTTGTTTGTGTGACTAAATATTTTTTAGTCAATGACCAAATTAGTCATTTATTTACTCATTTATAGTTGAGTTGCAAAAAATTAGTAGAATTTAGTCATTTTGAGTTGTTGTGACTAAAATTTTTAGTCACCTAGTCATTTATTTGTCAAATTATACTAGTGTAACACATCAACCAAGATTATATAATAAGCTTCTAGCTTCTATATAAGACCCCTAGTGTTTTTAGTTGCTAGTTTAGGAAAAATACCATCCTTTAAATAATTAAATATCAATGCATACCACTCATTGGAAATTTCAGCATTGGCAACTACTATTTCTTATATTTTTTCACTTATCAATGGTTTTTTAATAGTGTGAATAAAAAATTTAAAGTCTAAGGAAGTATCATCGAGAGATATAAGGGAAGTAAATCTTGTCATTGCATCTGCATGTCAATTATCCTTTCCTAGAACATTGTTAATAGTGTATGATGTGAAATTATCTAATATTATTAATGTAAGGTCTCTATACTTAGATAACTTAAATTGTGTTTCACTTGATAAGACCCATTAATTTTTTTGATGACCAATTAAGAATCTCCAAATATTTAAATGTGTTGAAAACCTAAGGATAAGGCCACATGTAATCCCATGATGATATCCTCATACTCAATAGTGTTGTTTGTACATAAGAAATTTAGATGGTAGGATAAAGGAATTGGATTTCCTAAGGGAGGTATCAATATCACTCCTGCACCAAAGCTAGTTTGACACTAAGGGTCATCAAAGTATAATTCCCATGTTTTATTGTCATCAATTTTTAACACACTTTGATCATGAAATGAATCTTGATTTGGTAACGCTAATGGTGAAGGAGCCTCAGCTAAATTATTGGTGAACACTTTCCCTTTGACTACTTTTTAAGAAATGAACTTAAGGTTAAACTTAGTTATCAACATAACCCACTTAACTAGGCATCTTGATAAATAAATTTTAGTGAAAAGGTGTTTTAAAGGATCATTTTTTATGAATCGTACTTCAATGTTTAATAAATAATGTATCAACTTACTGGTAGAAAACACAAGAGCCAAACATTGTTTTTCTATAATTTTTTAATGAGTTTCAATTAATATTTGACTAATGTATTACATAGTATGTTCCTTACCATTATCATCCCATTGCACTAATAATGCTGCAAGGGCATGGGTTGAAGTGAATATGTAGATGATAAAAGGTTTGCTTGGTATAGTTGGTTGTAAAACTAGAGGATTAACTAAGTATTGTTATAAATCTTCAATTTTTTTTTGACAATATTCATTAAATTTAAATTTCAAGTCTTTCTCAAGGAGCTAAGTGAAGGGAAGAATCAAATCCACCAAAGATGCAACAAAATGATGAATATCTTGTATCTTTCCTTGTCAGCTACACAATTATGAATTATTCCTAGGAGGTGGCATGTTTAATATTACATCAATAATCTTTTTTTCCACCTCAATACCTCTATGTGACACTATAAATCCCAAAAACTTTCCACTATCCACATAAAATATATATTTCTTTGGATTCAATCTCATGTTGTATTCACAGATTCTTTCAAAGATTTGATGAAGGATTTTGACATGATCTTGACATGTTATAGACTTAGTAAAAATATCATCAAAATAATCCTCAAAATTGTTTTGTATGAAATCATGAAATACTAGTGTCATAGCTCTTTGATATGTTTCTCTAGCATTATTCAATCCAAAAGTCATAACCACCCAAAAAAATGTTTCCCAAGGTGTAGTAAATGTTGTTTTATATTGATCTTGAAGGTTAATGAAAATATGGTTGTATCCTAAAAATTATCCATAAGTGATAATAGAGTGTGTCTCATGGTTGAATCCACTATCATATTAATGTTTGGAAGGGGAAAATAATCCTTTAAAGATGATTTATTAAGATCACAAAAACATATACACATTTGAATTTGATTATCGGGTTTGACCAATACAAAATATCATTTATCCAAGGTGAATAATCAATAGGGTAGATGACACCAGCTTGTGGAAGTTTTTCAATCTCTGCCTTAACTAATAAAGCCACCTTAGGATTCATCTTGTGTGTATTTTATCTCATGGGTTTATCATCATTTTTCTAAAACAATGGTACGTGGAACTATTTTAGGGTCAATTCCCGACATGTGCAAACAAGTCCAAGAAAATATTTCAAGAAATTCATGTAATAATGTTGTGTGATATTCTTGTTCATTTTCATCAAGAAAATTTACAATTTGTAACACTTGTCCTCATTAAATGTGTCCATTGGAATGTTTAGAGTGTGTCCTATAAGTAATGCATTACATTTTGATGGAACATCAGGAATTGTTTGAGATTCATCTTTTTCATCATCACATAACTTAGTTTCTTTCCCAAAGTATCCCCTTAGAATTCAAACAATAAGAATTTTTTTGATTATGATGATGGCTAGGTAAAGTATCATACATACCTAGAAATTCCTCTAGAGACTTGTCATTTTGAAAGGTATCCAATGAAATATCATCACATGTAGTTTCTATCATTTTAGGGTGCACCAAGTTTAAAGTTGTATTGGGAGAGTCTTGCGTGATGATATTACCATTAAGTAAAGGTATTTTTTATGCTTTTTTTATTTTTGAAGGACAATACAGACAAGAATACCTTGTTCATTTGTACCACATATTTTTCCATTCTAGCCAAATTATTTCAAGAGTTGATACCCTCTCCCATAAATTGCTTCCATTTCTTTCAAGGAAGGTGGTTTCTAAAAATCAATTTCATCATAAGTGGATGTGTAATTTTTGTTTTCCTTGTTGCTAGAAGTTGTCGACTCCAACATATTTGATGTTTCAATGATAGATTGTGTTGATACTACCACAACTTATTTCTCTTTCTTTGATTTTGATGGTGAAATCTTGTATTCTCCCAAGAATTTAGGACTGAAATATAATGAACCCCAATCATCATCCAAAAAAAAATTCACTGATGAAAGAAACTCATCTTTATATTTAATATGTAAAGGTTCAACTTTGAAGTTGGTATCAACATTGTAAAAGGACTCTTCATTCATCTTTCAATCTAAAAACAACTTTCATATTTTGGATTAGATTTTAACGTGTCAACCTTTATATTGTATGTGTTTCATTAAAGTATGAAGCATTTACTTGGAACTCCTTTCATCTCATGAATCCATGGTCTACCTATTGATACCAAAAGTTGATATTTAAGAGGTATAATTATGTGAAGTTCTTCAAATGGGGGACTAGAATGCGCTCTATAGAATGACCTCCAAGATTTTAGAAGTCAAATATTTATTTTGTTAACACAAGGGAAAGGGAGAATTAATGAAAAACAATGCATAAAAAAAAATCTAAGGTGATGCACTAAGCTTTTATAATATTTCAAACCTAATATAGCATAATAAAAACTCAATTAAACCCATTTATGTGGAAGTTTAAAAGATTATTAAACATGATTCAAAACTCTACATACATTAAGGTAATTTTAGTTCTAAAAGGTGAAAGAGAATAATCCATAATTAAAACCACTCCCGGTAGACACAAAATATGAATTTAACCAAATAAATAGATATAAACACATAGAAATTGAAAAAATGGCACAATTATATACATTGATTCTCTATTCTCTTAAGAAAATAGCATACTAAGGTCTATGTGTTATCATAAAAAATTACTTCTAAGTTTTGTATTAAATGCCAAATAACTCCAAGATCGACATAAAAAATACCACGTGCAACTTAAATATGAAAATCCATTCCCAACAAGATGGGAACCATCAAAATAGAAAATATTCCCCACTCCCACACCTATGGACCTTGTCTCCATCTAGACTTTTGAAATGACCATACTAGGAAATCATGAGTAACCCTGAATAGGGGAAATGATGCCACATGTTCCTCCATGATATCCCCTGCAACTGCTTGAGAGCCTTTATAATTGAGCATCAATGATGAGAATTCATTCCTAGGATGCACATAGGTTGGACACTCATCAATGTGTCCCCTTGTTCACAATGGACCAACCAAGAGTTTTGACCAACCACACATCAAATATTGCTTGTGATTATTGAAAGCCCCTTCAGGCTGCACCACCTTAACATATGTATCACGAGAAGGTAAGAAGTCGATGAAATAAAAAAAATTTCATTTCTTTTAGTTGGTGCATGGAGAAAACACGTAGCATATCACCACATTACACCTTAAGCATAGTCCCTAGATTTGATAGTAGTTATGTAGGCTTGACAAGTGGCTTTACCCCACATGAAAGTTTGAACCTTGAGCACAAAACCGTGGTAGCATAAAAGGAACAAATTATTGCTAATAATGCCTCGGGAAAGAAAACCCCTGAAAGAAATAGGGGTGTAGTAGAAAAATTATATAGCTTTTAGTGACTCACGGGGAACTTTTCTCGCAGAGGTGAGAACTCAAAATCGTTAATTTTTCTCATAAAACTCTCAAAAATAAAAAAGGAGGAAGTTGCTACTCTTATATATTTTGAAGAGTGGATTTCATAGAGACCCATTCTTTATCAAATTGCTACATATGCTTTAGAGCTCCAAAAAATTCATCCAAAGCAATCATCTCTTTAAAATAAAAATTGTCATCATTCTATGTAATGACCCTCATGTGATATTCCAATTGAGCAAGATGTTGTAATACTCCTTCAACTTCAATAATAGTCGGGGATGGATTGAGGCCTTGACAAGTAGCTTGATCCTATTGCTTTTCTTCCAAATTTTGTTTTTACTCCTCGGTCATGACATTGACATCAACAAGGAAAGGGGAGCTAAAACCTAACTAGACCAATTTCTCGATGTGTTGTTTCATATCCACAAATTTTCAGTCCAAAGCCTCTAAAAATGCTTTACACTTAAGGGTGTATTTGTTGTATATAAGGACATCATTAGCTTTTTCAGCCAACAATATTTTGTTAGTCACTCTTGTAACATTCAAGGAATCATCGGTCACATCACATAATTTTTCAATCATTATTTGAGCATCTGCAACCTTTGGGGTGGCAGGCGAGGACATGTGGTTCACCAAGACATTGATTTATATGCTAGCCTTTTGGGAATTTGTAATGAACCTAAGTGCAAGCTTCAAAGAAGTAACTACGCCCTTTATTCTTTCCCAATGTGATGTATATAGTTGTTGGATAATGGGAAGAATTTTGGTTTGTTGTGAGCTATGGGACAACTCATCTTTCAACTACTAGAGCTGTTGATCTTTGCTTCAAACTTCCTGATAGAGTTGTTTGTATTTGTACAAAGCATCAACAAGTTCTATATCAAGTATTTTCAATCCCTTTTCTAATTCTTGACAAAAAATAGACTCAACCAAATTCTTCTCCTCTTCTTCCTTTTGTGATTGGGCATGAATGTCCTCTAGCTCCTCTTGGATCTTAGCCTTTTTAGCCTATATTTCAGCTAGATATTTTGTGGCACTATCAACCACAACTTTCACTTCATCCAATTATTTTGAAATTTGGTATGTGTTTTAGTTAACTCCTCTTAGAGTATGGTTTTCTCAGCATGTTCAGCTTGGAGGGTATCCTTTGTGGATCCCATTAGCAAATAATTATGTAACCCTACAATTTCAATTTCATTAGTTTTGACACTCATTATCAAAACTTCCATTGTGGCCTTCACCTATAAGGCTCTTGGTCTTTCTTTCCATTTTCCTACTGATTTTGAGAAAGCTAGTGGAGAAAACTTTATGTGTTTCTTCCATGAGTTCAACCTTGCCAGGGGGCGAAATTGATTCAAATTCAAGCCAACTAAATTGGTCTCATAGTCATCTAGTTGCATCTCCCCCTCAACTTTAAAGACCCTAGGAATTTTTTGAGTGACCATTGGTGTCTGGTGCTTGAGATAAAACATTAATTGAATCCTCAAGGTGGAAAGCTTTAATTTGTCCTTTCCTTTCCTTTTCAAGGCTCTTTCCTCTCAAACCCTCTAAGTGGCATAATTTATTGGTAGTAGTTAGTGGGAGATGGGATATATTGTCTCGCAAAAGGAGTGTTAAGAGGGAGGTCAAATAGAATTGATGCTTGGGAAATGACTATCTATGATCCTTCTGAAGTGGATGATAGGAAAAATAGGACATAGGGAAAATGGAGTACTATTTTGTAATGCATGGGAGGCAAAGGAAGGTGGCAGAGGTATGAAAAATGGTATGGATGATGATGAAAGCGTGAGATTAAAGGAGAATCTAGAGGCTACAAAATGGTAGAAGCTGTAGTGACTAGAGTTTGAGAGGCAGTAGGAACTACCATCATAGAGGGTATGGCCCATGAAAAAGAAGAGAGAAAGGGTTCAAAGAAGTGTACCTATGTCATCAAAACCATCAGGGATTGTGTCATTGTTGTAATCACTTGCTCCTCCTCATTTGATTTTTTTTTGTGATCGATATACCACCACCTTCTTCTTTTTGCAGGCTATGATGAGGTACCTAAAGAGGACCCTTCTCTAATGGAAATAATATATGTTTGAGCCTATCAAGCATTGGAAGATCCTAGATGAATTAAAATGCATGGGATACTATACCCCATGATGTTGTAACTTGTTTCTGATTGTGCTAGCGAGGGACCCTCTAGTCTCTCTTCTATGTAAAAACTCCTTATGGGTACAACTTGTCTCAACTAGTAAAGATGACCCAACAATTGAGTTGTCCTAGTATTCCTCAAACTTTCCATTACTCGGTACTTCATCATACCTTGCATTCAGCATATCATTTTCTTGGCGGTATACCTAAAATTCAATAGTTTTCTCATTTCACTAACCCTCATAATTGACTTTGAGGCAGAATCCCTTGGGTATTTGAACTAATGGATCAAAATATTTCTTAGTTCAATAAAAATAAAGCCATCAGGGCCTCTCTAGTCCAGTAACTTTTTCCAACTCAATATAAATCAATGGCCCCTCTTTGTGTAGAGACCGTCGTGTCTCCTAGAATGAGCATCACTCATGGAAAATTTGTGGGTTTACTTTCAAATCTACGATATAGTTGTTAGAGTCATAACTCCACCAATCACATATTATATCTAAACCAAGTTCCACAATATTCATGGTGAGAAAATGCTTAGTCTACATCTTCATTACGTTTATCTTGTCTTTTGAAAAAGGGATTTCATAGATGGTTTTTTCCTTCTAGCTAGACCCATACTCTAATTTAATAATACATAGTTATTAGGATAACTCCATCTCCAAGGTTTTATTTGTCAAATATGAGGGGAGCCTAAATGGTTCCCCCTTGGTTTTGTGTAGTTGGAGCAAAGAGAAATGAGCACCAAAGAACCAGTCATAGACTCACAAGAAATTTTTTGATTTTTCAACCAACTCATCTGGTGTTTTATGATCTAGAAATTAATCTTCTCAAGGATTAGGTCCACCAGGGTAGGAGTCAAAATGACTTATAAAACTCATAATAATCATGTGTGACTAATAGGAGATTGGTCCAAGTGGATACACGGATCTTGTTGGGGACCTCAGAGGAGTCCATAATTTCCAAAGCCATATGTGGGTTGAAGAAATCAGTATTCTGATAAAGAAAAAGATGAGCTAAGAAAGAAGAGTACCTAAACCTTTGCTCATGTTTATACTTCACCAACTATTGTTGCATGTTTTTTTCAATTACATCTACAAAATCCATCTTGAAACCATGCTTCTTCCTTAGGAGGACTACACCCAGGTGGGACTCATAAACACATTCATCTTTAACAAGTCCAAAAATAAAGGAAAGCATGGAGAGTGTATCATGTGTATCTTAATGGAATGCCCTAAGGATGAGTGGAAATTTAGGAATTTGGTTGTCATTTTGGTCTCTTCCAAGCTCAGAATTGAGAAACTTCAGGTTGGAATTCCTCATTGACTGAAAGTCTTCCATTATTTTTGGTGAGAAGACCTCATTAACAAAGACATAGGGAATGATGAGAATTTCTCAGATTGTCACAAAACTAACTTTGAGCTTAAGGTTCTTACTTGCCATAATTCTTTCAGTGGTGTTATATGGGTGAGGATATTCTTCCACCAATTTTGGGTAGGGGTGCACCAACAACACCATGTATATAGGCAATTTTGAATCTTGTGCCTTAAACTTGAGGGAGTTGAAATCCTTTTGTTTCACCCTTTGAAACATTATAGCATGTGTAGCTTCTCAGAGGCACTTGGGATTTTTTTTCAATTTAGTCTCATAGATTTTGTTAGAAAAATATAATAATATTGAAGAGTCTCTTTATTCCCTTTCATCATAGTTATTATGTTGGGCAACTTAGCTTTCTCTGACATGGGAGATAAAGCAAATAACCAACTATCAAGAAAAGATTCGCATGTCATTGTTCATTCCTGACCAGTGCTAGAAGTCATCTCCTTTGGGTCCATAGTTGATGATTCTTCTATTTTATAGTTCTTCATGCTATTTAGGAAATACTTATGACTATCTAGACAGGCAGTCTTTCATGTTTTCCTCAAAGTTTTGGACACTTCTTCAACAAAATTTGATTTCTTCTTTTCTTTTACTATGAAGAAAGGATTTCCAAAATGATAATATATCAACTCGCATCATGTTAATTAACACAAATTTAATTTGTTCCCTTGAAGATCAAACCTCATAAGGGAAAGAAGTACAAACAACTCATTACACCATCTTTTTGGGAACTTCAGCTAGCGTGCAATGTGAAAAGCCAATTGACCAGTTTTGTGGTAATAAAAATTGCCCTAAAGGGGCTTTGAGGGTAATATATTAGAGATAAACTCAAAAGGAAAGCCAGAACAACAAGACACTTGGAAAAAGGACCAAAATCTATGCAAACAACACTTATTGAAAAATAAAACACAGGAAAAAAGAAAATTAGCTAACATATTTATAAAGGAAACCTCACAAGAGACCAAGAGATAATTAAAATGCTTTAGATGGATTATGTTCACTAGAATCCTAAGAGAATTTACCTCTAAATATTCAATCTCAAACACATTGATTTCTTTACAATTGGTAATGTGGAAAGGTCATTTCCATAGTAAATCAAATTTAATGTGCTAACTTGGATAAGCGGCTCATTCATCATATTTTAGGACCAAATCTCCTTCTCTAAAATTGAGATCAGACACTTTCTTATCAAACCATCTCTTGACCACTTGTTGGCGATTGGTCATGGTATCGTGAAATTTCTCCCAAACTTCTTGGAAACTGAGTAGCTATGCTAGTATTACCTCCATAGATCTGTCTTCTTCAATCTCCAGAGACTTAAGAAATTGTAACACTAATATTTTTGTGGAGATTGGCAACATAACCTCTTTTCCAAAAACTAGCTCATATGGAGATGTCTTCAAAACCTATTGAGGATTAATTCAATTGACTCAGAGCATTGTCCTTAGGTTATTTTTCTATTCTTTCTAATGGTTTGTGCCTATCAACTTGATCAATCTTATCAAATTCTTCTTCATGGATTATACCATTCTATTACCTTACAAATAATAATTTAATGAGTTCTTGAGGAAGATCTTGTTCTCTAATGCAAATTTTGAAACTTTTGAGTGAAGGAAGGCTCTTGCATTGTCTAAATAATAGTTTTCTAAAAACTAAAACACATCACCAATTCTTTTAGGAAGCTAAGAATTTCATTATTCATGGCTCCTTTTAAGGGATATGCTTCTAGCCATCAAGTGAAATAGTCCATTAATTTTGGAATCCACTTATGTCTAGTGTTTGACATTGGATTGATCATTTCGATTAAGTCTATTCCCCACTAAGAAAAAGGCTCATCAATCACTATTTTATTAAGAGGAATGGCTAAATTTTTCCATTTTTAACAAAGAATTGGAAGTGCAAATATTTCCTCACCATACTATAGAATTCCTCAAATAAGGTCAGCCAATAGTATCCTACATGCATTATTTTCATTATGGTTGTTTTTGAAAAAAAATGACCACCTACTAGACTGTTGTGAAATTCATGAATAATTCTACTAGTTTGGGGGCCATCAATACAATAGAGGAGTACCCCATCGAAGATCCTTTTGAAAAGGACTCCTTAAGCTAACACATATCCAACACATTGTACTTTTTCCTATATAATTTAATTTTATGAGACTGGAGGTTCTCCAGATATTTACCAGTCTACATGAATCAAGTTCTATCTATAACCTATGACTCCTCCACTTCAAACTATTCAACCAGGAACTTCTCCAAAAAATCTTCTTCAATCAAAGCTCTAGATTCTTCAGCCAGGTATTCACATAGTCCTCTTCCTCTTATTACATTCATTGGGCATACCTCAATGTCATACTTCGTAATTTTCATTATCCATTTTTCTCTTTTATCGATGATTTTTCCCTCCATGATGCATTCCATTACACTAGAATGAGCCACATAAACCATTATTTTTCTCCCTACCACCAGGTGTTTTAATTTTTTGAGACCCTTCATAATGGATAATGCATATTTTTCAAAAAAATTATACTTGTTCTTGTACCCTTGCATGGTCCTTGAATAGAAGGCAATTAGATGTTCTCCCTTTTCTTTTTCATCTTTCTACGTAATCACTATCATGATGCTATGTTCACCACCATAGATGTACATGATAAAATATTTTGAGAGGTAAAGGTTAACCAACATTGAGATAGAAAAAATTACTTCTTTTTATTTTCTCAAATGTGGCTCTACCCTTGGGGGTCTATTTGAAAACTAAGTTCTTTACCATAATGGTACTGGGCCTTACTAGCCCAATAAAGTTAGAGATAAATCTATTGAAAAAATTAATTTTTCCCAAGAAATATTGGACTCCTTTCTTATTCATTGGTAACAGAAATTCCTTGATGGCCCTCACCCTTTTGGGGTCTATAGAAATTCCTTCTTTGGAGACCACATACCCAAGCATCTTACCTTGTGGGACTCCAAAAACATTTCTTGGGGTTCAGAGACACACCAAACTCTTGGAAGCTCTAGAATACCTTCTCTAAATAATCTAAATGATCCTTCTTATACCTAGAGAATACTGTTAGGTCATCCAAATATATAAGGATGATAAAATTGATCGAATCCTTGAAATCAATATCCATTTCCCATTGAAAAGTGGCTCTTGCATTTGATAGAATAAAATGAATCTTGGCATATGAAAATATTCCCCACTTATTGGTAAGTGTAGTTTCATGTTGGTCATCTTATTTAACCCTTACTTGATTATATTAAGAGAAACTATCTAGTAAAGAAAACATTTATGATCATGTGGCAGTTTGAAGAATTTATTTCATGGAGGGGAGAGGATAATGATCTTTTACAGATGTTTTTTTTAGATCTCTAAAACCCACACAAAGCCAAATGTCACCATTTTTCTTTCAAATAGGGACCAAATTAGATATCCAGGTAGAATGCTTGATCAAATATATGATTCGAGAATCTATAAGCTTTGTCAATTACTAGGCCATGAGAGATTCTAGTTTTGGGTTTATCAGCCTCTACTTTTGGCAACTTGTCTTGGCTCCTTCAATAAGGTCTATAGTGTGCTAAATTGCACTAGGATCATAACCTCTTAGGTAATCATAAGTCCATGCCATGACTTTGTCACACTATTTGCAAAATATATTAACCTTTCCTTATCCCTTTGAGGAACATCTTTTCTAATTTTCAGTTTCCTACCACTTCCAACATCGAGATAAGAGTAATCACATTTATTTGTGATGATTTTTTCTTTTCATTTTTGGAATCATCAGAATAAAAAATATTCTCTAGGGTGATTAAACCATTTGAAATATTTTTGGTTCTGAGTTGAATGATTTAGCCTTCATAAGCCTCTTCAATTTTAGGTTGTAATTATTACACAAATTCACTAGAATATTGAATAAATGTACAAATTTGGGTGTCACTCTCAAATACTTATCAATTTTGATTATTATCAGGAATAACAAATCTCACAATCACCTACACTGCATGATCGTTTGACAATAGGTCTATCACCAAGTCAGAGAATCGACCATTAACCTTCTACTTGCTGCAACATTCTGAGATCTCAAAATCACTTATATATTGAAAGCTTCAAACCATTTGATTAGGTACCACACCCTATGGTAGTAGGATCACATCTACACATTTTTTGTAGCTGATGTTTGTCTGATTTATTTGATCACTAACTCGATGTCTTTGAAGAACTTTAATATTTTGATTCCCATCTTCTCCACAAGACTCAAACCATGGACTAGGCCTTCATACTTCGAATCTTTATTTGTGTAGGTGAATTAGAACCAAAAGGCTCAGAGAGTCTCCACTCCAGTCAAGGATAATAGTCAGATATTGGCTCCTAAACTTACCTTCCATCTTGTACCATTAAAGTGTAGAGTCCATAGGCATGATTCATCACTAGGGCTTCCATGCTTCTTAGTCACCTGAGGGATGACTTAATCTTCATCATAAATCACATACGTGTGAAGTTTAGTGACATCATAATTTTTGAATGGGTCACTCCTCATGAACTCATTTATTAGAAACTCCTCTTCAGGGCTTCTATCTCAAGTAGCTTCTTCACCTTCTAGCATCTCCACACAATACATTTCATTTTTGAAAAGGATGTACATGTGGTCTCAAAGTTCATCATAACATAATTTTATATGTTGTCAAAGTGTTAGAGTTCTAATAAAACTTCCATCTTAGATCCATGCTTAGTTCTTAGGATTATATGAGACCAATCCAAAGACAAATATCCTCCAATCTTAGTAGTGAGATCTATAGATAGACATAATCTAAAAATGGGAGGGATATCTATTACTACCACCACTTGGGTTATTGTAATTTTGGGACATGAATATAGGGTTAGGGGGAGGATTTTGATTAGACCTACAAATTGAACCATTTTTCCATCTAATTTCATGATTTCTTTGTCAAGAGGCTCTAATTCTAATTTTAATGAATTTTCAATCAACTTAGGCATAATTGTGGTGATGTAACTAGAGTCAACCATAGAATTATGTAGTATCTTATCCCCTACAATCAGGGTAAATAAAAATGGGGTATGTGATGTAGGAGCATCCTTGGTTCTTGGAAATCTTGCATCAACCAAAAATATTTTCATTCAGTTTGTTGTTGTTTTGTTCTTGTTCTTGTTCGAGTTGGTAGATCTAGTATTTCTTTGTGTTTTCTCACTAGACCTCATGGATCTATGGTTTCATCATGGAAATTTTCAATTGCCTTACTCCAAGATTTTAGCTCGATTGTATCTTTTTCCAAAAAATTATCACTTTTGGATTGAGTGACAGTTTTGGAACTAGCCCCGAAAATAATTTCAAAACCTAATAGCTAGTTTGATCGATCATGGATCCTTCCCATAACTTACGAATCCTCACGGTGTGTTTCAATCTATTATGTGGAGTGTCCCTGACTTTAATATTAGTTCCACACATCATCATGTGCATCTATCATGGAATAAATTCAAATTTGAGGTCAGCCTATTCTTGCACATGTTACATTTCCTTCAATGGAGATTGTAATGATCTTTGGTCGACGCAAATGTTTCTTAACCTATGGATATGATATAAATCTTGTAATAGATCATTAGGAAAAGGGGAATGAAGATCAAGTAGGATAAGAAGAATATAGAGTTCGATCTATAAGATTTTCACTCGATGTATGAGAACTATATTTTGAAAATGTTGTATCAGGCCTATGAGCCAAATATGTAAGCCTAGATGTGGCTGACTATATGTAATCAAAAAAATTTGATAATAAGAAAGTTTGTATTTACATTTTCCTCCATATTCTATGTTTATTATGTTGTGTTACTATATTTTCATGATCTATCTTGTTCTTGTTGAGGACCATCCTACCATGACTGCACCAAATTGGTATCATAGTGAGATTCATTCCATGCGATATCATCAAAGTTTGTGCAGTCTTGTTGAAAATTTGTTGTGGGGTGGAAGACCGAGGATCTGACCTACAACTGCAAAAGACTTGTGTAAATATGTTGGGTAGAAGAAATGGTAGAGTAAATGGAGCGCGTGGAAATGTAGACCCAACTGTAATGAAGATGTTGAGAGGAATTGCTGATAGATTGGAAGAAGTTGAAACAACCCAAAGGACAGGTCAACTAGTTGATGATGTGAGTGATGAAGAAGCAGAAGAACATGAAGAAGTTGCAAGAGAAGAGAAACCTAGCCTTGATCAGGGAGAAGAAAGGTTCATAAGAGCCCTAACAAGAGTAAACACTAAACCACATTTCAATCCACTGGATTATAATGGTAAGTTGGATTCAGATGAATTTCTAGATTGGATAATATAGATGGAAAAGCACTTTGATTTTGAAGGTACCCTAAAAGATAATAAGGTTAAATTTTATTGTACAAAGTTGAGTGGATATGTATCCCTTTGGTGGGAACATTTGCAGATAGATAGGAAAAGAAAAGGAAAGGAGAATATAAGATCATGGGATCAGATGGTGAATAAGCTGAAGACAAAGTTCATGCTTGCTGACTATCAGATCATTTTGTCTAGTAAGTTGTCGAATCTAAAACCAAAGGAATCAAGTGTGACATAGTATACTAAGGAGTTCTATAAGTTGAACATCAGATTTGGACATTCAGAGGATGAGATTGAGAAAGTATCTAGATATGTAAATAGTTTGAGGTTATCTATACAAGATGAGATCAGTTTGATTAATTTGTTGAGTATGGAAGAAGCATATCAATGTGCCCTAAAAACATAAGAAAAGCTAAACAAAAGACATGAGAAGAGATGAAGAGGAAGAGGTGGAAGATTTTAGAAAGGGTGGATTTTTTCTAGAGGAGGAAGAGGATCTTCTCCAGATCAGAACAAGGATAAGAAGGTTATTAGGAATGGGAATTCATACCAAAGATATTATGGAAACTCTTACTAAACAGAAGGATATGGTGGTTACCAAAATGAAGGATATAGAAAAGATGATAAAGGATAGGAGAAAATATTATTCATGGGAACTTGTTTCAAATGTGGTGGAGAAGGACATAGAGCCTTTGAATGCAAACAAGGATAAACAATCAAAAGACTGAGAACAATAGAAGAACAACCTTTATTGAGGAGAATCATGTTGGATCACCTAATCAACTAGAAGAAGGAGAAGTGTTGGTGAATAGGAGAGTATTGTGTCAAAGTGAATTAGAGAAGGAACCATTGTAGAGAAAGAATTTGTTTCAGACCAGATGCAAGGTAGATGGTAAATGTTGTAAAGTAATCATTGACAGTGGAAGCTCAGAGAACTTGGCTTTTGAAGAAATGGTGACCAAATTGAAGCTGGAAAGATTGAAACACCCAAAGCCCTATCAGATACCTTGGATTCAAGATGAGCATAATATATTGGTAAGTGAACAATGTTTGGTGAAATTGAAGATATGAAATTATCATGATGAAGTTTTGTGTGATATCATGCCTATGGATGTATGCCATATATTTTTGGGAAGACCTTGGCAGTATGATAGATAGGCTATTCATGATGGAAAGAAGAACATATATACTATTTCTACAAATTGGATGAAGCGAAATTTGTTGCCATTGGAGGATGTTCCTAAAGTTGAGGTTTGTATGAATCCTAAAACTTGTTTGGTTGATGGGAGGAGATTTCTAGATGGACTGAGACATGAGAATATGTGGTATGCCTGGGTGCCTAAGAAGGTGGAAGACTTGAAACATGTAGGACAAACTAAGGAGATAAAGGAATTTCTAGAAGAATATGAATCTATAATTTTAGATAATGTACCTGATGGATTGACACCGGTGAGGAGTATTAGTCATTGCATGGATCTGATTCCTAGAGCTAGTTTACCTAATAAAGCAACACACTGGATGACACCGACAAAGAATGAAGAATTGAATAGACAATTGCAAGAGTTGTTGAGAAAAGGTTTGATCAGAGAAAGATTAATCCCTTGTGCAGTACCTCTAGTGTTAGCACCTAAGAAGGATGGAGAATGGAGGATGTGTGCAAACTCTATAGCCAAAAACAAGATCACAGTGAAGTATAGATTTCCTTTGCTCCAGATGGATGATATTATGGATTGTTTGAGTGGAGATAAGTACTTTACAAAGATAGATTTGAAGAGTGGATATTATCATATTAGAATTAGAGAAGGGGATGAATGGAAGACAAAATTCAAGACAAATGAAGGATTGTATGAGTAGTTGGTGATGCCTTTTGGACTAAAAAATGCACCTAGTACTTTCATGAGGTTGAGGAATGAAGTATCAAAGAAATTCTTGGGTAAGTTTGTGATTGTCTATTTGGACGAAATCTTGATTTTTAGTAAGACTAGAGAAGAAAATTTGTTACATATAAGACAAGTTTTGTAGAGGTTGAGGGAAGAGGACTTGTTGATAAAAATCAAGAAGTGTAGTTTTATGAAGGATTATTTGGTATATCTTGGGTTTGTGATATATTTGAATGGATTGAAGATGGATCATGTTGGAATCCTATAATGATATCAATAACTAAGCTCTTACTACAATGATTCAAAGATTGGACATCTGATATGAATAGCCATCTTAACCATCACGAAGGTACATTTAAATTGTCAACCCAGGGACATGAACTTGAAATGGGTCAGCACAGTATGTGCACTAGGAATTCTAGAGTAGTCATCTCAGTTTTATAATTAAGAAAAACTTAAGACTGAAATAAAATTGCATGAAAGGAAACCAAGAAAATGATGAACATCACTCAAGAAAATCTAAACTAATTATGCATAATAGGAAGGAAAATCTAAGCATCCAATAGAAACTACTCTACCCACCTTGCCTATAGGAACAATCATATAATAGAGTTCTAGTGGCTATAGGAATAGTCAATGCCAAGATATTAAGTAAGTACTAAAACTTATACTAATATAACTAAACTAAAGGAATGGATTACTCACCAAGTGGGCCCCGTCTGGATGAGAATCCTCTAAACTAATATAAAACTTCTCTACTCAACTCACAATCTTATTCCATTCATCAGAAAATGCAATTACAGAAATATGGTTGATAATTAGCTTGTACAAGAACTTGACAATCAACTCACTAACTCACTATCACTAGCCCGAGGAAGGAGGATTTGAGCCTTATTTATTAGCTAAATAGGGCCATCAACTCCCACTAACTAAGAGGATGCCAATTAGGGAAAGTGAAAGAAAATTGGAAGGGGCAGTTATGCATGCAAGGGAATTTGTTCAGACATGCATGCCCAAACATGGCCTTGACCACTGCAGTAATGCCCATAATACTTAATTCCATTAAATATCAGTGCAAGGTGGTTACATGCGACTGACATGAGAATCTTCCGTCGTCCTCCTCAGTTGACCTTCACATGACTCCTCAACTTGACTGGATGGCGATTTTATTTCTCAACTTAGCATTTCAATCATGTCTGCAATAATTTCATAATCATAACCACCTTAAAGAACATTCATCAATCACATGCAAGATAAATATAGATGGTCCACATAATGGGTAAATATCATTAAAACTAATAGAAATGAAATTAGTCCAAATGTCATATGACTGAGAGAAACTATATGAAAGTGTCAGCATATAATATCAAGGTATGTGGTATTTTAGAAATTAACAAGAGATTCTACCCCTCTAACTAGGTCAAATTCTAGACTCATTAGTCCCCCAACCTAACATTTTTCTAGTCCTCCAGTAGGGGAAGAGTTATGCCTCTGCTTTGTTAAGGCCCTGAAGTCTGCGACAGATAGTTGTCTAATATCGGTGTCTACAGTGTGTGAATCAAGATTCTAGTAAAATACGCCCAACTTATCGAGCCTTCTCCATCTTTCTTGTTCCTCTACAATTTCATACATGTAGAATTTGAAGTTAGGTATAGGCCATAGGAGCATAGGTGGCTGAAAAGTCAGAGGAACCATTCACACCCTTTGGTTCTCCCAAGCTAGATATATCTATCAATTCTCTTCAGTGCAACAACATAATTGTGAACAGAATGTGGCTCAGCCTATTTTATCTCATCAGTCAATAGGTTACATCGTTGGGATAGATATCCCATCATAGTATCCTCCTTTGCAATATTTTTTAACTCATATTCACTATACACAACCTCAATCCAAGGCATAATTTGGTCACCATAGATCGGCCTAAAGATAAATCTATTCCAATCTATATAAATTTCTTTGGGGCTCTTAGATTTAGCCATGATGGCTAGGGGAATACATGATTCCTTTTCCTTGTAAGAATTGTATTGCTCACCCCAACTAATCTCATTCTACACCGAGGACATAAATTCTCTCAATTGTATGTCTCCAAAATAAGGCAATGGGTTCTAGTCTTTATCTTTTAGGACAAAAATGTTGTGTAGATAGAATTCACATAACAAATTTTTCACTTCAGGGGAAGCAATCCTGTAGGCATTGAAAAATTCAGCAAGGGTTTCAATGGAGGGGTTTAGCCCTGAGATGTTTCTTGAAATTCTAAAGGAAAGGTATTTCTCCTATAAGTGCAAAGCATAAACCCTTGGAGGGGTACTACATTCCAAAATTTGTGGCAACAGAGTTGAAATGCCACTTACCCTTTCCTTCAGAAAAAAAATTTCCTCATTCTTTTCTTCGATCATCTCATCCCTCATTTGAATTTCCTTTTTCAACCATTTCTTCTCTTCTTTCCACTCCTCCTCTCTTCTTTGTATTTATTTCTATAAATTTAAACTAGTTGTATGTACTAAAAAATTAGGAGCGTTGTGGATTCCTACAATTTTTTTTGTAGATGGCTACTTCCCATGGAGAACTATCTGCATAGATTTACGAGGTCGTGCTGATTCAGGATTTTGAGGTATGATTCCTTATTCTACTGCAAGGCCTCTTGTTCTTCTTCTGGTGGTGGTTGTAGGAACTCTTGATCTGTTTCCTAACTTTTCTATAGGAAATCCCATTGTTGGTCTTGCTGTAGGAAGTCCTTAATTTCTTCATGTTCTTCAATTTCAACTTCTTCAACAATGGTAGCAATAGTTGCTAGGGTCATTTTTGCTGCCTCTTCGAACACATCTTCTTCTTGTACATTCTCTTGCTCCATTGGAGCGTCTGTATTTTCACACGATATCCTGCCAAGCTTAGGATCGACTAGCTTTGATTTCTTGAGAGGGAATTTTTGTTTCCCTTTGGTTGCATGATGAATAGTGCTATCCTTCCTTTCTTAGGGCTTGGCACCTCTTTATATGCAGATTGCATTTTTCTTCTCCTTGGTTTTGCCTCTTTCTTTTGTGCTCTTATTTTTATTACAGTTTTAGATGGGACATCATCATCATCATAATTTGATGATGAATTTTATTTTTCACTCTCCTTATCAAAGGAACTAACATTTATAGCCTTTTCTTCAATGGGGGAATCCATACCAACACCAAAGGTTGAGGCACCAAGGGTGCCTTCATTTGTGCTCAATCTTCTGCTAGACCTATGTGACTGAGATTTAACCCTAGGCTAAGAGGGCTCAGGTCTATGTTGCTCAATATTCACAAAATCATCCCAGACCATAGTAGGGTTTATATCATGCAAAGATCTTATAACTAGCAATTTAATTAGACAGTGGTGGGATACAAAGTTTTCTCTACCTTTTTGTGTTTCTACTTCCATAATAGAGAGAAGTTTGTATAGTACATTGGGCACATTCATCTTCCTCCTATGTCGCATATGACCTAGCAATTTGAAGTGTGCTGAATGTAGGTTTGACAACCGACCTTCGCAAGTGATGTATTTGATGATATGCATGACAACCTACTTCCATGTCTCGGGTAGAGAGAGCCTCTTGGCACCTTGTTTTTCAATTGTGAGTGGAGGGTCACTATGCATTGTAAATATGGCCCTGGTTGTCCTGACGTCCTTAGAAATAGGGTAAGATTCACCATCCACCGACAACCCTGAAACTTTAGCAATTTGTTCTTCATCCGCTATGACCTCCAGTCATTTCACCATGGCCTTTCCATCTGAGAATGTCCGAGCGAAATCCAATGTAATACCCTCATTGAAACCATCCAACTTCAGAAAATAATCTAGCCACCCACAATTCTGAAATTCAACTAAGCACGCTACATACTATAACAAGGAATCATGAGCTAAGGTCTCATTCTAAATGAGTCGGCCTCCCATTTTCTACACTCAACTTGTCACCCTACAAAATTACCTTTTTATTTTTTAAATTATTTCCTGCTTGCTTGCTGGGTGAACCGTCAACTGAATTTCCTTTTACTCTGTGTTTAGCAACTTACCACTTGCATTATAGAATTATGAAAGAGTTAAGAATAGAAAAAATGGTAATAAAAGGAATCATAATGAGAGGAAATGGTGGTGGTAGTTTAGTGTCACATCACACATGTGAGCCGTCATTCATTTTAAATTTTGAATCAGCTCAATAACATTTGATGACACAGACAATCATATATCGACATGTGGAAAAATTTATGCATCTTGCTTACCCCTTCCCCCAACCTAAATTTGGACATGTGTCCACACATGCAAAATGGAAAGATTGATTTGATGGGGGGTTTAAAGAAAATTATATGAAAATCCATCTTATCGTATAATGATTAAATGAAATGCTCTAAAGGATAATTAAGAATTCAATTAATGTGCATATACCTGAGTGTCTACAAACATGATTGTGGATAATTAATTCCATTGATCAGGGAAAAAGTATCGCTTGCATTGTTGAGAAATAATTGAGCAATTAATGATGATGGAATGACAAAAGGTGAAATGAAATGATGGAAGAGAGAGAAAGGTGGTATGGATGGGTGAAGAAATGGATTTCTACAAAAGTAGAAATCTTTATTATGACAAGTATGTACCTCATTTAGCTGGAAGGAGAGACACTAGGTCCACTACCTTCGGTTGTAGGAACTCCTTTGCTACAGGAACTCTTTTTTTGAAGCTAGCTTGTGTTATAATCAGATATGGTTCCCATTCACTAGTAGTTTGAATTTCATTGGGTAAATGGTCATGAGCTGCACAACTCCATTGGGAAATACTTCTACAACTTCATATGGACCTAGCCAACTTGTCTACAATTTACTTGCATTATCCTTATACTGTGAATCATAAAGTAATGCCCGGTCACCTGGCTGAAATTTCTTCTCTTTGATAAATCTATCATGCCATTTGACTCTTTTATTTTGCACAAGTTTAGTATGGTGCAATGCAGATTTCCTCATCTCGTCCAATTTATTCAACTACATAATTCATTATTTCTATGCCACTAAAATTTCCATCCCCAACTCCATAGCAGTTCTAAGAGTCTTGTGCTCAAATTCTATAGGCATCATGGTTGTTTTCCCATATAGAAGCTCAAATGGGGTGAAGCTTGTAGTTGTCTTCATGGTGGTCCTATAAGCCCAGACTGGTTCTGATAATCTATTTTCCCAGTCTTTTCTGTGAATATGCACTGTTTTGGTGAGGATAGCCTCAATCTATCTATTTATCACCTCAACTTGTCCATTTTCTTGAGGGTGATAAGGATTGAATTTCCTATGCTTGATGTTATATTCATTAATCAATCTTGTAACAAGGGCTGATATAAATTGATTGCCTTGATTAGTTACTATTTCTCTTAGTACCCCATATCTTGTGAAAATTTCTTCATACAGGAATTCTGCAACCTTTTTGTCTCTTGCATGCTTCATGTTTCTGACTTCTACCCACTTTGTTACATAATCAGTGCACACTATAATATAGGACTTACCATTGGATGGAGGATCAATGGGTCCCACAAAATCCAAACCCCATTTGTCAAATGGTGTGACTAACACTTGTGGATAGAGTGGCATCTCATCTAAATTTGTTGGCCTACCCATTCTTTGGCATCTATCACATCTCCTTGTATATCTTTCTACATATTTGTGTAGTTTAGGCCAATAGTATCATGTGTTCAAGATTTTCATTGTTGTCCTTTTGGCTATAAAGTGGCCTCCACAGGGTTCATCATGGAATTCATGCAGAATGTCATAGGTTTCATCTTCCATCACACACCTTCTCATAACATGATCAAGTCCAATATAAAATAGGAATCCAACTATCCATGAAAAAGGGAAGGATTTTTCAATCAACACTCTTCTCTCTTTTGGGGAGACGTGAGAAGGAACTCTCCCTATCATAAGGTAATTGGCTATGTCAGCATACCAGGGTGTTTGCACACTAATGGAGAATAGATGCTCATCCAGAAAGGAGTCATTTATGGCTTGAGTATCATCTGATAAGGTCAGCCTTGACAGGAAATTTGCAACCATGTTTTCCTTCCCTGGTTTGTCTATAATAGTTAGGTCAAATTCTTGCATTAATATAAACCATTTGGCTAATCTTCCTAAGATTAGGGGTTTTTTCATAAGGTATCTAATGGCTACATGATCATTGTGTACAAAAATTAGATAACCTATGATATAGTGTCTGAATTTATTCAAGGCATAGATTACTGCCATCATTTATTTCTCTGTGACTGTGTAATTGAATTTAGCTCCCTACAAGTTTTAATTGACAAACTAAATGGAATTTTCAATAGCTTCTGCTTTTTATCCTAAGACTTCTCCTATTGCATAATCTGAGGTATCAGTATGGATTCAGAAAGCGAATTCCCAGTTTGGTCCCTTAAGTATAGGAGCATGAGTTTGAGTTGTCTTTAAATTAGAAAATTCTTTACCACACTTTATGTCGTTTGAAACTCAACATCTTTAGTAAGAAGACTATATAGTGGGGCTGCTATTTTGCTAAAATCTTTGATGAAATGTCTTTAATAGCCTGCATGTCCTAAAAAACTCCTAACATCCTTTTGTTTTGTAGGTATAAGAAGATTATTTATTACCTTAATTTTTGATGGATCAACTTGAGTGCCAAGGTGTGAAATGTAGTGGCCAAGAACTACACCTTCTTGCATCATCTTGAAGCAATTTTCACTGTTTAAGGAAAAAATTTGATCCTCGCATCTTTGTAGTACTTTTCTCAAATTATCCAGTGCTTCATCAAAGGTGGCACCATAGTTAGTAAAATCATCCATATAGATCTTCATGTAGGAAAGGGAGATATATGAGAGTATACTGATGAATGCTCTCTAAAAAGTGACAAGTGCATTGCATAACCCAAAGGGAAGCACAAAATATGTGTATTTCCCCCACGGACATGTAAATTTAGTCTTCTCTTGGTCTTCTGGTGCAATTTTAATATGATTGTATCCACTAAATCTATCAAGAAAGGAGAAGTATTGTTTTCTTGCAAGAGAGTCTAGGAATTGATCTACAAAGGTTAGGGGAAAGTGGTCCTTCTTAGTGGTACAATTGAGTTCCCTATAGTCAACAAAAACTCATCATTTCCGTCCCTTTTTGGGCATAATCACTAATGGGGACACCCACTGGCTATTTGAAATAGGGTAGATATATCCTGCACCTAGTAGCTTTTATAGTTCGGTTTTGACAATTTCTCTTAAGATATGGTTCATTCTTCATCGTGGTTGTCTTATAGGTGTACATTCATGTTTGATATAGATTATGTGAGTGCAAATTTTTGGATCTAATCCTTTCATGTCATGATAATCCTAGGAAAATGCTTTTTGATGAGCTTTCAGAAAATTTTCCAATATCAATTGTTGTTCCTCATTCAATTTACTATTGATGTTTAGAGAGCATGCCTCAGACACCTTGACTTGTGTGATTAGCTCTATCATAGCTGCTTCATTAATACAAGGTATCTTAATTTCAGGTGAAAGCATTATGTGAAACATACCTATTGTTTTAGGAATTTTTTTTGCACGAAGAGTTGTTGCAGGAAGTTTGTCTACAAGGACACTTGTTGCAGGAAGAGTGGTTGCAGGATGTTTGTCTGTTGGAAGATTTGTTGTAGGAAGATCATGCAGAACGGACAAAAGTGTTTGCTCGATGTCTGTGGGACTAGATGATGTTTCCTCTATCTGACATTAGTTATAAATGATAATAGATAACACCTCATCTTCATCTTGAAGCTGTAGGAAAGGACTTCTTTCGAGCATCATAAGTTGTGCCACAAATTTGACTTCTTCGACTTCTTCACCAATATGTGGCCATATTGATATTTCAGCATTGTGGGATAGCTGGGTTGGAGCATACATAATAAGATTTTTAGTGTTTGTGCCATCCAAAATGGTCATATCACCTGACCGACATCCAATATAAGTGTATGTAGTTGCTAACCATGTCTGACCAAGGATAATTGGATATCCTCCTAGTGTGGCTTTAGGGGAAAGAACCATGAAGTTGGCTAGATACTCCCAAGAGTCTAGGATTACCACCAAGTCTTCTACTATTCCATCTAGCTTAATAGTGGAGCTATCAGCAAGTTGCAGGACTGTAGGAGTGGATCACATGTTTGCAATACTCAATTGCTACAGGATGTCTTTAGTCATCACATTGATTGTTTCACCTAAGTCAATCAAATCATTCTTTATGTTCATTCCATTTATAAAAAAATCAACTACAAGATACTTAGATCACTGTACTTGGGGATAGTTACTTTTCCAAGCATGATGTCAGCAAGCTGCCCTACTACATGGAGTGTAGCGGGGTCCTTATTTTTCCTACCTAGTTTCTTGAGGCATGCTTCCTTGATTTCCTTGCCATAGATAGGGACATCTTTTATGGCCCAAAATAGAGGTATTTGGACACATATATGTTTTAGTTGATCTAGGATATCAAAGTTGGTTTCCTCCTTGTCTTCTCTTTGTTTGGAAACTTCTAATCTATGAGGGAATGGTGGTTCTTGTGATGTCTAATGTACAAGAGTTGCTTTAGGAGATTTAGTCGCACAAGGCTGAATGGGATAAGTCAAAGATTCTTCCTACTCTTCCACAAGTAGCTCACTGATAATGGGGGTGGAAGGAACTTGCAAGGTAGTTCCTGAACGTAGGTGTATGTCACTTAAACTCACAACATATGCAAGAAATTGATTTGGATCAACAAAATATATGGGTTACTATTGTGTTTTATTATTTGGGTTGGGCTGGTAACTGGGTAGGTTTAGATATATTGGAGCTTGGATTAGTAGGAGGGGCATTATAGCAGGTTGTTGGGTTTGAGAAGATGGTTGCATATAGTTGGTGGGTTGGTTTGGCCATTGTTGGCCACCTCTCCATTGAGATGTTTGCTGCCAGTTTCCTAGAGGTGGTTGCCAATTCCCCTAAGGTTGTTGCCATTGAGTTGAGGTATTTTGATAATTGTACCAAGCACTAGGTGGGTTATTCCAAGACTGGGGTGGGTATCCTCCATAGTTGGATGGATAGGTTGGCTACCACTGGTTACCAAATGAATAAGAAGAATTAAAATATGGTCCAACAAAAGATAGTGGATTTTATGGCATACCTTGTCTTGACGCCCATGGCCTCTTTTGTACAACAAAGTGGACTTGGTCTTCCTCAGTCTAAATTGCTTTGAAATTAGGTGGAATCTTCTTACTATCAGTGTTAGCTATCACCTTGCATTGATAGTCCCTCTTCTTCTATCTACACTAAGGGCAATATTCTATTAGAATTTATTCTGCCTCCTCATGTTTATTTTTAGCTTGAAGTGTATCCGGTTGAGTAGCTAGATTATTAATTATATCTTGCTTGAAATCTTCCAATAAATTAGTAATATCCATCCTTGAGACTCCACTTCTGGATGACTTACCCATAGAGGATTGGTAGGCTCTTCCTTTATGTGAAGCTTCCCTAGAATAGTCTTGACATATCTTCTTGATATAATCCCAAGGGACTTGAGTGATATCTCCTCCTACCATTAGGTCCAAGGCATCAGTGAAACTTTCATTAATTTCTCTCATGAAAGGTAACTTTTGTGAGTCTTCATTAAGTGTATGATGTGGAGATATTTGCAGACAAAACAAAAACCTTGAAATGAAATCTTCCAAGCTCTCATCTTCTTTTTGTTGCATTCTGAAAATGTCACCTCCTCTCATATCACTACCCTTGCAATATTCTTTGTACTTCTCAAGAAACTTTGTCTTCATATCTTCCCAAGTTCTCACAGTATTTCTGCCAAGGCTCATAAACCATCTTAATGCAACTTCTTTCAGAGTAGTAGGAAATAGCTTGAGTTTGCGGGCATCAGTGGTATAGTCATAGCTTTTGCAAATTATATCAAACTCAAACAAGAAGGTAACAAGATCTTCTCTGACAAGCCCATAGAATTTAGGAAGGACAAAAGCAATGATATTTTTGAGGTTATCTACTTCATTCTATTCAACAATAGGAAAGGGGAAAGTTGGTTCTGCCTATTAGGCCTATCTCCATTTGCATTAGCCATGTCTACTTGATAAAATTCCAGAATAAAGGGTGTACACATCTAAAAATGGTCACGGTTATTCAAACTTGTTAATTAATTAAATATGAATTATTTATTTAATATTCTAAAGTCATCTACATATAAATAAATTTAATTATTTATTTATATTGTTCATTCTTCCAATTCTTCTAATTTAATTAATTAAATAAGTCTATTTAATTATTGCCACTTTCCTCTTAATTAAACTAAATAAATTTAATATTTATTTATTTGATTATCACTCCATTTCTAATAATTTGAATATTTGAATTTGAATTATAGAATATTCTTCTAATCCATCTCACTTCGCATTTTAATTAAATATGATAAATATTTAATTACTCTCACTTCTCATTTAATTAAATATGATAAATATTTAATTACTTTCACTTCGCATTTTAATTAAATATGATAAATATTTAATTACTGTCACTTCTCAATTAATTAAATATGATAAATATTTAATTACTCTCACTTCTCACTTAATTAAATATGGGAAATATTAAATTAACTCATTTCTCTTTCACTCTTCTCATGTAATTTAAATAGTAATTATTTAAATTATGGAAACTTCCATTTGCACATGTCACACATAATTAAATAAAGTTATTTATTTAATTAGCAAATTTACTCAACTTCAACCAATTTTCATAAATAAGGAAATAAATGTCATGTTTATTTCCATTTTTGAATGAGGAAGGTTTTGCAGATTGGAAACATCCTTCCATTTTCTTCTCAACCTTCCATATTCCTCTCAACTTCTCAATCTCACACTGTTCATTCTAACAAGTTTGAATTACAACCATTGATCTTCGCCAATTGGGTTTTTGCTTCTCAAAAATCTATAAATACAGCCATTCGGTAAGAAGATTTTATCTAGAATTCATGTGCAATTACTATAGTTGCATTCAAACCAGCTTATCAGCATAATCAACATTTTAGCATTTTAATTTCATAGCTTAGAGCATATTAGAAATGCACATGCATTTTCATTAATCTCATTCTCTCAAGCTGTGATTCTACAAGTTGCTGCTTAAAACAACTGAGAGTCAGCATCTTGAAACGAATCCTTGGAGATAGAGGATAGTGGGACGAATTTGAAGAAGTTTCCTATGTTTAGAGTTTGTGTTTTTCTTTCTTTAATTTAGTTTATTTAATCTAATGTTTCATTGGTGTATTAGATTAGATTCATTTTGATTTACTCATTTCTAACGTACACATTTCTAGCACCCACCATGGGGCCAAGCCCCACATTTAATGTTTCTTTTTGTAGATTTTTCTGGCAGGTAACAGACTAAAATCGCATTTTAGCGCATACGAGGCTCAGTTCGGTGCATACAAAGACTATTTCGGCGCACTGATGAGATACTTCGGCGCATCTATCAACTATTTCAGCACATCCATGGCCTATTTCAGTGCTTAGACTCTCTGTTTCGGCGCATCCCTGTGAGATCTTTCGATGTATCCCTAGCCTGTTTCGACACTTAGATGCTCTATTTCGGCGCATCCCTGTGAGATCTTTCAGCGCATCCATGGCCTGTTTCAGTGCATAGGTAACCTATTTTGGTGCATACAATTGTAAAAATTTTAAAATTTTGATTCTGACGCCATCCGCGGATACGATTTTTCAAATTTTATTTTAATGGAATGAAGCAATCCTAGGGTAGACATTTAAATCTGAATTAACCAATCCTAGGATAGTCATCAAACATAAATTTATTTTGGTTAAAATGAATCCCATGTTTTTGGTGAAGCAACATCTTCACTTAGTGTAGAGAATTGTCAATTTGGGATTTAAAATTGAACCATTATTGTTTGTTGTGATTGTGGGTAATAGGTTTATGCTCTCCCCTTAACTGGGTGATCAGAAGGCCAGACTTACCTTTTATTTTATGCAATTTAATGCTTTATTACATCCTTTAGAATGCCTACTCTTTTGGGAAATAGTACTCACCCAAGAGGAATGACCTAAGTGGGAACACCTAAAGCCAAGGTTTCCAACCCACTTTAATCAAAAGAAAGTTTTTGATAAAAATCCAACTTGACAGCAGTGTGCAGGATAACCATCACCAAAAACTTTGTTCTAAAGGTTGGGAGGTCTCTCGAGGGAGTCTATCTATTTGCCACACTGAATGGATATCCTTACTAAAAACCATAGTGTAGAAGCTAGCCGTGTCAGTATCCAAACATCATCTTAATCATGGTGCAAGGGGAGGGAAGAATCTTCCCCCAAGAAACTCACCATATAATCACCACGGATTGTTTACTTAGGGGATTCGGTATCCACTTCCGTCACCTTGAGTACGCACCTAGAAAAGACAAAAACACAAGCGCCTTTTAGGGGGTGACATGGCTATGTGAGTCGACATGATTTTAAGTAGTGGGTTGTGATTACTATGATGACCTATTTGAAAAATTAAGAGTGAGTCTGATTGAAGTGCTTATCTTGTTCAAAACTTGTGAAAATCTCAAGAACATACACTCTTTGTTTAGATTTTAGGATTAACACAACAACTGTCTACTGCTGTATGTTGTGTCTTTCACATTTAAATCAGATTAAGATCATCCAAAATTTATCAAACCGTCCAAAAATGTCCATCTCAGAAGTTTAAACGGATGTTTTAGCACATCCCTGGTCTGTTTCGGCGCATAGCCGGTCTGTTTCAGCGCATCGCTGCTCTATTTCGGTGCATCGATGTTCTGTTTTGGTGCATAGCTTCTCTATTCCAATGCATCTGTGCTCTATTCCAGCGCATCTGTGCTCTATTCCAGTGCATCTGTGCTCTATTCCAGTGCATCTATGCTCTGTTCTAGCGCATTTGTGCTTTGTTTCGGTGCAATGCTGCTCTATTTCAGCACATACATAGAAAGTTCCAACGCATCTGTGTCCTATTCTACCGCATAGGTAGTCTATTTTGGTGCATTCATGTTTTGTTTCAGCGCATTTTTTTTCTGAACCTATGTGCCTTTCTAACATTTAAAAATCATTCTTCTCAGTTTATACTTTTTCCATGCTCAGAGTTTGGAAGTCTACAACTTTTGTCAAAAAGTCTCTAGAAAGGAAAATAAAAAAACCAAAGAAATCTCTTGGTTATAAGAAGTTATTGAAGAAGAGGAAATTTCTCTACCAAAGTTGAAAGGTCTTGCTTGAACACAGGACCTTTATTCATCGATATCACAACTATATTAGAGGTTTCACTAACGATTATGTTGTAGAACCTTTATACTCACGAGCCTTCTTTCAAAGAAGAGCCCTTTCTCAAAGGCACAACCATAGTCAGTGTATTCACTCTTCTTACATTCCCCAATCTGAAATTACGTATGCTACTCGTCCCAATCAAATTATGCAATAGAGAACTCAAACACATTAGGCATTTATCCCAATCCATCTTTTTACAAAGCTATAATCAAAACATCACAAAGTGCAAAAATTATCTTTATTTTTGGTCTTTAGTTTAATTTCCACAAACAAGATTTTCATCCTTTCAATCAAGGAATCACGAGCTAAAGGTTAAAAATATTTTAAGTCATAGAATCTTCATTATGTCTGACTTTCATATCCATCAAAATTACACTATTTCCATTCTTTTGATTAAAAGTTAGTAGAATTTGGACAAAGCTTATGCCTGTTGTCACAAGATCTCAAAAATGCATAGAAAAAGATGAAAGAGAAAGTACAGTAAGCAAAATGGGTGATAATATTGATAGGGAAGAGAATCCCTTTCATTCTGAAGAGATAATAGAGGAAAAGCTTCGCGAAGTAGAGTAGGATCCCCAATTCCATACCCTTATGGAAAGGATCCTAGAACGAAACAAGGAAAGATATTTCCTCTCATTAGCTAATCAAGGAGCTAAGTTACCTGCCTATTTCGACACGAAAGGGATTAAAGAAGATCCTGAAGCTCCTCTTAATTATTTTAGTGCCCTTACTCAACAGATAAAATAATTACAAGGGAAAATCAAAGAAATGCAAGGAGGTACAACAAAAAAGTATGTTTTGGATGACATATGTCCTTATCCATTTGATAGGAGACTTTGAATGATTCCTTTTCCAAAACATTTTGAAATTCCTAAATTTGATAGATATAATGGGAAAATTGACCCCATTGAACATGTGAGGGATTTCTGAAATATGAGCTTAGAATTTGCTCATGAAGATACCTACTTAATGCTATTATTTCCATGAAGTCTGGGTGGACAATCCATGGAATGGCTTTCAAAAATCACTCCCCCCATCAAAAACTTTGAGGAGTTAATAAATAAATTCATACCAAAATACTCCTACAACATCCAACACCAGATAACCATGCTTGATCTTTGTAAGGTGAAACAAAAAGTAAGGGAATATTTCACTACATTTTTGCAAATGTGGAGAAGGGTGTTTGGTAGATACTCCCATCTTGTTCCTGAAATAGAAAAGATGGAGATCTTTATCGATAGTCTGAACCAAGAAATGAGTTACAAAATAAACCTTCACTATCCTCAATCATTTGAAAAATTTATTGAAAATGCGATTACTATTGAAGGTGCTTTGGTCAAGCGTGAGGTTTTGAAAATTGATAAGGAGGGTTCAAATTCATACAACAACAACAACAACAACAACAATGGTAACAACAATGACAAGTCATGATTTTGGACTCGAAATAAAAATGTTGTGAATGATGGGGTAGTAGATGCTAACAACATAAAGGTGAAGCCTACCATCGTTAATGTGTCAGGTGTTCAACGTAGCAACAATAATGCTAGAAATTATAGTACCCAAGGTAATGTTTCCAATCAAGGGAATGTGGCTAATAATTGTGGAAATAATTTTGGCAATAATTAGAATTCAAGTATGCCTAGGTCTTCATATTTTTTGAATCGAAGGATTTTTACTCCCTTGGGCCAATCTTTGGAATCCATTCTCAAAGAATTAGTGAATCAAAATGCTATTACATTTCCACCACAAAGAGACTTTGAGCCTCGAGTTAAACCACCATCATGGAATGACTCACACTTTTGTGATTATCATAGGTGTAAAGGTCATAAGACAAACAATTGCCAAGGGTTAAAGAATATTGTTCAGGATCTGATTGATAACCACACCATCATGGTTGAGGGACATAATGTCAATGGTAATCATCAAGCATTCAAGGACCCTCTCCCTAATTATCAAAAAGGGGAATCTTCAGGTAACAAGGGCAAGAATGTTAATCATGTCCAGGACATCATTATCAATCATATCTATACTAACAATCAGCAAATCAATGTTATTCGAATCAAAGGTAAGCAAGAATATCGAGAGGTCAATGCTATGACACGGGGACAAGCTAAAATCATTATCAAAGGAAGCTCATCTAAAGAAGCAATTCCCCCTCCAAGTCAGTACAATTTGGTTGATCAACTACGAAAAACACCAGCCCAAATTTCTATATTGGAGCTCTTAAAATTGTCACCTGCACATTAGGAGGTTTTGGAAACGGCCCTTGTTGATACAACTGTATCCCCTGATTTGGATATTGATAAATTTCAAGCCATGGTGGGACACTTGTCCCCATCCACATGTTTATCCTTTACTGAAAAGGATGACTCATCCATAAACCATCCACATAATTCATCACTCTACTTAGAGATCATGGTTCACAAAGCTCGCATTAGACATGTCCTAATAGATGGGGGAGCCAGATTAAATATTTGTACTTTGAAGGTAGTCCTAGCTTTGGGATATTCTGAAGAATCTATAGATCCATGAAGGAAGATTACAATCAAGGCATATGATGATGAGGAAAGGACTTCCAAGGCCCTCATCATGCTACCAATCAATGTGGGACCTGTTGTGAAAAATAGCTTTTGTCGGGTTCTAGATCGGGATCTAACTTATAACATACTCTTGGGTCATCCATGGATCCATGACATGCAAGTTATTCCATCTACTTATCATTAGTGCTTGAAGTTTCCATATGATGGACAAGAAGTAACAATACCTGTTGTTTACATTAGCAGTCAAACTTGCTCTAACCTAAGAGCAACTCAGAACACACTTGTTCCCCATAGTAGAAAAGCCTTGGCAATCTCTACTTAGAAGTACAATGACCAAGCAAGAGAAATGATAACTAATTTTGGCGCCAAGCTAAAATTGAAAGATGATGGAGTGGGAGAATATTCTTTATCTCTCTCTAATCTACCTAAATCTCCATGATCCCATGGTCAACCTTCAACATCCATACAATAGGATACAACAGCTTTAGCCTCAGCTTTAGTTCCCATCACTAAGTTTAATGGGATATTTATCAAAGAAAATGAAATGGAAGATAGAGATATCCTTGATCAGCTCTATAAAGATGAACAAGAATCAGTACTACATGTCAAGCTACCCACAGAACAATATGGAAAAGGTTATGTTGTCATGCAACAAATGGGTTATGAAGGAAATGGCCCTATAGGTAAAAGGAAAGAGGGTACTATTGAACCTATCCAACTGAAAACCATGCATCCAAGAGATAAAACTAGATTAGGATATGGTGAAGATACAAAGGAAGAAGTAGCACAAAGACCATCAAATGAGGAGTTGGCTGAAACAATTCTGTGAATTCAAGAAAACAATTCTGACACTGACTTAAATGAATATGAATGGGACACCATCTATGATGATAAATTCTAGAGGGATAAAAATGTGGATGTCATAAAAAAGTTCACACCCACACTCGTGCAAGGGGAAAGCTCAAGGCCTCCACTTGATTACATTCTGCAAAGAGATCATGACTCAAGTGAAACTGATTCAATTCAAAGTGAGACGGATAATCTACAGGAGAATACCATCCTAGATCTCCCCTATAACGACATTGATAATAATATCATGACTCTAATGGCCAGTGACCTTACTCATCCCAATGATCCATTTCCTTTGGTCCATCTTGAACTTATTGATTGGGAACAAGCCGCACCTATTGATGTCCCAACCTTTCCAAATGATGAAACCATTATAAATTTCCTTTCCTCATCCCAACCGGAAACAAGTTCCACCAGGGAATCACAAGATCAGATTTTTCGATAGGAAAGTGCCAAGTTTCTCAGCTATGAAATAAATAACATAAAAGAAAGATCTAATGGTGAAAACCTAACAAAGGCAGTATTAGATCAAGAAAAGATAAAGATAAAAAGTGTATCCAATGGTGAAAACCTTTCAAAGGTGCCAAAGGATGGGAAACTTGACACTCTCTTGGAACACTACCAAGAAAGGTCTTCTATCTTAATTGAACCAATAGAGGCACTCAATATAGGTACTACAGAAAAGCCCAAAATCTTGCAATTGGCCGCATCTCTAATAGAAGAGGAAATTTAGAGATTCATAGAATTTCTAAAGAACAATCAAATCAGTTTTGCATGGTCATACATGGATATGCCCAGATTGGATCCAGATCTCATCATGCATCACCTATCTATTATGTTGGGGGAAAAACCTATAAAACAAAAACTCAGAAAAATGCATCCACATGTTGCATTATTGGTTAAAGAGGAATTGAAAAAGCTTTTGGATGTTGGATTCATTCGGTCTATTGACTATGCAGAATGAATCTCCAATATCGTACATGTTTCAAAGCCAGATGGAAGGATTATAATTTGTACAGATTTCAGAGATTTGAACAAGGCATGTCCTAAAGATGACTTTCCTTTACCCAATATCGATATGATTGTTGATTTGACAACTGGGCATGCAATGTACTCATTAATGGATGGATTTTCAGGATACAACCAGATAAAAATTGCACCAGAGGATCAGGATAAAATAGCCTTCACATGTCCTTGGGGTACCCATTGCTGGAACGTAATGCCATTTGGGTTAAAAAATGCAGGAGATACATACCAACGTGCAATGACAACAATTTTTCATGATATGATGCATACATTCATGGAAGATTATGTTGATGATCTCCTTGCCAAATCTAACACAAGAGAAGGAAACAAATATTTTATCTAAAATTTTCAAATGAATGGAACAATTCAAGGTGAGACTTAACCCAAAGAAATGTGTCTTTGGAGTAAAATCGGGAAAGTTGCTAGGTTACATTGTATTAGAAAAGGGAATTGAAGTGGATCTAGCTAAGGTACAAGCAATTCTTGATATTCCACCACCAAGGAACATTAGTCAATTATGCTCTTTACAAGGATGGTTACAATCCATTCAAAGATTCATCGCTCAACTGGCAAATAAAAGTTTACCATTTACACATCTTTTACACAAGAATATTCCATTTAAATGGGAGAACAAGTGTGAAGCAACATTTGATTAGATAAAGCAGTATCTCATGAATCCACCAGTATTGATTCCACCGGTACAAGGAGAACCTCTCATATTATATATTGTTGACACATAAGTATCTTTAGGAGCATTATTGGCACAAGAAGACAACTCAGGAAAGGAGCGAGCCATTTATTATATCAGTCAGAATTTGACAAGTCATGAGCTGAATTACACATTCATTGAAAAAGCTTGCTTAGCGGTGGTATTCACTTCTCAAAATTTTTGACACTACATGCTAGCACATACAATAAATCTTGTGGCTAAGATTGATCCACTTAAATATCTTTTAAGTAAGGCAACCCTAACTGCCAGGTTGGCTAAATCGGTCATGATACTGAGCGAATTTGACATTCATTATGTGGATCACAAGGCTGTAAAGGGATAGGTAATTGCTAATTAGTTAGCAGAAGCACCAATGCCAGTAGAACACCTAATACACATTGATTTTCTTGATGCCGATGTATTCACAGCGGTTATTAAGCAGTCATGGGCACTCTACTTTGATGGTTCCTACACTCAGCATGGTTTAGGAGCAGGTATTCTTTTTATTACACTTCAAGGATACACCATTCCAAAATCTTACCAACTCATGTTTCCTTACACAAACAACATAGCTAAGTATGAGGCATTATTAATTGGCATGAAAATTGTAGTGGATTGGAAAATCACAGAACTTCAAGTTTTTGGTGATTCACAACTTGTTATAAATCAAATCAATGGTGAATATCACACTAAGGATGACAAGTTGGTACCTTACAAAAAGATGGTGGATGATTTCAAGAAATACTTTGTGGATATCGAGTTCATACAAATTCCACATATTGATAATAAAGTAGCCGACCCAATGGCTACAATAGCATCTTTACTCCAGTTGACAGAGAATCAAACAAGGTATGATTTCCTGGTGGAACAATTGTTTTCTCCTACCCATGACAATCCGGAAACTCAAACCATTTGCAACTTAACCAATTCTGATTCTCCCTTATATGGCCAAATTTACGCTTACCTAAAGGATATTGTTTTACCTTTAGATTTGTCTAGAAATCAGAAAAGAAATTTCATCCATCAATCCTCCCGTTATACATTAATTGTTGATGTCTTATATCGACGTGGTCTAGATGGTACTCTCCTTAGATGTCTCAAATACGATGAATCGAAAAAATATTTACACGAGGTGCATGGTGGTATTTGTGGGACACACTCAAGTGGACTAACTTTAGCAAAGAAACTTGTGAGATTGGGTTACTACTGGCCGACCATGGAGAAAGAATCATTCATCTTTGTGAAGAAATGTGCAAAATGTCAGATTCATGGGAATCTCATTCATGCTCCTACTTAGGAATTACAACCCTTCACCACAACATGGCCTTTTGCTCAGTGGGGATTGGACTTGGTTGGCATGATACACCCATCATCTTCAAATGGACATAAATTTATCATTACACCCATTGAGTATTTCACTAAGTGGATTGAATTTTTTCCTCTGACAACTGTTACGGGCAAACAAATTTCTTCATTCATCTTGAATTATATCATCTGCAGATATGGTATTCCCAACTCCATTATCACAGATAATGGAAGACCCTTTAAAAATTAGGATGTTGATGAGCTATGTGAAAGATTCCACATCCAACACAGGTTCTCTACACCTTATTATCAGCAAGGGAATGGTCATGCTGAAGCTTCAAACAGAACAATTTTGAAGATTTTGAAGAAAACAGTGAATGAAGCAAGTCGTGAATGGCATGTCCAATTGAATTCAACATTATGGGCATATAGAACAAACATTCACACAACAACAGGTGCTACTCCTTATGCTTTAGTTTATGGAGCAGAAGCTATTTTACCATTGGAAGTTGAGATTCCTTCACTTCGAGTATCACTTAAGGGGTTAATCAATGATGACGACTATAAAGTATCAAGGTTGCAAGAGCTAGAACTGCTTGATGAACGATGTCAAACTGTAGTTAATCATTTGAAGGGGTATCAAAAGATTATGTCCCACAACTACAATCATAGAGTCAAACCATGAACTTTTCAAGTGGGTGACTTGGTTCTCAAAGAGAACCCTCGAAATCAGCAGGATCAAGAAAAGAAAGGCAAATTTGAACCTAATTGGTTGGGCCCATTCATAATCATTGCAGCATATGGATCAGGGGCATATATGTTATCAACATCAGAAGGGGACCTATTTGAAGATCCAACCAACAACATACATTTGAAGAAATTATATGCCTAAAAGATCAAAAACAATACAAAAAGTCCTAAAAAAAATTTAAAATAAAAAATAAAAAACAATATAAAAAGTCCTAAAAAAATCGTTGCCTTGATGAAAACCTGGCAAACAGGTGTCTTGGTAACAACAAAAATATCATAAAATCAGGAAAAAGGTGCAATAAAAACAAATGGTGAAAACCTGGCAAACAGGCATTGTTTGGGATTTCATTTGGCTTTCTTATCTATTAGGATACCCTTTTGCATATTCATCTTTTCATCTGCATCACACACATGCCTGACCAATATATTTGCATCATATATCGCATCATCTCCTCGAAACAAAAAGGATCTCATCATGGCTTGATGAGTCGGGTTATCCTTAGTAGTAGTTGTGTCTAAGAGGAGTCATAGTACAAGGTCATTAGGGAGAGACAGTTCGCTTCTTGGAGCTTTGTAGCAGACAATTGATAACATGTGTCAAGAATCAGAATATTAGGAAACAACAACATGATCCAATTACATTTGAGACTGGATGACTATTTGGACAGATAATAGAAACAAAAATTGGATGATCTTAATCTGAATAAAATGAATGACAAAACTAAAAGCACAAGTTGCAATTGTTGTTTTGATATTTGATGACATCATATATTTGGAGTGATTCGATGATATACTAAATTAGAATCACAAGGAAGAAGTATGATTTTTCTTGGCTTGTTGTCTGTAAATTAATCATTAGTATTGTGCAAATTTGTCATGGGACATGTTCTACAATGTATCATTGATGACATTTTGGAATTTGCATAAGAAAATGGTTAGTTTTTGTCTATTTATGCAAACAATACTCAGGTCATCTTGGTCCAATTATACCTCGATGCTTGTATTAATTTGCTATATTAAAAATCATGAAAGCAGTACTTAGGTCATCATTGGTGCTAACACACCCTTTGATGCTTGTACTAACTTTCAACATATCAAAAGGCTCAATGATGAAAATCAAGCACAACATGGAATGGCAAAAGAGAGAATGATTCATTACTGCATTCTAGGACTGCATGATTCATTTAGGATTGCATTTTTAAGGCTGTATGAGGTAGAATTTTTGAAGCTTGTTAAGTATTTCATCTATCTTTTCAAAACAAACAATTGAGTAAATTTGGACATTTGTAACATCATTTTCATTATCATTCATCTCACACCATTTTTCATTATCATTTACTTCATCATTATCATTGCACTTGCATACTTGCATTATCATCTCATTTCATTCATCAAGATCAGTATCCATCATTACATATCATATGCATGGTTGTTATTTTAATCATTCATTAACATACACATTTGCATATTTCACACACATCCATACATAAAATTGCATCCACTTCATTCTTTTCACATCATCACTTAGGTTATCATATTCATTACATCATATATCATAAGTTCATTACATAAGCTCATTTCCATTACATCATCATTATCATTCATATTACATCATAAATCATGTCATGTGCATATCATTCATTACATATTACATCTTCATAAATCATATCATCTCATTTTTCATCGAAGCATTTACATCTTACATCATACATTCATTACATACATCATGAAAGAAAAATCATTCATATTACATCATATCATTATTGCATCAATCATCCATAACATGTGCATAAATCATCCATAACACGTGCATAATCAAATCACCATTGCATCTCATAAATCTCCTCAAAACAAATGTCTAGAAATACAAGGATATCAAATGTTTCAAAAAGATAAATCAAATATAATGACATAAATGTGTCCCACATGCCCGTCACTGAGGGGCATCTGACCATGGAGCATGACTGTTGTTGCCTCCTGAGGTAGTAGGTCTCGTCGGATCTCTGATCCCAGAAGCTTTGTTCTCTCGTCTAACCGGCTGACCCACACTCCTGCTAGCACTCCTAGAATGACTGCGTGAATGGGTCTGAGATCGAGTACCTGACTATGTGAAGGCAATCCTCCTCTCAAGTGGGACTACCTCAAAATACCTCATCCTATAATACTCAGCCTCCCGAGCAGTCTCCAACCCCTTTGCCATAACCTCTCCAATGGAGGTGCTCTCAACTGATCTAAGAAGCCTCCCAGCTATCCCCTTAGCCTATATGCATCTCTCTCTGAAACTGTCCCTTTCGACTGTAAGTAGACCTACCTGTGGGTTAGGAGGTGGTGGTTGTGCAATCTATGCATGCAACTGACTGATGGTCCCCTAAGCCTATGCTAACTGAATCTGAAGGGTCTAAATCTCTGCCTGTAAAACATCAATTTGTCCCTAAGACAGATCCCTAATAATAATCCGTGGAGCTGAAGTACTCGGTTGATCCACTACTCTGAATGTCTATGGTATCATGCTGAAAGGAACATCAAAGAAAAATATTTGTCTCCCACCACCCCCGTCATCCCCGTCATCCCCACTATCTGAGTCATTGACTCCTCATTCATCTCCTCATCCTCCGAACTCTCATCATCCACATCCATAGCCACCCCATCGATATCTTAGGCCTGCTCTACCTGTACCCCTACCTGTGCTAGTACCTATGCCTAACCTTGTGGTTTCCCTGCTACTGGAGGTCCCTATGGCTATTATCGCCTCACCCATCTAACTAACCCTCCCATCAATGGGGCAGGCTCCTCTGGATTGGTAAATCTCGGGAAGGGATGTGTGTAAAAGTACGCTGCATAATCATCCGTCATCCTTGCATCTATCACCTCTGGGTGCATTGCCCAGTAATCTGGCTATACCTCCAAGTACTCTGCCCTGGCTGCCTCAATGGTCACAAATGGACCCCACTCTGATACATCCTCTCGTCATCTAACATAGTGTGTCAACCCTGTGGCATCATTTGTATCAATCCTAGCTATCTCAGCACCCTCATAACCAAAAATCGCTCAATGATAAAGGGTATCCACCCAATCAAGTATCTGGATCTAGTCACATAGGGTAGCTCTATGTGATCAGCCTCCCATGGGTCACAGTCCACATACGGTCACCAGATGACAGTATCTAAATCATCGAGTACACGCTGCCACTAATCTAACTTGCCTAGCCTTGGCTGGACAAGGGGCCATGTATATGCGTAAACATATGGAAATCCCAGGGGATGATCTCTCCATATGATAGGGCATGTAATCACAAAGTGCTCCCATGTGAATATCTATAATAGAGTCACCCCGCAGGAGAGACTCTTCCCATCTGTGTATACGACCTAATGAAGATCATGGTATAGATGGGCAAGCATGCATGAGCCCCATGCATATCTGGTACGATGGAGAAGCATGTCCTCCAGAATCCTACCCCATCCAACTGATAGTCCCTTTTCCCTATGATCAGGACAAAGGAAACCACCGATGAATCCTGCTAAAACTGAAGGCAGTGGGGCATAGCTCCCCACCATCTCCTTCTAGGGAATCTCATATCCAGGGATATGAAGATCCTGGAAGACCTGTCTCAACAAATTTATCCCCCCAATCTCCTTGTGATCATAAATCACAAGCTCTCCAACCACAAGAATACCCAGAATCCTGTAAACATCCTCAGGAGTCACCGCGATCTCTCCTATCGGAAAATGGAAGGTGTTATGCTTGTTGTGCCACCTCTCCGCTAAAGTAGTCAACAGTGCCCTGTTGACCTGATACTATGGCATCACCAACAAAGGACCCAATCCACACTAATGTATGATCTCTAAATCATCCTGAGATAACTGCGGAACCATCTCCTAGATACGAGAGAATTTCTCTCTAAACTGGAGGAGGTTAAATTCCTCCTTTATTAGATCAATCAAACAATCAATCAAATCAATCAGCAAAAGAGAATTTCAAATCAAATCAGTTCAATCAAGCAATTAGATCAAATCTATCATCTATCATTTGTTTTCAAGCACGAAAGAAAATTAATCTATCTATTTGTTTTCCATATCGCATGGAAGCAAATTTAATAGTCAAATCAATCAACATCTTTCAACCTTTCAATCAGGAAAGCAAATCTATCAGCCTTTCAATCAAGAAAGCAAATCAATCATTTTGACTATTTGGTCTTCAAGCACGAAGAAAAATTTATCAAATCACACAAGTCTAATCTTGATGTTTTTCAAAAGCATAAAATTAGTTGTCTAATCTAGCAACAATCATCAAGCACACATCAATTTTTTTCTTCAAAAATTGAAATTCAGCAAAAATCCATGGATGTGCCAAAATAGTCAATCGATGCGCCAAAACATGGATGCGCAACTTTACTACAGGTATGCACTAAAATAGATTATGGATGTGCTAATTCATGAATGCATTATTTTATCAAGCCAATGCGCTCAAACAATTAATCAATGCACGATTTCATGAATGCGATGTTTATCAAGTAACTGCACTAAAACAGATTATGGATGCACTAATTCATGAATGCACTGTTTTATCAAGCCAATGCGCTCAAATAGTCAATCAATGCGTGATTTCATGAATGCGTTGTTTATCAAGTAAATGCACTAAAACAGTCCATCTATGCACTAATCTAGCCCATGCGCCAATCTAGCATCCTACGTAGGCAAGTTTCATGGATGCGCCATTTGATCTATCCTATGCGTTAATTCACTTATGCGTGACTGTTTTGCATCTAGGCGCAACTATAGATGCATTGGTTTATCTAATCTATGTGCTAAAATAAAGCTCGTATGCACCAAAATAAAATTCTATGCACTAAAACATAATTCAAAAAATTCAAAAAATTCAAAAAAGCATTCGAAAATCATTTAAAAATTGACAGAGAGGTTTCGATCTACTTACCGGAGGTCCATAGGCTGCAGGTCTCTGATGACGGCGAGCTCGCTCAAATCGGTGGCGCTCATAATGGATCGACATCTCGATTTTATCACCCAAAGCTCAAAAAATTCGTAAAGGTTACTGTTCAAATGAAAATGACTTTTCACCTTTTTCACCTTTTAAAGGGGTAAAAGTGGCAAATTATTTTTATTTTTACTATGCAAGGTGCTATTCCAAGAGCTAAATCGCCAAATTTTCTCCAAAATCATCTGATAATCTTTCCAATCATCCTCATCATCATTCTCATCATGCCATTTACCTCTTGAAGGGGCATCATGCATCATCAGTTAAATTTTTCAAAATCAGGGGCAAATTCTTTGAAGCAATGCGTAAAACACATCACTTCAAAGAGGGGCAAAATGTACACATCTAAAAATGGTCACGGTTATACAAACTTGTTAATTAATTAAATATGAATTATTTAATTAATATTCTAAAGTCATCTACATATAAATAAATTTAATTATTTATTTATATTGTTCATTCTTCCAATTATTATAATTTAATTAATTAAATAAGTCTATTTAATTATTGCCACTTTCCTCTTAATTAAACTAAATAAATTTAATATTTATTTATTTGATTATCACTCCATTTCTAATAATTTGAATATTTGAATTTGAATTATAGAATATTCTTCTAATCCATCTCACTTCGCATTTTAATTAAATATGATAAATATTTAATTACTCTCACTTCTCATTTAATTAAATATGATAAATATTTAATTACTTTCACTTCGCATTTTAATTAAATATGATAAATATTTAATTACTGTCACTTCTCATTTAATTAAATATGATAAATATTTAATTACTCTCACTTCTCATTTAATTAAATATGATAAATATTTAATTACTCTCACTTCTCACTTAATTAAATATAGGAAATATTTAATTAGCTCATTTCTCTTTCACTCTTCTCACGTAATTTAAATAGTAATTATTTAAATTATGGAAACTTCCATTTGCACATGTCACACATAATTAAATAAATTTCCTCAACTTCAACCAATTTTCATAAATAAGGAAATAAATGTCATGTTTATTTCCATTTTTGAATAAGGAAGGTTTTGGAGATTGGAAACATCCTTCCATTTTCTTCTCAACCTTCCATATTCTTCTCAACTTCTCATTCTCGCACCGTTCATTCTAACAAGTTTGAATTACAACCGTTGATCTTCGCCAATTGGGTTTTTGCTTCTCGAAAATCTATAAATACAGCCATTCGGTAAGAAGATTTCATCTAGAATTCATGCGCAATTACTATAGTTGCATTCAAACCAGCATATCAGCATAATCAACATTTTAGCATTTTAATTTCATAGCTTAGAGCATATTAGAAATGCACATGAATTTTCATTAATCTCATTCTCTCAAGCTGCCATTCTACAAGCTGCTACTTAAAACAACTAAGAGCCAGCATCTTGAAATGAATCTTTGGAGATAGAGGACAATGAGACAAATTTGAAGAAGTTGCCTGTGTTTAGAGTTTGTGTTTTGCTTTCTTTAATTTAGTTTATTTAATCTAATGTTTCATTGGTGTATTAGATTAAATTCATTTTTCTTTACTCATTTCTAACGTACACATTTTTGGCTCCCACCATGGGGCCAAGCCCCGCATTTAATATTTTTTTTTGCATATTTTTTTGGCAGGTAACGGACTAAAATCACGTTTTGGCGCATACGTGTCTCGGTTCGACGCATACAAAGACTATTTCGGCACATTGATGAGATACTTTGGCGCATCTATCAACTGTTTCGGTGCATCCATGGCCTATTTCGGCGCTTAGACTCTGTTTCGGTGCATCCCTGCGAGATCCTTCAACGTATCCCTAGCCTATTTCGGCACTTAGACGCTATGTTTCGGCACATCCTTGTGAGATCTTTCGGTGCATCCATGGCTTGTTTCAGCGCATAGGTAACCTATTTCGGTGCATACAATTGTAAAATTTTTAAAATTTTGATTCTGACACCATCCGCGGATAGGATTTTTCAAATTTTATTTTAATGGAATGAAGCAATCCTAGGGTAGACATTTAAATCTGAATTAACTAATCCTAGGATAGTCACCAAACATAAATTTATTTTGGTTAAAATGAATCGCATGTCTTTGGTGAAGCAACATCTTCACTTAGTGTAGAGAATTGTCAATTTGGGATTTAAAATTGAACCATTATTGTTTGTTGTGATTGTGGGTAATAGGTTTATGCTCTCCCCTTAACTAGGTGATTAGAACGCCAGACTTACCTTTTATTTTATGTAATTTAATTTTTTATTACATCCTTTAGAAGGCCTGCTCTTGTGGGAAAAAGTACTCACCCAAGAGGAACAACCTAAGTGGGAACACCTAAAGCCAAGGTTTCAATAGGGAACCAAAGTTTTGTCTAAGATGTTCAAACATGGTTTCCATATACAATTTTCTTGAAAACCAAGAGTGAAAAATACCTGGAAACTTTTCAGTTGCTGCAAACTGTCTTCCTCATTGGATTGATTTTTAGATCTAGAACTTTCTTTAAATTTTAACAAGTTCAATCAACAGAGTCGCCACCTCTTTTCACAGAGGACTAAACTTCAAACAATCTGAAGTTCTTTTACAATTAAACTTCTTTCTGAGTTTCTTTCCACCAGCAGAGCACCATAGATTACAAAACTATTCAGGTTCACTACAACACTTTCTTTTCCAGGGTTGAAATCCTTCAAACTTTGAAAAAATTGAGAATGAAAAATAATTTGACTTTATGCACTGACTCTTAAGGATAGATTCTGCAATAAGAATTTTCTTCAATCGTTCCTCAATAGAGTCACCATTCTGTTGGTGTTTAAAATATCAACCTAGCTAGGATTTGCAATTCCCTAAGAGGTAGTCAAACTCCACTATAAAGAACACAAAGCCTAGTGGCCAACTGACAGGAAATGAAATGGATACACATTTCCTCTACACTTCAAGCTCTGTAAGACCTAGGGGTTAACCCTTTAGCAACATCAAACAATCTGAACACACAAGTAACAAGATATTGCTTAACAGATTATGCTCTCATAGAATTGCTATGAAACTTAAAATATCACTCAATATTGGCAAAATATTGAATGAATATCACTAATTAGCAAGAAGAACATGACAAACACAACTGTCTAAACAATAAGAACAAGAATTATTTTACATTTAATTTTTTTTTTCTGAGATGCATTAAGCTACAAGATAAATCAGTGCCAATTTTGGGCCATGGAGTCAAATACATAAGACAACTTCATCAGCAAATGACATTCAACCAGTGGATCTAAAATTGTTGATGCTTTGCATCAACTGTTAGTTTCTTACACCAACAATCTCACTCCTATTATCAATCAACTTCTCCTTATCAAATCCAACCTGCACACTTGAAATCACTATTATCTGTTCAAAGTATTTAACCATTTCTTTGAAACAGACCCATAAACAAATAACACAATCTCATGAAATTTGATATCATAAACTCAAAATACTTTGTATTATTGAATTCATATGATTTAGTTATACAAGTATGGAGACAAATTGAAGATATTCATGAAAATGCAAACACATTTCATGATTTATTTGCACAAACTGGTTGTATTTGCTCATAAAATCAGAAATTACAGCTTCTAGACTCAAAATAACTCAGAGTTAACAAACCTCTATCTACCTAGCCCAATACCAAAACCTAGAACCCTATACAATGAGAGAAGAAAAGAAGAAATAGGAGAATGGAAGAAGCCCTAAAACCAATCCAAATATGCCATCTAGAATCTTCATTCACTGTTGATCAACAAACTGAAAATAATATCTTCTCTCCTTTGCAGCAACAAACATTCCCTCTAACTACATTTGCTCATGATTGCCTAGCAACAAAAAATCTGCCCATGTGGAGATTCTTCTTATTTCATCCAGCTGCTCAAAAAACCTCTTTCCCATGCACAAACTGTTTCTACCTTTTTTGCTCTTCATTTGCTGCAGTTTACATTTTGCATATTCATTTGTTCCCCCAACAATATAAAATATTCATCATAATGAATATTTTACTCAATGTATAAAATTATCCCCAACAATGAATATTATTTTTCCACCTTGAAGAATTCCCACTCCATTTTATGCTCATGTGCACTTTATATTTCCATTTACCCACTGTGGATAAAATACTCTACCTGAAAAAATAAAACACTCGCGCCTTTTAAATATTCACCTTATGCACTATTTGGGTAAATATTTAAATTTTATCCCCACCACTTGTTCACCAATTAAAAATTTACACCGGGCCCACCCAAATTTTCCATTACAAACAATTTAACTTTATTAAATTTTTAAAAAATTAAAAAACTGGGCTCCTTCCGTGTTCTCACGCACCTCGTAGCTTATCTGGAAAATTTAGCATCGTCCTCGCGAGGTCCGCGAGAATGCCCTAATTGTGCATTTTGCTCAACATTCTCAGTAGATGTGGTTGCCATTCACACCTGGTGCAGGCCTCCTCCCTGCTTTGTTTCTCCTCTAGCGCGGGTCTTCACCTGCTCTGGCTGCACAGGCTCCTTCACTAGCCGCGGGCTTTCCATGTTGTGCGTGGTCTTCTCTTTAGTGTGGGCTTCTTTTTAGTACGGGCTTCTTCCTTTCTATGTGTGGTGGTCTCCTCCCGCTGTAGCTCGCACCTCACTCTCCATTTGCTCCTCCATCGTGCCCTTCCTGCTTGCCGCAGGCTCTCCTTTCGCTGGGTGTGATTCCCCCTCACCCGTGGGTTCTCACCTCACCATTGGCCACGAGTTTTCTCACTAGTGTGAGCCTCCCCATATGCCATTGGCCTTCTCCTCTGAAGTGGGTGCCATCCATGGTGCTACAGGTCACGCCCCTCATGTGGTCTCCTCTAGCCACGCCTCATACCTCTGTCCATTCCTTATGCAAACAGTGCATGAGCCTCTCAATTCTTTGTCTAGCCGCACCCCTGGAATCAACATACTCCATGTTGGTGCGATTTGGAGAGATGGAAATGCATATTGAAACGAATGCAACAACACAATTGCCAAAAGAAGTTGCTTAAAAGTTTCCATGGCCTTTTCAACAAATGTATTTTGTGTGTCAGTCAAACATGGCACTCCATGAGATCACATTAGCAAAGGACTATGCAATATAATTTTTGCATTGAAATCCCATTCCAAAATCTTAGGAATGATACTAAGTTTCCCATGGCTGCACCATTTGATTTGCAATATTATATTTGTTTAAAAGTTGCTAAAGCTATTTCAACAATTTCAATATGTGAGCACTTTGCTCCAGTCAGCCATGCCCCTCTCAAATCTCTACGCTCACATTCCACCCTACAACTTGAGCTCCTACACATCACATTGTTCACTAGATACAACACTCAAACCCTTCATTCATCCTCAATTTTGTGTTGTCAAATTAGAATTTCCCCAAACAATTTTGAGACACCATCACTGCAAATATAAAATTTCCTATGTATCATTGTACTATGACCACCAACTTTGGTCATTTCTTGACCCAAGATAATTTTGAACAAAAGTCTCCTTTCCTCAAGAAGATGACTTAAGGGTTGATTGCAGGTCTATAAATGAACTGGAAGTTATTGTTTTCAGTATAGCAGCAAAATAGCAATTCAGAGTCACCTTCTAAGAACAGTTCCAATCCACCACAAACCAATTAATTATATGCCAATGTTAGTTTGGAAATTCTAATCATACTCTGCAGGTCTGAAAACCTCCAATAACACCAAATAGTTAATGGCAAGATTTAAAATGTTGTGACTTTATCTGTGGTAGCTCCACACTTGCCCTTTACCATTCAATGGAAAGAGTTTATGGATAAACACTTGAAGCTCTAGATACTAGTGATTACTCATTACTACCTTTGATGTAGGTGATTCAGCCACAATCCTTTCACAAAAAACAATCCTTTTATATGCATGGATATCATGGTCCATACTGCACATTTTGTACAATTCACGAACATCTGATGCTTGTCCATTGTAGAATAATTTTACCCCTTTGATAATATAATGTTCAAAGTTTGGATATTGAACAATGTGGATCTACACTTTGTACTTGAAAGAAATTACAATTGTAAACCCCTCCTCACACCGATCAACTCTAAATAACATACTCGACATGGTTGCAACACTGCAACAATTACATGTTCATGATCAAAGAAAACATTTGAATTCCATAACCATGCGAAGCATGTTGGGTCTTAAGTGGTCCGGCTAAAAAAAAAAATCATTTTCAAACAATTTTTACCCTCAAACGGTCTAATACTACCTTTTGAATACTTTGGAAGTTGAAAAATGAACTGGGTTGCAATTAGAAACTATTTTCTAACACATTTGGAAAATGGGCAAAACTGACCTAGTGGGCTCAAGAATCAATCAGGGAAACCACTCAAACGACCTCATGAAACCATAAAAACTTGCAAGCATATAGTCATTTGACCCAAAAGTATAGTGCAAAAGATGGCTCAGAGAAATGTATCATGAGGAACCGGATATTAATCGGCAAAGTTTCCCAATCAGGCTTTTCTAAAACAACTGTTCTGAACCAATTAGAACACACCTGACTACCAATTTGTAAAAGTAGCAAATGAACCCTTGATGAGTTGCCATTAGACACATTGGAACATTAAGATACCTTGAGCACGTGTGGAAAATGAATTGTTTTGAAACATCACCGATCAAAATTTATTGATGGTCGAATTTGGCCTCTCAGAAAGGTTGTCAGGAATGCAACTGCAAAATAGAACGAACTGCATTTGGTTTCGATCTGCTAAAATAGCAAATCAGATCTTGAGGCTCTGCAAATTGACATCTGAGATTGTGTTGATATGGGGAATATGGAACAACATTAATTTTGACATGACAGTGAATTGGTTGCGAAAACCAAGCTCAAACAGGAAGTTGCTTTGCAAAACAAACAGTCTGCGAACAACAGAACAGTGTAAAAACCCTCTAGCTTTACTTTTCAAAACGATATCAGAACTTATCATGGGAAGCTAAAATTTGACATGCCTGCTCACATATGTCTACTGAGTATGTCTGCAAACTTTTTTTGCACGAAAAATCAATAGGCTTTAAATTATAAGCCTCCAAAGTGGGTCAGTTAGGACTGATTCTTCAGGTGTCTTCTGAAAGTGCAGAAGCAAAATTTTGAAATAGGCATCTCAAATTTGTAGAATTTGAGAGTGCCAATAGTCTTACCATGGGATTTAATTATTTCTATTGGTTCTTTTAGAAAGGGGAAATTTAATGTAAGTCACATGACATTATTTTTCAATGTTTTCTAGTTTAGAGTCTTTTTCATGATTTGAAGCTTTAATTGTAAATCTATAGTTAATACCAAGAAAAACCTCAATAGTGGAAAATGAGAGTCATCCACTACGGGGAGGGGCAAGGGGTAAGGGGGTGCTCTAAGGGGGAGTCCTCAATAGAAAAAAGTGGGGAGAGTGTCGGAGGGGCATATAAGGGATCCCAGATAGACAAATATTCCTCCACCTCACTAGGGGGAACCAAGACAACAAAATCAAACTTTGGATATATAGGGATAGGAATAGAGACCTAGTTGTTTTTCTAGATTATGACTTACAATTATTACTTAGGTGACCGAAATTGTCATAGCCTTGATACAAAATGCTCACTTTTCATATCTAATAGGTTGTGAACAACTACATATTCAAGAAGTTAAAGTGATCTTAGAGGGGAGAATATTGTTTGTAGCTATGTTCACACATAGTCTTGCAAAGACCAAGTAGGATTTTCACAAAGTAGCTTTATCAACCATTATAAGTTTACCAAAAGTGTTTACAATTCTTTGGAACATGTAGTTCTAAAATTCTAGAGGTAAGCTAGGATGATGAATCCAAGTAGGAGAAACAATCCCTAGATCCCTAACAACATCAAACATCGAATTCCATTTACATAAATAAAGGATGTTTTTGAAGCTATTTTCAAGAGTCCAAGGGGCCTTGTAAGATGTGTTGGCGATGAGGCCGCCCAAAGGCGAGTTGTAAAAGCGTTTATCGACGTCATTGACCTTTAAGAACTCGTGCGAGTTCGATAGGCAATCGATATTCGAGCCTTTCATCATGTGCCTGCTCATTACTGTTGCCAGCAGCAGGGGAGTCTTTACCAAATCATCTTTAATAGAAAACGTAAACAAGAAAAGGACACCAAACATTATCTTGATGGAAATGCCACCCTTTAGTTTCTAGTGAAGAGAATCCTAGTTCCTAACTTGGTCCATATTTGGCCAAAAGGCAAGGAATTTTTCTACCAAATAGTTTTCCATTTTGAGTAGCATGACAATAAGAATATCATTCAGCATATCTATTACAAGTCCTTCACCCACAACAAAAAGGTGAGGAATGCATTGCAAGTTAGGAAAAGGGTTTCACTGACTGATAACCTTATCAACAAAGGAGATAAGGTCTTTCATCTCAAAAATGAGGTAGGAACATTATCCTTTAGAACCTTATCAGAAGGAGAAAAGGGGGGACCCCTCCTAGGCCCTCGGATAGGGGACCATGTGTTATAACACAATGATCTATTGAGAGGGAGGTGAATCAGTAGATACACAAAAATTTAGCCATCAAAAACTTAATATAGATTACTTTCTTAGCTACAAATACTTTGCACAAATTTCTTGCTCAAACTCTCAATATGTAGATTGAAGACTAAATATGCAAACATAAAATAAAGAATCACACAAATTCCCACAACACTAGATATACGTGGAAAACCCAAGATGGGAAAAACCATGGTGAGAAATGTTGCTTGAGTCTACTAATCAAATCCAATCTCACAATCCAAATCCCTGTTATAATGTTTAGGGAACCAACCCGAGGAAGAACCAACTCCTTGATTTAGAAGCTAAAACTTCAAGGATGCTACAACACTCTAGTTTAGGAGATACAACTCCAAGGAGACTACAATCCCCTAAATTGAGCTACAACTCAGTACAATGAGGCTACAACCTCTTACAACATTGAAATTTCATTTATGCATACACTAGTTCTGCATAACCTATAATGCATCATTACATTTAGTACTTTGTTGCACTTACTAAAACTCACACTCTACTACTGAAACTACATTCCTAGCAACACACCCCTACTCTACACTCTCCTCTGCACACAGAACAATCAATTTTCTATCTTGTCACTACACCTCTTTCCCTTTTTGTAGTTTCTCACACATTTGCACTCTCCTAAATGCAAACCTAGATGCTATTCTATATTACAGTCTAGGAATTCCTTGCATGTGAATTCTTTATCTATTTTATTGCTCTCTCTCTTGTCTTACCGTCACAATTGCATATTCATGACTATTTTTTGCACTATTTCTGACTGCAGACTCCTTTTTGTACAAGCAGATACAAACAACATGCACTACTAAACTAATTCAATCTTTTGACAATATACAATTGTCTTTTATCTCTTCTGACCTTATATCTCTACCTCAAGATTCTCACCTATATAGATTAGTTCAAATCTTCTGCTAGGGTTTCAATAATTTCTATCTTCACTAGCAAGCTTCCTCTACCTCGAGCCACACACACACAACACTATCCAACTCATGATTAAGATATCTGATATATTTTACCATATATTGCCATATCTTACATCAAGCCACCCAGCATTTAATTATGTTACAAAGAATTTTCCTTCATTCATTTTCTATCAAACCCTAGAATCAAATTATGCATTTAATGCATTATGTTGTCCATTTGATCTGATTTGATCTTGATCACCTCTGCAATCTATGCCACCAACGTGAAGATCAAATCTTCATTTACATTGGTCGTTGGTGTAGTAGGACAAATTAATTCCTTCCTCTATGTCGGTTTGCAGTCCAAACCCTCATTCACACTATCATGGCCATTTCAAATCTTTTCTTTTGAATTTTGGCCATTGATCTTCTCCTTTCGTGCCATGATCCTACAATCCTTTATTCATATTCATTCCTTTAAAACACAACCATTTCATCAACTTCAATTAGACTATCTCCATGCCTTAAAACTCTGACTGTTCGATAAGCAATTGTTCAAATCACCGTCATCGATCTTAGGAGTATTCATCATGTCACTCATTTCCATCAGATCTTTTCCGCTTGATCTCCATTGTTGATCACATATATAATCCTTTAACCATAAATTATTGATTTACAAGAACAATGCAAAATATACCACTAAATGTTTGCCATGTGTCATGATCTATTCACTTTCTGAATACCTTCATTATTATCGGGTCCCACATAGCTTATCACTCCATGAAAGAGACAACTTCAAAGTCCTACTAGTACACCAATGTCACACTTATGAGAACTATTGATAACATCACCATCCAATCTTTCTTTCTACCATGTTTCATCCTATCATTACCTTATGATGGTCAATACACATCATCCTTCATCATCATCACCTTTCACTTAGTCTGGTCCCACCAGACTCTACAACAAGCACCATTCGATCTCCAAAGATCAATCTTCACCGCTCCCCACTAGCCATGTGGGTCTTTATTGGGCCCCACTGAATTCTTAGTGGGGCATGTGAGAAACTATTGCGTATATACCTCTGACATCACCTTCCACTAATTTTTTATGCCACCTTCGTAGGTCACACCAGACATCAATGGTCATCATTTATCCATTGTGGATTAATATCCATTGTTCCCCGTTGACCTCACAAGTCCTGATTGGGCCCCACTAAAATCTTAGTGGGGTATGCGGGCACCATCTGATCTCCAAGGCTTGACCTCCACCATTGATAAAGAAAAGAAAAATATTTGCATGAGCAACTTAGGAAATATTATAGCTATTGAATATTTGTCAGGCCAGTCAACATAAGGTGAAGGGGTCGAGGTCATACCTATGACTTCAAAGTCATAAGTTGTAACTTATGTGACTTACAATCGCTGATACACAATCACCATCAAAAACATTATGTCCATGTTTATAAATCCCTTCTTACACCTTATAGCTCCATTTGCTAAGTAGCTAAGTCAGGAGTTTATAAAACTCTAGAACCCCACAACATAAGTTAGAAAAAATTAGAACCCAACAACTCTTACACCTTATCACTCCATTCGCTAAGTCACTAATTCAAGAGGTTATGAGACTCTAGAACCCCACAACATAAGTTAGAAAAAATGGGAACCTAGTGACTTAAGTAGCAAACCATTTTCTACCAAATTCTAGTCACCAAAAAAATAGAACCATGTCTTATCACCGTGACTACAACAACCATACAGTTTAACTAATAAGCCCTAAAACACTTGAAGGTGAATATAATTCATTTATGGGTGTATCCTTCACTTTTTGGACCTGAAAAGAACATCACTAGAATGCTCTCAAAAAATCCATTTCGAATATGTAGCTTGTTTATTCTTCTGCTGTATGAAGGACTCTATGAATCTTCATGACAACATTTGCAAGATATGCACTTTAGCATCATCAACCATCCATACACACTTCCAAACTAGGTTCACTTCACTCACATTCATCCTCTGAGCTTCATAGCATTTAGGCACACCATTTATCTATCATCATGCCAACATCTCCCTTGCATGATCAATTCCACACTCTTTTGACATTAAAGATACTTTTCACATCAAATACAACATTGTAGCATATGCATTCAAGATTCTCCTGTAACTTCATGACAACATTGTAGCATATGCATTCATTAGCAACCTATACCAATGCTTCCATATTCATTGCAAACCATATCTCCTTGACATCAATGAAACTTTCCATTAATTCCATCACCTTCACTTGCATGATAAAATCCATTTCATTTCAAATCCTCTTTCATCATGCCAACACTTTACCTTGCATGATTTCCCCTTTTGACATCAATGACAACTATATGCCAACAATCTCCCCCTTTGTCATTGATGGAAAAAACTTAAATTATCAACCTACCAAAGGTTTGATACCAATGATGGATAACATCTAAGCTCACAATTCTCCTCCTTTGACATTCCTTCTCCTTTTCTCATGTTATGAGAATCTGCACAACTTTATCTCTTATGCTCTACTTTGAGAATTTTCCCACTTTTTCTCCCCCATGCTCAATTGTTTTGAGCATTTGCACAAGTTTCTCCCCCTTTGACATCAATGGAAAAGGGTCACAACTTTCTCCTCTTCTTTGTCTCAACCTTTACATCTTCTTAGAAATGTAAAAGGGACTTAGCTCCCCCTTTGACTGATACCAACTAAAGAAGTTTTTTTGCTCTCATTCCAATTATTGCTCTCCATTTTACTGTAATAGAAAATCCATATAGTTCAACCGCTCTATACCAATTACTAATATCTGATGTCGGTTGAAGTGTCATTACATGCTTAGCACCAATTAAGTTTGATATCAATTATAGATGTTCCACTTCATGCTCTATACCAATTGATATCATATACTGGACACCAACTGATGATATCATGCCCTGATACTAATTAGCATTCTTAACTACAATGTATCAAGTATAACATTGATTTGATACAAAAAGAAGCTTCTCCATAGATACCAATTGTATTTTTTCATATACTAAGTTGTTTCATCCTCTTCTGCTAGCCTACTCACATATTTACTTCATTCCAAGTTCTGCACTCCATCTGTATCAGCTAATTTGATCATGAAATTGATCTAATATCTATAGCAACCCCCACTGAGATCATGCAACATTTTCTTGGTGGCATACTCGAGCATTTGCTTCACTTTGGGCTCTTATACTAGCTAGACTATTCTGAACCAATTTACACTAGTCTAATACCACTTTAGAGCTATTGTATGCAAAATAGTTGCCTTTTAGCCATATATCATCTCCTTGCAAGCAAGAACCATTTATCTTAACAAAGCATCTACACCACTTTTTCTGCAATAACTGATACCAATGGCTGATATCAATTGCTGCAACTAACTATCCACTATTTGTTGATGTTCTTACTCTCTAATGAGCATTTCAAAGATCAAGAATGTGACCATAAATCTGCAACCATCAAGTCAAGAAATTTGTAACTTGGAACTGATTTCTTCATCTTCTTCTCTACTGTGGTCATCTTCTTCTGATAAGAAAGAATTGAATAATTATTATTTTTCTTGCTTGCAGCAGGTCTGTTATCTTCTTGTCTACATATAACTTATTTTCTTCTTTTGTCTTCTTCATCTTAGTAGTTCCTTTTACCGATCTTCCATTTCCAAAGGTATATTCTTTGGAACAACTCATGCAGGGTTTCTCATTCTTTGTGCAACATCTTTCTTCTGATTTAAATCTTTCATACAAGTTTACAGAAGTATTGGTAGATGAACTCATTCCTTTCTCAAACCCAAGGCCAAATTTTTCTTTGGGTTTTGATGGATTTTATGATTTCACTAATTCATTTAATATCTTAGAGCCACCTTTTAATTTTAGATCTTTGTCAGTCTGTTGTTTATAATTTGCTAGATATTTTCTCAAGGCCTCTACTTCTTCTTTCAGCTTTATGCACTCTTCTGATTTAGACTGTAGTTCAATTTGAACTACATATTTTTGTCTTCTTTCTTCTTCCACCTTAGTCTTCAAGTTGATCACCATCTGATTAGATTCTTCAAGAATCTTGGTCAGCTTATCAATCTCTTCTTTATTAAAACTTTCAACTTCTTAATCATAAGTTCTTCCAAATGGGTCAAACCCACTGAAACTTCCATGTTCATCATTTGATCTACCATTTGCATCAAATGACGCACTTTATTCATTTGTGTGCAAATTATTTTTACTATCCTTTTCATTATCATAATTATTTACATCATCATAAAACCATTTAGAGACAAAATTATTATGATTACCTCTATGTTTCTTGAAGCCATTCCTTGATCTTCTGATGGAATTAGCTTTCTCTTCACTGAACTCTTCTGATCCAGAGGTAGATGTTTCTTCTTCATCACCTCTTGTTGCAGCTTCACTTGAGAACCAACTTGCAGATTTATGATCTTCACTTGTCTCAAGAATTTCATATTAACTATGATATCTCTCAATCAATGACAACACCTCAACATCACTTTCTTCATACATCCTCTTTAGCTTTTTCCACACTTCATGTGCACTTTGGAAATGCATGAATTTGACAAATATGGAGCTTGGCAACCCATGAAGAATTGCACCCATTTCTTTAGTATCATCCCCATATGCCTTCCTTTTAGCTTCAGTAGTTGGAGTTGTAGTAGGAGTTGTATATACATATACAATTGACATCCACACATCAAATCCTATGGATCCAAAATGCCACTCCATTTTTCTGCTCCACCATATATAATGTAATCCATTAAAGAGATGTAATTCTTTTATAGATGAATCTTCCTGACTGACCATTTTTGTGTTCACTTATTCAAGATCTACCCAAGCTGATTAAGCTTCTCCTAGGGAACCTAGGGCTCTGATACCAATTTTTAGAACAAAATGATCTACTAAGAGGGGGGTGAATTAGTAGATACACTAAACTCTAGCCCTCAAAAACTTAATGCATATTACTTCCTTAGCTCTAAATACTTGTTGTGCACTTTTTGCACACACGCCCCATTGAAATTAGGGACCCTCTTTTTCTCTCTTTTTCTTTCGCTCTTGGTATTTTTGGCCCCTTGTATTTTGAGGATTTGCTTGCTTGGGCATGTGCTTTGATGTTTATCTTTCTTTCTGGAATAGTCCCTCTATGATATATACTAAAAACCTTAATTTTTGGACTCATTCCGGGTTTTTCACTACTCTCAGGAAAATCCACTCCTACCGAATTTTCCCGGTTTCCTTTTGAAACCTGGTGGTGATTGCTTTTCATTGAAATTCCGTAGATTCTAGTCTTTCACAGAATTCCGTCAGGACCGGATTTCTCTGAATGTCCATCACCATGCCGAATTCCCAGATTTTGGTTTGACCCATCTTGACTACATTAATTGTGTGATTTCCATGGTGGGTATTAAGTCAACTTTTGGAAGTTTTGTATCATTAAATTTTTATCATTTGCTTCTTTTTGATCTAGAGTGCTTGGTCCTGGGTGCTATTGCTAGATTATGCGATTGGAATTGTGGTCAATTGTTGCAATTGGATTTTGCATGAAGCCATTTACGTTCAGCTCGCACCTTGAAGTTTCTTGCTAGCTTCTGCTGCATCATTTTCTCTTGCCCTCATGGTATGTACATGGTGCTTTCCCTCTTTTGATGATTGAAATGAATTACTTCATGCTTTGTGTGTGCATGTTGTGAGTCAAATGTTGGTATGGTTGGGTATTGGTGATAAATGCTTGGGTTTCTGAATTTATTTTATGCCCTTTCATGTTGTTTGCATTGCCGTGCTTTTCCTTATTGAATGCACATGCTTCTTTGGTGTTTTGGGTATGCCTGGGATTTGAGTTCTTGCCTATTTTGGCATTGTATTTTGAGGTTGGCGTAATCCCATTTTGTTTGGATGCCAATCCCCAGTGAGTCTTTGAGCTTTCCTTTTGATTTCATCCTGAGATGGCTTGCTTGTGTGGGTCAAGATGAGCTTTCAATAAACCTTTGCAAAAAAATGAGTTGTGCCTGAGCTTGTCCTACGCATTCATGGTGGAATTTTAGGGTTTTGTGCCTAGGGAATCGCCAATTCCTCTCGGGTTGCCTTAGGGTGAGCTTTGGAGACAGGGACATTATGTAGGAAGTTCAAATAAAGCTAGCTCCAGACTACAGTTCCTCAAATTTGTGATCTTTTGATCAATTTGAGTGAAGTTGAGAGAAAATGTAGATATTCGGGTTTTCAAGGTCTTCGTGAAATTCCTTGACTCTCAAAATTCCCTGACTTTTTGTTTTCTCTTTTTTTTCCCAAAATGTGCATTGATCCGGATTTTTTCCTATCTCGCGGAGTTCTGCTACCTCCAGATTTCCCTAGTTTGTCTGTCGCCTTGTCATTTTCCTGAAACTGGGCTTAAATTGTGAAAACTGCATTAGTTTTGCTAAACTTTGTGCCTTCAGTATTTTCCTTAAAGTTCTTGGTTCCTTCATTTTCCCAGAGTTTGTTAATTATTGCTAATCTCGCGGATTTTTGTCCCTAATGGATTTTCCTGAGATTTTGTTGAAAATGGAGAATTGAGGAATTGCGTGAAGTTTTCTTAATGATTATTCATTTGATGATTGAATTTGAATTTTTTGGAGATGTTTAATGTTGTTTCTTCATGATTATAATTTAATTGAATGATTAATGGATGCTTGTGGGCTTGTTTCATTGGAATCCACCTGGTTGGGAATTTCTCGAAAATCCTCTCTAGCATGGATTCTGCAAAAGGGCTGAAAACCCGAACTTTAGGATGATTATTTTTTATGAGATTTTGAGCATTTTTGGCTTATCATGGAGCTTGTATTTAAGGATAAACTTATCTCTATGGTTGATTAGTTTTTGTTCCATGTGATCTTTACTATAGTTTTTCATCAAATGCAGGATGAATCAGGTAAGGCAATGACAAGTGGAACCAAGGGTAAGGTAGTGGATCCAGGTGCAAAGGGGTCTTCCATTTCTGAAGCAGAAAGGATCAAGATGGATATCAAGAGAAAATTTTTGGAGAGAAATCTATCCTCCATCTGGTCGAGGGTCACTGATACGAATGTTGGATTGTGGGACTATGAAGAGTTTAAGACAAGAATGGAAACACAAAATCCCTCTCTGTTGGCCAAGAGGACATTGGAATAAGGATTGGCACATGTAGTTGGACTTCCTCCTACAGTGCAATGTTATGAGTTGGTGCTTGAATGTTCCAAGCACTATGACAAAGGCACACAAAGGATAGTTGGTCCCCAAGGGAGGATTGTGGAAAATTTGAATCTTGTGTCTATAGCCCAGACCTTTGATATGCCTGACAGGTCTCATGTGGTGGCATTTGACATGGATGTGGCAAGGAAGTTCTATGAGGAGGATACCATCAAATCCCAATAGGTCATTAATTCTTGGTTGGAAAAACCTAAGTCCCACTTCTCCAAGTTTCCCAAGCAGTTGGTCATACTCAAATTTAAGGAGTATTATGACATTATCACCCTTCTTAGTAGGGTGGTAGGATTGAAGAGTGTGGGAATGTTTGAGAATTAGATGCTCCATGTTATTGCTAGGATGGGACAAGGTATAGACTACCACTGGGCCGGAATTATAAGTGTCAGGATTCATAAGCAGATGTGCAATGTCCTATAGACCAAGAGTTTCACAATGATCTCTTACCTATTCTATGCTTTGGTTAGGTTCCACCCATACAAGGGATTGAGCACAAGAGGTGTGTTTGCACAAGATGTGATTTATGAAGTTTACCCAAAGCTACACCTGGGTAACTCGAGCTACATAAGGGTGAATGATGCATTCACCATGTATATCACTAGGCTGCTCCAAGGTGTAGAGCATGTCTAGATTTCAGACGAGGCCAAGGAGTTGATCAAAAGGTTTGGAGCTTGGTTTATCTAGTTCCCCACCTTTTCATACATAAGAATTGATGGTTGTCAAAGGGCTCCATATAGACTCCCAAGTTATCCTATTGGTCATGTTGTACTCCTAGAGGTCACAAGACATATGTGTGACTTTGATGTAATTGTGAAGAGGGAGAAGCACAAGATCGAATTTGGTAATGACTTCCCTTTGAGGATAGGAACTAATGAAGTATGCCCTTCTATCAACTCAACCTATGCTTCTGAAGAAGAGATGAGCACTCTTGGTCTCTCCTTCCACTCCAAGAGATCTAGATTTGATATAACTAGTGAAGCCCAGAAGAACGCTAGCAAAGAATACAACCACAAGGATGACCTAGAGGACTACTAGGCCAATGTTGGTGATGAATTTGATGTCAGAAAGAAGAAGTTTTCCAGGTTGCCAGGCAGTTTGGTATGGTTATACACCATAAGGGTTGTTCCTGATCAGGTTGAGGAGGATGGAAATTTAATCCTGGGCCATAAATTTGAGGCTGTGAAGGATAAGCTAGTTAAAGAGGTTGATTGGTTGGAGGAAGAGGAGACAGAGCTAGAACAGGTCATGACCCTGATAATAAAGTATACCAAGCTCTGGCTCAAGCATAAGATGTTGGAGTTGGAAAGTGAAGGTATGCAATGCACCTATGATCTCATGGGAGACTTGGAGTCTCACTCTGCATCCGAGGAATCACCTAAACAAGATCCTAAAGTCAAAACAAAGGTGGGCTCTCCTTTCAAAATTAAGATTAAGGATGTTCATGCAGAGGAGGTAGGAGAGGCAGAGAAGCAGAGAAATCCAATAGCCAAGAATAAGAATCATGTTTCAAGAAGGAAGAAGGTTGAAGGAAGTGAGCAAGAAAAAGAAGAGACTAGTGTCCCCTCGCCAAAGAGAAGGATAATTGTTTGGCTGTCACAAAAGGGGAAGGGAAATTTTGAGGCAGGTGCAAATGTTGACACACCTATGGTAGAAGTAGAGAGCTTGAGAGAAAAGAAACAAGTATACACTAGGAGATCTAGGACTCCTTCTCCCAAGGATGTTGCATCGAAAGGAAATGTTCCCATGACCACTCCTATCACCGAATAGGAAGAAATCCCTCCTCATGAGACTGGCAATATGCCAGATGAACCAAAAGATGTTGAAGATTCCCAAGATCATGGAGAAGAGGAATTCTAGGAGGGTGATCTCTACAATGTCGAGGTTGAGATAGAGAAGGTCGTGTAGTCTCCTTGGGTGGCTTATGGAGACTCACCTGTAGGGGTTCATGAGGATAAATCTCCTTAGAAGGAGGAGATACCAGCCAAGATTCCCTCACTAGTACAAGACAAAGGGGAGGAGCACAGTAAAGAAAAAGAGGATTCAGATAGGGAGATCCCAGAGGAACCAAGAATCAAGGAGAGTATGCCTAACGTTCAAAAGGAAGAGGATGGACATGAAAAAGTACAATTGGAGTCTAATGTTCCAAACTGGTTGGATAAAGAATTGAAAAGTAAACAGATTGCAGTGGATTACACTCCTCCCCATTAGGATGACCTACTAGAAAATATTGGAAAGGGAAAGATAAAGAAGAAATCCAAAGTCATTTCCAAGATTGAAAGGGATGATGTGAATAATAGGGTATTCCACATTGCTAATCCTGCTCCTGAAAAGGATAGAGATGAGGTAACTAGAAAGGATTATAGTTTGTAGAATATCAATCTGGGGCATTCTTTCATGGAGCAGGACATTGAAGAATATGAAGGCTCCAGTGCTATGATCCTTGGCAGATTGAGGAAAGAGGTATAGAATAAATCAAAGTTAGAGAAATAGAATGAGAAACTTAAGAGATATTTGTAGGAGTTGATGAAACCCTTGCAATCCATCAGTTCTTCCTCATCTGATGCAGTCTTCCTACCTCAGGAAACAATATCATAATTGGAAAGAATGAAGAGAACCACACATGCTAAAATCGGTTGGTTGTAGGGGATGCAAACCAAGGGAGATAATCCTATCAAAGACATCCTTTCGAATGGAGGAGATGCAATGAGGTCATTGGATTGGCTGAAAGGTGTGTTGGCTAAGGATAAGGAAGATGCAGATCTCCTACTGCAAAAGATAAAGACTATCATGGAGTACACTGAAGAAAATTTGATAAGTGAGGGAATTCTTCCTTCCTCAAGAATTGTAGAGCCTTGGGAATGGTTTGAAATTTTGTGGATAAGGCAGAACACCTTGAAGAAGATATGTAAGAAAGGAAGGAAGATTGAAGACACTTTGACTGAGATCTACAATAAGTGTATGTCCTTATTTGAAGTGATGACAGGGAGAAATAAATTTGCACCCAACCATCTTAATCTGGAGTAGTTGAGAAAATGGTGGTGAGATGTATATTCTCCAGTCAATGGGGGTCCTATCACTGAACATCAGTTGGATAATGCAGCAACTTACATTGCAGTTATTGATAGGTATCAAACAAATAAGGTGGATTGGGATAATATAGTGAAGCAGTCAAGGGATGATATCAAGTGCCTTGAGAGGAGAGTTGGGGTTTTTCCTATGCCACCTATTTTCGACTTGGATAGGGTGTTATTGTTGGTGCAGGATAAGGTGGAGAATGCTAAAGACAAAGGGGGAAGTAGTTAATGCAATGCTACATCAGAATTTGTGCTTCCCCATTATTTTTTCCTCTTCCTTTGCATGCATTGGACTGAGTTTTGTTGGAGACCCCAGGCTGACTTGGATGAAATTGGTGCATATTGCACATTTCATATTTTTTTAATTTCTATTGGCTGACCTATTGTGTGGCCGTTTATTATTGTAAACCTTAATTGGGCCAACGTATCTTGGGGGGTTTGTATAGGTTTGACATTATGCCTCATTTGTAAGGGGTTAAGTTAGACGAATTTCACATTAGAGCGAATTTTAAGAGCAAGAATTATAGTTAGAGTTTAGTTTATCTTTCAAGAAAGTGTTGTAACAGAAGACTGAAATTGTTGCCACTTTGGGTGATTTAATACAAGCAAAGAAATTGTGATTTGGTTTCTTTATTGTGTTGAGTTTTATCTGGCATGCTTCTTGATATTCTATCTTTGAAATTGCTTAAGTTATTTGATGTTAGATGGTTTGATAATGTTTAGGATTTTATGCTTGAAGTGTTTGCAGCAATCTCTAGTCCATAGTTTTTGCAGTTAGCTGATTGTTAGCTACTTTGCAAAGTTAGCCTAGACTTAAAACTGTGCTTAGATCAATTATGAATTTTTATTCATTTCAATTGCAATAGGTTTGTCTTGAATGAATATGCATGATTTGAAAATATTTAACACCTTAGAAGATTGCACTATTTATGTAAGATTGCAGATTTATCTGGGTTAAACGTGAATTAGTTTATGAGGGATTGGTCCATTTAGAGCATCTTATCATATGCATTGTCAATCTTAGGGTTAGAATTAGTCTTAAAATTATCTTTGAAACCCTTATATTTTGCTATTTCTTTTATTATCTAGGTTAGTTTTAGGTTTTGAAGTATCAATATATTTCTAGATCTAATAAGTTTGAATCTGGTATTTGCTTGTAGTAAGGTCCCTTTGTCATTACCAAAATTTTCACATTATCTCTGAGTTGTTTTATTTGCATTGTTAAGACCTGACATTAGAGACCTTGGGATTATCTCTTAAGGCTTGCTGATAGAGATTTAACTTTCAAGAGAGATAGGATATCATATTATGTCTGAGTTGTTGCTGTGCAAAAAACACCATTAACAATACTTTGTTCAGATTTATTACTAACACTCTTAACATGTATATTGAAGGATAAAGATGCAAACATAAAATAAGCAATCACACAAATTCCCAAAACACCAAATATACATGGAAAACCCAAGATGGAAAAAACCATAGTGAGAAATGTTAATTGAGTCTATCGCTCAAATCCAGCCTCACAATCCAGATCCTTGTTACAATGTTTAGGGCACCAACTCCTTGATTTAGAAGATATAACTTCAAGGATGCTACAACACCCTAGTTTAAGAGCTATAACTCCAAGGAGACTACAATCCCCTAAACTGAGCTACAACTCAGTACAATGAGGCTACAACCTCTTACAACATTGAAATCTCATTTATGCATACACTAGTTTTTCATAACCTATAATGCATCATTGAATTTAGTACTTTGTTGCACATATTGCAACTCACACTCTACATTTGAAATTGCACTCTCAATAACACACCCCTACTCTACACTCTACTCTACACATATAACAATCACTAGTCTATCTTGTTGCACTACACCCCTTTCCCTTTCTACAGTGTATCAAACATCTGCACTCTCCTAAATGCAAGCCTAGATGATATTATGTATTACAATCTAGTACTTCCTTACATGTGCATTCTCTATCTACTTTTTTTCTCTCTCTCCTTCCTTACCATCACAACTACATACTCATGACTTTTTTTGGAACTATCTGCGACTGTAGACTCCTTTCTATACAAGTAGATACAACCAACATGCACTACTGAACTAATTCAATCTTTTTAAAATATACAATTGTCTTTTGCCTCCACTGACCTTTTATCTTTGCCTCAAGATTCTTACCTCTACATATTAGATCAAATATTTTGCTAGGGTTTCCATACTTGCAATCTTCAGTAGAAAGCTTTCTCTACCTCAAGCCACATGAACACATCACTATCCAACTCAAGATTAAGATATCTGATATAGTTTAGAATATATTTCCATATCTTGCATTGAGTTGCTCAACATTTAATTCTATTACAAAGAATTTTCCTTCATTCATTCTCTGTCGAACCCTAGAATCAGATTATGTATTCAATGTATTCTACTGTCCATTTGATATAATTTGATCTTGATCACTTCTAAAATTTGTGCCACCAACTTGAATATAAAATCTTTCTTTACATTCATCGATGGTGCAATTGGACCAATTAATTCCTTCCTCTATGTCAGTTTGTAGTCCAAACCCTCATTCACACTATCATGGTTGTTTTCTATCTCTTCTTTTGAATTTTGTCCATCGATCTTCTCCTTTCACACCATGATCCTATGATCCTCTATTCATCTCCATGCCTTTAAAGCATAGCCATTTGATCAGCTTGAATTAGACTTCCGCCATGCCTTTAAACTTTGACCATTAGTTAAGTGGTCATTCAAATAACCATTGTCAATCTTAGGGGTATTTATCATGTTGCTCATCGCCATCAGATCTTTGTTTTTTGATCTCTATTGTCAATCACATATATAATCATTTAACCATCAATCATTGATTTTCAATAGTGATGCAAAATCAACCACTAAATATTTTCCATGTGTCACAATCTATTCACTTTCCAAACAACTTCATTACTATCGAGTCCCACATAGCTTATCGCTCCATCGAAGAAACAACTTTGAAGTCCTACCGATACACCAATGTCACACCAATGAGAACCCTTGATGATATCACCATCCAATATTTATTTTTTCCATGTATCATCCTATCATTTCCCTTATGATAGTCAATGCATTTTATCCTTCATCATCATCACCTTTCACTTAGTATGGTCCCACCAGAATCTACAAAAATCATCTTCTGATCTCCAAGAATCAGTCTTCATCATTCCCCACTAGCTCCATAGGTCTTGATCGAGCCCCACTAAATTCTGAGTGGGGTATGCAAGATATTAGAATCAAGGAACACTAAGAGGGGGGGTGAATCAGTGTTCTACAAAATTTAACTTTATTAATTTGATCTTTAAACCAATTATAGCTTTGCACCAAAATAAATATGCAAGACCATAATTCAATCAACCACAAAACCATAACACAAGTATTTTTACGTGGAAACCTTGTTAGGGGAAAAACCACAGTGGAGGTCAATCCACAATTTGAGTATACTCAATATAAGTGTTTACAAAAGGAATGCACATGCATTCAAGCACACTTCCAAGAGATTACTACTCAAATACAAAAGGATTTCTACCAAAAAGAAGAACCATTGTCTTAAAATCATATCTAGAAGACAACTATAATGAATGAACTAGGAGATAGCATCTACTAATGACTGATTATAGTTTTGGTTAAGCACGCAGTTCACATTATTCACATTCTTCTTGACTTTGCTCTTGAAAATTTGTTTGCTTTAATTCGAATCACAAATATTTGTTCTGCTCAAATGAAACTATGCAAAATCAATCTATATTCCTTCTAACTCTCGCATCACATCATAACATATGTCAAAATGATATGAACAAGCAGTTATATATAACCGCCACTAGAGATTAGAACAACTGCATGTCAGCTTAAAATAAGAAATGTGCACAAGCTATCAGCCCAATCCATAGACAAATATCAATGCAAACCAGGTATCATCTGGAAAAAACATTTTAGGGATCCAAAACAATATGTCTCAAACATGAAACACCTTAAGAAATTATGTCTCAAAGATCCACAACACAATGCACTCATTTAGTCGGCCTTTCTACACTGTTAGACTGAAAAAAATACACCAGATCTTCTAACTTGCACACCAATCAATTTGAACCCCAATTAATCAAGGATAAGATAATACATACATCAAAAGACCTTCCTTGATATCCAAAACACAAAATGATAACAAGAAATCACATATGAGCCAATATACACAACTCTATCGGATACCCTATTTTAGCTTTGATAGATATCACACATCTTCAATTTGTCTTTCAATATAAGTAATTACTGAGATGTGGATGGGATTAATGACTAGGTTTTCCATCAATGAAAATGTTAGATGACTTGTGCAATGTCTCTTTCCAAAAATATCCCCCTTTGGAATTGATGGAAAAACTTAGTGAAAAATGACTAAGTGTTGGAATCAGTACTAACATGAATACACTGCAATCCACAAAACTTCAAAAAAAAAATTATCCACAACTCCCCCTGAGATGAATGTGACATTTTTCACTGTCCCACACTCCCCCTTTGACATCAATGCCAAATACAGGATTTCACATACCAAAAATCATACAAAACTGTATATGTACAAACATGCTTTACTAACTTAAATGAACTTGAATATGTCTACAAATTTTTTCTTCAATAGGCTTAAAATAGTGTCCCAACCCTTTTTGAGACTCTCCAAAATAGTCATGTGACCATAGAACAAGTAGGATTGTATCTTTGTTGACTCAAGATTTGTCGGATCACTAAAAACCATAGCATCGTGTACTTCCTTCAATGCACTAAGCATTGTCTCCATTTTAGGACCAATTAGTCCTCTAAGTTCAGATACTCTTTCAAAAAAATTGTCTCTTTCATGCTTCAAAATTTTAATTTTTTAAAGTAGGGATATGATTTGACCTTCTTGCTTACTCACATAAACAGTTGGAGGATCAAAGGTTTGAGAAATATCTACTAACTGTTTCTCATGTTCCTTAATTTTCTTCTCAGTGACCTCAGTGAACTTTGAAAAGGATAAGAATGACTTGAAAATATTTCCACCCTTAGATTATGCAATTTGAATTTTGGTTTCACAGGTAGCTAATAATGATTTATCATTAGCAATCATACACTTCAATCTACTAAACCTGTTTGCATCAAATTCTTTTTGGACCTTATCCTCAGCTAACTTTTCAAGAGACTCAAAGTGAGTATAGAGTTGATAAGTTCCTTTAGCTAACTGGATGGAGAATCAGATGATTCCTTGGCATGTGTTGGCATGATCTTCTCCAAGATACCAAATTCGAGACTCAGCAACTCATTGTCCTTAATGTGAGATTTTAATAACTCCTCCCTTGCCTTGTTCTGAGCAAATGATGCCACCTTCAACTTCTGAATAGGAGATAGAGTGGCCAAGTTGATAGGACCTTCAACCAATTTAGGTTCAAACTCCTCCTATTGTTCTTCTAAAAAATTATTTACTACCTTAGCAGTGCCTCTTGCTTCCATAACAACTTCCTTTGCATCAACCTTCTTTTCTTCAATCTTAGACTCTTGCTTGACTTTTGGAATCTCTATTTCTTCAGTTGGAATAAATTTAGGAGCTTCAGTCTCCATGGGAATTTAAGTATCTTCCACATCTACAGGATTTTGAGTGTCCTCAATTGTGTCTTCTTTCACTTCTTTAACATTATCTTGAACATCTTGAACTTTCAGACCACATGGAACATCTTTATCATGAGATCCTTCAGACACAATGTTATATATGTTCTTCAACAAAACTTCCTTAAGAATTTTCTTAGTGTCTTTTTCCACTTCCTTAGTCCACCCAATCATAAGCTTATTCACCCTTGATTTTCTCTTAAAATCCTTTTTAGCTTCATTGGGGATTTTCTTCATTTCTTCTATTGACATTATAGGACATAGATTGACAAGTATGAGTTCTGTCATTTTTTCATCTTCAGTTCTTGTATTTACTCTCCTCATTTCTAATTATTCAAATATCTTATTGTGGCTTCTTCAAGAGTTGTCTGATTGACACTATCAAAAGTGTCATACCATTTAGAAAATAATTTGAGATTACCATCCTTAATTAAAGTTTTTTCCACTTCCTCTATAGTCACACCTAATTTATCAATTTTCACCTTTTTCTTGGCCTTTTCTTCATTAGAGGGCTTGTCCTTAGAGAATTTTGATGCCCTTGAGACCTTATGCTTGATTTATCTTACTTCTTCATCTGATTTAGTTTCTTCATCATCTTCAACAACAACATAAACTCTTGTGCTTTTATCCTTCTTCCTCTTCCCTTCTCTTTTGGATGTCTTGACTTGAGCTTTTACAAGTCTTGATTTCTTTGTAGGACTGGATGAGGGTGCAGATCTCCTTGTAGATCTAGATCTAGCAAAAATTTTTGTTAGACTAGATGAATCAATTCTAGCAGGGTCTCCTTTTTCAACTTCTTCTCTTTTCTTCCTAGCTTCCCTCACTGCTTCAACTAATATGCCAAGGATTTCTACAAAATCTTCAACTTCCCTTCTCACCTTGCAAACTATCGTAGGCTTCCTCAGTTAGTTATGCACTTGTATATCTTTCTTTGCAAAGGTACCAAACCTTTCTTCTATCAGATCCTAAGGTTTACTCAACAAGTGTTTGGCATACAACTCCAAAATGTGTTCTTCAACCTCATATCCCATAGGCATTATCCAAACTGCTCTAGGTTCTTCTTCTTCCATTAAACATTGATCAATGTCAACCATGAAGCAAATAGTGTCCTTATACTTTTCCACAATAGACTTAGGAATCCTTTCCCTAGATTTCATTACACTCTGAAAGTTTTTGAAGTAGCCCCAGATAGTTATTTTCCTTGCTTTGATATCTCCAATTCTTTATAAGATGTCTTTGATTTGAACAGCTACAGGTCTGTCACTTTCCCATTGCACTTTACCAAATCTCAGAACTTCATTCATGAATTAGAGGAATAAACATAATAGCATATTTCCATACATGAAAATGTTCTTCTTGTTCTTCTTGATTTTTCCAAGGTTTTCAATTAGCTAGCTTTAGTGTAACTCGCATAAGTTATATTTTTCATTTTCCTTGACCATTTGATAAGTTGCATAGATTGCAATACCAGATACAGAGTTATCCTAGCTAGAGTGATAGATTGTATATCTAGTAACCATAGAAGAAAACTCTACATCCAATTCAATGATGCCATTAATTGTCATGGCTCTTCTGTCAAAATTGAACCAGTTGCCTTAGTGACCATTTGGTTCTTCACAACTTTCAATATGGGCAACCCGCCGGTTGAATTTAGACTAGTAACAATGCTTATAACTTCTCTTGTGATCTTGAAGGGCTGATTTAACCACATGAACTCGACATGCACTCGACTTAGTATGTACCGAACCCATTCATTTTTGTTGAACACAAGAAACATCACTTTTTGTGTGAATTTATTTTCCTCCAAAGTCTTAACTTCAGGTTTTACACATAAATATTCTCTCACAATATGATTTTTGTACAAATTTAACAACTGGGAACTGCCTAACTCCTCAACATTCACATGAATGTATTCCCTAATATCTTCAATGTGCAAAACACCAAACAAAATTGAAGAAAATGCACCTAATGGTTCTGTCTCTATGGATTTGAATGGGTGCCATTTGAATTTTGGGTGGGGCCCATCCTTACTATCAATGAGTAGTGGACCAACCATTTCCAAAAATTTCAAATTCACAAGTTTCGCAGATAAATACCTTTTCACCAAATTAGGGTTTGTTCACCAAATCACCTTTAGACTTATATCTCTCTAGAATTCACTTGCAGAGCTCTCCAAAATTCTTCTTCTCAAAATGAAAAGTGACAAATGAAGAATAAAAGTACCCTTTTATCATTCACACATCTAAATTTTTATCGCAATAAATTCTCTTGCTCTAGGTCTTTCGTATACCTTGTTTTCATAGTCTATGAAAGAAAATTCTCCTACGTGTTGTTTAGTGTTTCTACATGGCAACAACTTAGACAAAATAAAAGTTATCCTATCTCTCTTGAAAGGTTGATCTCTATGAACAAAGAGATAACCCCAAGGTCTCTTGAGTGTCAGGTCATGACGATGCAGTAGAACAAACCCAGTGATAAATGTGAAAATGTTGGTAATCACAATGGGTCTTACACATGAATGTTGGGAGATTCTAAACTCATCAGATTTTAAACATGGTGATGCTTTAACTTTGATTCATAATCATTTAATAAAGAAACAACAAAAGATAAGGGTTTCAGAAGTTCTAATCACTAACACTACTTCTAACATTAATCATGCAAATGATAGAAAACCTAAAATGGACAAATTCCTTGAAACTAATTTCTGGTCGACCCAGCATATACCTGCAATCTTGCAGAAAACAATGCAATCTTCTAAGGTTTTAGAGATTTTCAGGCTGAAAGCATTCATTGAATAGGACTGGATGAATGAATCCAATTGAACTAAGCACATGAATGGGGTACAAGTTGACCTTGCACATCATTCCCATAATCAAGAAGTTTCCCAAGATATTAACCAGGAATTGCTACAACACTGCAGATATCAAGTCATAAGAATTACAAAAATCGAATCTAAACTACATTCAAACATTTTAAGCATTTCGAAAGATGAAACAAGAAACATGCAATATTATTTAATGCAAAGGAGACACCAGTCATAACACAATGTCTGAACCTTTTATTAAATCATCACGTTTACAACATTTCTGGTCTGTTACGACATATGACTGAAACGTGAAAGCTTCTTCTAATCTGCTAACATGCTAACCTACTGCTAAACTATGGATGATCACAAGTCTCTACCGACTCAATCCTCTAATCTCTATATCTTCCAACCTAGCTGAGTCTAACCAACAAAAGAAGTAGAGTGCCAAATATATAGAAAATCTCCCACATGAGATCAAAGCTAGGGTTACAAAACTCATGGCCACTAACCAGATCAGCCCGACAAACAACAATAACCCGCTGCCCAACAATGAATCCAGCCATGGATGCCATCAGATCAACCAGGGTCACACGCAACCAAGGGATAGATCCTTGAGCCACACTCATCATGAATGAACACCCACACGAACAAAGGAATGGCAATACGCGTGTGAAAACCAGAAGGAATGCCAACCATCGATCGGGTTTGAGATACAAAGTGAATGGCCGAGATTAACGCCAACTAGGAAGAACCCATCATGTCCCACCAACTGGCCATTAATGGACACCAACCGCAATGACCATGCACTCAAGAATGGGCCACACTACCGCAGTCGCAAATCAGGCTTAGATCTGCAACGTACACACTTGCAAATCCAGCAACATTCATCATTGATCCAATCTGCACACAAATGAAACATCATCAATACCCAATACACTATCAAATTATAGGAAAGGAAAAGAGACCAAGGTTAGAGAACCAAGCATCAATCCAGGTGGGAGTGGAGCCAGAAACGGGCAGAGGGGGAGGTGGAAAGGAAGCGAGAATAGGCGAAACAAAGCAAAGACCCACCCAACGGAAGCGGAGCGGAAATGGGAAAAGAAATCCAAAGGGAGATAGGCAAAACCAGAGGTGAAACAGAACACGGGCAAAGGGCCAAGATAGGTAGGAACAAAACACACCCCGACGAAAGCAAAGTGGGAACCAAAATGGGAACCCAGGAGAAGCTAGGTGGAACCAGAGCAGGAACCAAAAAGGGAGCCCACGAGAAGCTAGGCGCAACTGGAGCGGGAACCAAAGTGGGATCAAGACTGAGAACTTTGGGAAAGTTTTGGGTCATGATCCATTCCATGCCTAACTCCAATGAACACAAACAGAGAAAACAAAGCGCACGTAGGGAAACCAGAGCCATGCGACCCAAAAACGACACTGGCTAAGAAAGAACCAAACCAGTGGGGCAAAATCAAAACTAGAACTGGATCAGGACTGGGAACTTTGGGAAAATTTCCCAACCATGATCCATTCCGCACCCGACTCCACTAGGAGCAAACGAGAGGGAAGCCAAGATAGCAACTGAAACAAAAGGGGAAAGCAATGACAAAGACAAAAGGATGGGAGTAGGAGTCAGAGAGGGAAAATAAATCGAACTTCATACTTTTGAAAATTTCAAAAGCTGATTCCATCTTGACTCCAATCCCGATAGAACAAAAGAAACAATGAAAGAAGTGAAGCAAAGAAAATACTAAGGGAACCAACCCTTAGACTGAAAGCAGGCAACATGAAGACAAAAATAGGAAAGCGGGAACTGGAGTCAGAACCGGAACTAGAGCCAGACTCGAAACTTTGGAAATTTTCAGAATCAAATTCCATCCCAATTCCGCCTCCGGTAGAACAGTATAAAAAAAAGCAAAAGGAAACAAGGGAAAGCTAAGGGAGAAAACCACAACCCTTAGGACCCAAACAAAGACAACACAAGGGGAAAACAAAAAGGCAGAAGAAGACCACCCAAAAGGACACCCGCAAGACACCAAGGCCACCAAGAACCTAACCAAAAATGGAACCCAAACCCAAATCAAGTACCAAAGACCACAACCCCTAATATTTTCAAAGATAAGCACAAAAAAGGGGTAGGAAAAAGAGGGTGCCTACTTGTGGGGCGTGTGTGCAAAAAAATTGTACAACACTACAAACCTTAAATTTTGCATAAATTTGCTCCACAAGTGTCCCAAAATATTTGTCGATCATTAACACAATCATTGCAATTTACCACATTCCAGTACCAACTTTCAACAGGGAGTAGAAGATTTTCTTGAGAGCTCCCCCTAGGCCAGAGGCCTTAAACTAATTCCAAGAGGAATTTTTAGTACCAAAATTCTAGTGTTGATTCATTTCCTACATCAGAAACACTCTTCTTCACCCATGTCTTCTTAATTGAGTCCTTATCTCATCCACAATAACTTTTCCTTTTCCCTTATCAACCTTTTGCATATTTTTCCCTTTGTTTACTGAACACTTCCTGCTTATACAGAATCTTGCAATGTGACTAGATTTGTTACAGTTATAGCATACAACATTTCTTTGTCCAGACCAATTATTCCATTGATTTTCTCTTGATCTACACTAGTTAGTGTTGATGGTGTTTTCTGCACAACAACAACTCAAATAGAATATGATATCCTATCTCTCTTGAAAGGTAAATCTCTATCAGCAAGCCTCAAGAGATAACCCCAAGGTCTCTAATGTCAGGTCTTGACAATGCAATAAAACAACTCAGTGATAAAATGTGAAATTTTGGTAATCGCAAGGGGACCTTACAAATGAACAATGTTGGAAGTGTACTTTCATCAGATGCAACAATATGGTGATGCTTTTAATCCTAAAACTAACCCAGATTCAAAATAAACAACAAAAGAGATAAGGGTTTTAGAGAGATCCTAATGCTAACACCTAAGATCAATCACAACAATGATGAATGTTGCAAATGGAAAAATACCCAATAAAATCAATCTCTTCTTGATCAAGGACAAGCCCACAACTCCACAGAAATGGTGCAATCTTCTAAGGAAACTAAAGATTTTCAGACTATGAACATTCATCCACATACCTAGTAAATGGTGCAACGTAAAGAAGTATCCACAGTTGAACTTAGCACAAAATAAGTCCCAGAATAACTTTACACAACAACTTACAATCAAAAAATTGCTAAAAGTATGGATCGAAGATTGATCAACATCATTATCATTTCACCATTGACATGAAAGAACTGAAAAACTAGCATATAACATCTAATAATGAGAATTGAGAACAAGAAACCATAAATTATCAAAGGTAAATACAAAGTTTTCGAAATCAACAACTCAATTTCATTACTTCTCCAACATTACATAATAATTTACATTCTCTCTCCTCTCTTACAACTAATTTCTAAAATCTACTTGCCAATTCTGGCCTTCTACAACTTCTAATCAACTCCTCTAACCTAGTCTAGCTACCTATAAATGACAAGCACCGGCCTTTTATAGAAAATTACATTTTGAATCAATGGCCAAGATTTAATTCATCCAATGGCATAAATTACACTTCTAGAAGAATCCAACTATTACATTAAATTTGGGAACTCATGGTACATCATCATCCAATCAATTGCATTCAGTTGCATTATGGCCCAATAACTTAATTTTGAGAAAATCCTCATTGGAGAATAAATACAGCTTCACATGTCTTTCCTTGTTAAATGAACCTCTCCAATTGGTATACAACTGGTGGCATAGATTCTTACGCAAGCCCCACTTTAATATTTGAGTTGAACTTTTCCAGATTTCCCTCTTGGCACGAATCCATATGCAAGTCCCCCTTTTTTGATTTATTTAATCCTGAAAAACAAATATCATCATTAGTAGCTCACATGTCAAAATCCAATCCAAATTCAATCTTCTGACTTTGAATCTTTCAATTCAAGCTCTAGTTGATTGATTCTATTGTATTCATCAAGCTTAGTTGAGCTGAGCTAATCTTGAACTTCTCCTTGTATTCCTTTTTAGTAGCAAGTTCATCCCCGAGAATAACAATATGTCTTTCAAGATCTTCTTCATTTTTTTTGGATTCTTGCAATTCAAGCTCTAGCTGATTGAGTCTATTGCATTCATCAGATATTTATTTCAAGGATTGAGTAAGATTCTCTTCATTCTTCTTTCTATCTTCAATCTCCTTGGTCATCCTCATCACAATAGATTTCATCTCATGTTTTAGGACAACATTATCTATGGTGATATTTTCACATTCTTCTATCTTTTCCTTCAAGGATTGACTTAGGTGTTCATCTTCAATGCTTTCACTTTCTTTCTCCTTGATCTTATAACAAATTTACTTTCTCTTTTCCCTCGACTTATTGATTTGATCTTTCAACGATTGATGAATTTCTCAGCATTAGTGAGGCTTGCTTGCAATTCCTAGATTTCAGATTTGGATTGATCAAGATCATATAGTGCCACCAAAAGTTGTTGATGAATACCAAAATCTATTGAATCAACTTCCTGGATCTTACCAAGCTATTAAAATTATTCTGATGAACTAGGCTATGATACCAATTGTTAGAATCAAGGAACACTAAGATGGGGGTGAATAATCACTCTGCAAAATTTAACTTTATTAACTTGATTTTTAAACCACTTATAGCTTTGAACCAAAAGAAAGATGAAATAACATAAGTCAATCAACCACAACACCATAACACAAGGATTTTTACATGGAAACCTTGTTAGGGGAAAAACCATGGTGTTGGTCAATCCACAATTTGAGTATACTCAATATAAGCATTTACAAAAGGAATGCACATGCATTCAGGCACACTGCCTAGAGCTCACTACTCAAATAAAAAAGGATTTCTGCCCAAAAGAAGACTCACTATCTTATAGTCATACCTAGAAGACAACTAGAATGAATGGACTATGAAATAACATCTGCTAATGCCTGATTATAGTTATCGTTAAGCACACTGTTCACATTCTTCACATTCTGCCTGATTATGCTATTGAAACTCTATTTGCTTTAATTCGAATCAAAAATCTTTGTTCTACTCAAATGAAATTGTGCAAAATAAATCTATATTCCTTCTAACTCTCACATCACATCATAACATATATCAAAATGATATGAAGAATAAATTATATATATCCACCACTAGAGATTAGAACAATTGCATGTCGGCTTAAAATAAGAAATGTGCACAAGCTATCGGCCCAATCCATAGAAAATTATCAATGCGAACCAAGCAGCATTGTCCAAAACATAGTAGGATCCCAAAAAAATATGTCTCAAACATGAAACAACTTAAGCAATTATCTCTCGAAGATCCACAACATGCTACACTCATTTAGTCGGCCTTTTCGAACTGTTAGACTGAAAAACAATACATTGGATCTCCTAAATTGCACACCAATCAATGTGAACCCCAATGATTCAAGGATAAGATAGTACATACATAAATATACCTTCCCTGAGATCCAAAACACAAAATCATAACAAGAAATTACGTATCAGCCAAGGGTATGTGCAGGATCATGATGGGCCAAAAAGTGGTGATATGTAAGTGATATGATGGCCCATGTGGCTGATGACTTTTTTTTACTCAAAATTGATGAAACGAAAAGGGCTTTTAAAGGAGATTCTCAGCTTTCCACCAATATAAATTATGCTCTACTTTCAATTTAATAAATAATTATTATTCATTTTCTATTTAAATTATGACTAAAGTCCTTATTGATAGGTTGATTGAAAAACATCTATAGCTTTCAAACGGTATCACATTTTTTGAATCTAGAACATGTGTCACATTATATGCTTCACATACTATAGGATTAAAAAAAAAAAAACTGAATTTCACGAAGTTTTGACCAAGTTAAGGTGGTAAGACATATGAGTTTTTATATTTTTTAAAATTCATAATTAATTATGTAATTGGAAAAAAATTACCAAAAAATATGCATCACATTGAGACATGAGTCCTCTACTTATATCTAAAATATTATAAAAAAATATTATCATTTTATTGTGGTTAGGGTGGATAGATAGACACCTACTTCTTATTTTTTCCCTGAATTTTAAGTACTACTGCATTGAAATTTCAAATTTTCACCAAATAGATTTTTTTATTTTTTAAATAAACCTAGTAGTTTAGAAACTGCATTCTATTCTCTATAGATTCTATTCTTACATATTTTTGAAATAATATAGATAACTTATTCATATTTTTATGTCAAGTTGCCTAAATCTCATTTTTTTGAATTTTATTGCCACTTAAGGGCCTATTTTTTCCATGATGATCCTGCACATGCCCACAATATACACAACTCTATCAGATACCCTATTTTAGCTTTGAAAAATAACACACATCTTCAATCTATCTTTCGATATAAGCAATTACTGAGATGTGGATGGGATTATTGACTAGGGTTTCCATCAATGACAACATCAAATGACTTGTACAATGTCTCTTGCAAACACGGACAACTATCATGTATAGACCTCTAACATCACATGTCAATGTGACATCACCTTCCACTAACTTCGTATGTCACCATCATAGGTCCCTCCAGACATCAACGGTCATGATTTATCCATCATGGATTAATTTCCACCATTCCCCACTGACCCCACAAATCTTGATCAGGCCCTACTGAAATCTCAGCAAGGTATGTGGGCATTGTCTGATCTCCAAGGCTTGACCTCCACCATTGATCAAGAGAAGAAAAATATTTGCATGAGCGACTTAGGAGCTATTATAGTTGTTGAATATTTGTCAAGCCGGTAAACATAAGGTGAAGGGGTCGGTCATACCTATGACTTAAAATACATAAGTTGTAACTAATGTGACCTGCAACCACTGATACGCAATCACCATTGAAAAGCTCTTGTCATGCTGATAAATCCCTTCTTACACCTTATCGTTCCATTTGCTAAGTCGCTAAGTCGGGAGGTTATGAAACTCTATAACCCTATGACATAAGTTAAAGAAAATGGGAACTCATTAAATCTTACACCTTATCGATCCATTCACTAAGTTACTAAGTTAGGAGGTTATGAAAATCTAGAACCCCACGACATAAGTTAGAAAAATGATGCAGGGGCATCCAAAAGATTTAAAGAACATTCAGTTACAGAGGTTGTCAATGATGTAGTGAAGTTCAATATGATGGATAGCTTATTATATTGAGGATGAGAAGTTGTAGATGAAAGGGTTTGTTGTCGTTTATATCTAGTTTATCCACCAAAACTTTCAGAGGTTCACATGAAGATTTGATCAAGTTATGAATATTTGTGTTCTGATAGTTATCTGGTTTCTTTTGTTGGTGTTCTTGAAGAAATTTGATGTGATTCTAATTAGATTTGTTGTGAATGTCTCATTGATGATTCATGGATGTTTCTAGATCGTTATCTATTGGTGTTTTTGGTTCGCGTTGATTGTTGTGCTCGTAATTGATGATTTTCTTCTAGGAGTTCATGTTTTCATGTTCTTGACTGACAAGGTGATTGTAGCATGTTTTGGATCTTTGAGGCTAAGTGTTTAAGGTGTTTCATGTTCGAGGCATATTGTTTTGGGTCCCTATTATGTTTGGTCCGACATTAGTTGATTCACATTGATAATTGCTTATTGATTTGGGCTGACAGTTTGTACACCTTTTATATTTTGTTGGGCCAACATGTAATGGATGTTATCCTTAGATGTAGATATATATGAGCGATTGTTTTGAAGAGATGGAGAGGAGACGAGGGAAGATGTGCGAGATGTGTGAGTTCTGTGTGCGAACGATGTTCTAATATTTTGAAGGAAAATATAGAGTGTGAAGAAGAGCAGTCATGAAGCACGGTGATGAGATGTTTTGATCCGGTAGGATCACAAAATAGAGAAATCTTTCAGCCAAAGGAAGAAGTGATGGAAGATTTTTATTATATCAATTGTTGTAATTCCTAGGCTATGACCTAGCATCTATAAAGCCAAAGTGGCATATGTAATATGCTTTGAGATCTCAATATAATGAGGAATGAATTTTGAAGGTTGGGTTTTTCCATTTGAGGGTTTTCCTAGGATAATTCTCGTGTCTACGTTCTTGCATGTTTATTATTTGTATATTGATTATATGTTAGCTTTCATTGCATAGCATTAATATTTGAGTCTTAGTTTTTTAAGCTACAAGGTGGGACAGTCCCTCATCGGACCCTCCTATCTTGGACTACATCAATTGGCATCAGAGTTGGTTGCAAATCTATTGGTTGGTTGTGAATCTATTGGTTGGTTGTGAATCTTTTTGCTAGTTGCAAATCTATTCAAAATATGGTTGAAGAATAGGTTGAAGAGCCAGTTGGAGAGCAGGTTGAAGAGCCTATTGTAGAGTTTATCAAAGCTGGTTGTGAATCTGTTGCAGAATGGGGAAGATTGGGAAAGGACAAAGAAGGAAAAAGAAAACCTAATATGTGAAAGGGATACTTTGGAGGAAGAATTGTGCAAACTCAGGAAGTGTAATTCAAAATTAATGGAGAGGATGAAAGAACTAGGAAAAGACAAGTGTGATGCTCTTAAAGAAGAATTGGAAATTGAAAGAAGGATAAACGAAGAGCTGGAAGCAGAGCTGGATAAGAGGAGCAGAGATCTGGAGGAAAGTTTGAAAGAGATGAACAAGGAGAATAGTTTGCATAAGAAGGAAATATCTAACTTGAAGGAACATTCTAACTGGTTGGAGAAGGAAAATGAGAATCTGCGATCTAAACTTGAAGTGTGTAATGTTTCTTGTGATACTGATGATTTGTGTGATGATGCAAAAACTTCTTGAGGAAATGGGATTGAAGATGAAAGTGTGACTAAGTCTATAATTGTTGGAGATGGTATTGGTTTCAAAATCATGCAGAAAATTGATACAAAGGAAAAGGATTGGGGAATCATCATCAAGGAATGACAAAACCTATTGTACCGGTAATGAGAACAAGAAGTGAAGGCCTTGGATATGACAAAGGTAAGGATGTTGTTATTAGTTCAAATATTTTGAATCAAGAACGAAAAGGTATTTATTGTTTACATTGTATTAGGCAAGGACATGAAAAAGAATTGTGTTGGGATCTATACCCTTGTAAGTTTTGTGGATTAAGGAATCATTCTAAGAAGATGTGTTGGAATAAAATGAGAGGGATAAATCCTAGGATAGAATGTATATAGTTGAATTATGGATGGATTGATGGGTCAAAATGGAAGTTTGTTGCTCATAAGTTCAGAAAGTTTTACAGATTGAAGCATTCATGTGTTGAGGAAAAGGAAGGATCGAGATACAAGGAAAGAAGACCTTATGCAGATCAGAACAAGGAAATTTATTCAAACTATAGAGGGAGAAGTGATAGGAGTCATAATATCACAATGAAGGGTATTAGAGGAGTGAAAGAGGATTTGCTAGAGAAGGAACCTTTTTTCAAGTTTGGAGGAAGAAAGAATCAAGCATTGAATGTCATCAAAAACCTAATACCAAAGAAGCTTATGAAAAAGAAGAAGTAAAGGATGCAGAGATAGTTTTTGCAGATGAAGAAGAACCTATTGATGTAGAATTAGTTTATCCAGAGGAAAGGGAGCCTTTGGAGGAATCAGGTTGGATAGTAGAACTAGAAGAAGAAGTAATGATCTTAAGGAGACATAAGGTTTATGTGAACCGATATGAAGCATAACCAGAAAGGGGGAGTCTAAATTGCATAGATAGAGAATAGTATAGGAACAATATATAACATTTTGAGGTGTGTAAAGGAAATGAAGAGATCAGAAAGTGTTGCAAAGGGTAATTTAGAAATGATATTAATGGTCAAGGAAGTCATTTGATTGTTCCAGAGGATGCAATTATGTGTTAAATTTTAAATGATCGAAGAAAAATTGAACTTGAGGCAAGTTGCAGGGTAGGCTTACTTAGACTGTTGACCAGTGAGGTAGTGCAAGGCTTGCATGTAGATCACCAAATCCAAATTTCACTTGAGGAAGTTTTGCAGGGTGGACTTGAATAGCATTAAGATCCGAGTCTTAGTTTTTTAAGCTGTGAGGTGGGATAGTCCCTCACCGGACCCTCCTATCTTGGACTGCATCAATTGGTATCAGAGTTGGTTGTGAATCTGTTTGCTAGTTATGAATCTATTCCAAATTTGGTTGAAGAACAGGTTGAAGAGCCAGTTGGAGAGGAGGTTGAAGAGATTATTGTAGAGTTTATCAAAGCTGGTTGTGAATCTGTTGTGGAATGGGGAAGATTGGGAAAGGACAAAGAAGCAAAAATAAAACCTTATATGTGAAAGGGATACTTTGGAGGAAGAATTGTGCAAACTTAGGAAGTGTAATTCAGAATTAATGGAGAGGATGAAAGAACTAGGAAAAGACAAGTGTGATGCTCTTGAAGAAGAATTGGAAATTGAAAGAAGGAGAAACAAAGAATTGGAAGTAGAGTTGGATAAGTTTGAAGAAGGATTCATGTTATTTAACGAGTTGGATAAGAGGAGTAGAGATCTGGAGGAAAGTTTGAAAGAGATGAACAAGGAGAATAGTTTGTAGAAGAAGGAAATATCTGACTTGAAGGAACATGCTAACCGGTTGGAGAAGAAAAATGAGAATTTGTGATCTAAACCTAAAGTGTGTAATGTTTCTTGTGATACTGATGATTTTTGTGATGATGCAAAAACTTCTTTAGAAAATGGGATTGAAGATGAAAGTGCGACTAAGTCTATAATTGTTGGAGATGGTACTGGTTTCAAAATCATGTAGAAAATGGATACAAAGGAAAAGGATTGGGGAATCATCATGTCAAGGAATGAAAAAACCTATTATACTGGTAATGAAAACAAGAAGTGAAGGCCTTGGATATGACAAAGGTAAGGATGTTATTATTTCAAACGGTTCGAATCAAGAAAGAAAAGGTATGTATTGTTTACATTGTAATAGGCAAGGACGTGAAAAAGAATTGTGTTGGGATCTATATCCATGTAAGTTTTGTGGATTAAGGAATCATTCTAAGAAGATGTGTTGGAATAAAATGAGAGGGAGAAATCCTAGGATAGAATTTATATAGTTGAATTATGGATGGATTGATGGGTCAAAATGGAAGTTTGTTGCTCATAAGTTTAGAAATTTTTACAGATTGAAGCATTCATGTGTTGAGGGAAAGGAAGGATCAAGATACAAGGAAAGAAGACCTTATGCAGATCAGAACAAGGACAAATATTCAAACTATAGAGGGAGAAGTGACATGAGCCATAATACTTATCACAATGAAGGGTATCAGAGGAGTGAAAGAGGATTTGCTAGGGAAGGAACCTTTTTTCAAGTTTGGAGGAAGAAAGAATCAAGCACTGAATGCCATGAAGAACCCAATACTAGAGAAGCTTATTAAAGAGAAGTAGTAAAGGATGCAAAGATAGTTTGTGCAGATGAAGAAGAACCTATTGATGTAGAATTAGTTTATCCAGAGGAAGGGGAGCCTTTGGAGGAATCAGATTGGATAGTGGAGCCAAAAGAAGAAGCAATGATCTTAAGGAGACTTAAGGTTTATGTGAACCAATATGAAGCATAACCAGAAAGGGGGAGTCTACATTGTAGAGATAGAGAATAGTATAGGAACAATATATAAAATTTTGAGGTGTGTAAAGGAAATGCAGAGATCAGAAAGTGTTGCAAAGGGTAATTTAGAAATGATATTAATGGTCAAGGAAGACATCTGATTGTTTCAAAGGATAAAAGTATGTGTTAACTTTTAAATGATAGAAGCAAACATTGATCTTGAGGCAACTTACAGGGTAGGCTTGCTCAAACTGTTGACCAGTGAGGCAATGGAAGGTCTACAAGTAGATCGTTGAATCCAAATTACACTTGAGGAAGTTTTGCAGGGTGGACTTGAACAGATTGCTGACTTTGAGGCAGTTGCAAGTACCTATTAACTTTAATTGATTTAAGAAGAAATTTATCTTGAGGCAACTTGTGAAGAAGGCTTGCTCAGACCAACAACCATTGAGGTAGTGCAAGGCTTGCATGTAGATCACTGAATCCAAATTTCACTTGAAGAAGTTTTGCAGGGTGGACTTGAATAGACCACTTACCTTGAGGTAGTTGCAAGTACCTATGAATGATTGTTGAACCAATTCAAATAGACAACATTGATTTTGACATAACTTAGCCCAAAGTGAAGAGGCTCACTTTTCAAATAACCTTGAGAGTCTGATGTAGGGGCATCCAGAAGATTCAAAGAAAATTTAGTTACAGAGGTTGTTAGTGATGCAGTGAAGTTTAGTAAGATGGATAGCTTAGTATATTGAGGATGATAAGTTGTGGATTAAAGGGTTTGTTGTTGGGTATATCTAGTTTATCCACCACCAAAATTTTTAGAGGTTCGCATGAACATTTGATTAAGTTATGAGTATATGTGTTCTGACAGTTGTCTGGTTGCTTTAGTTGGTGTTCCTGAAGAAAGTTGATGTGATTCTAGTAATCTAAGTTGTTGTGGATGTCTCAGTGATGATTCATGGATGTTTCTAGATCATGATCTATTAGTTTTGTTGGTTTGAATTGATTCTTGTGCTCACAATTGATTATTTTCTTCTAGGAGTTCATGGTTTCATGTTCTTGATCAACAAGGTGATTATAGCATGTTGTGGATCTTTGAGGATAAGTGTTTAAGGTGTTTTGTGTTTGAGGAATGTTGTTTTGGGTCCCTATTATGTTTGGGCTAACATTGGTTTATTCTCATTGATAATTACTTATTGATTTGGGCCGATAGTTTGTACACCTTTTATATTTTGTTGGGTCGACATGTAATGGATGTTATCCTTAGATGCGGATATATATGAGTGATTGTTTTGAAGAGATGGAGAGGAGATGAGGGTAGATGTGTGAGATGTGTGATTTCTATGTGCGAATAATTTTCTAATATTTTGAAGGCAAAGATAAAGTGTGAAGGTCAATCATGAAGCACAGTGATGAAATGATTTGATCTGGTAAGATCACAGAACAAAGAAATCTTGGAGCTGAAGGAAGAAGTGATGGAGGATTGTTATTATATGAATTGTTTTTAATTTTTGGGCTATGTCCTAGCATCTTTAAAGCCTGAATGGAATATGTAATGTGTTTTGAGATCTTAATATAATGAGGAATGAACTTTGAAGGCAAGGTTTTTCCCTTTGAGGGTTTTCCTAGGATAATTATCGTGTCATGTGTTCTTGAATATCTATTAGCTTCTATTACATATCTATAAGATATGAATCTTAGTTGTTTAAGCTACGAGGTAGGACATTCCCTCACCAAACCCTCCTATCTTGGACTGCATAAAAAAACATGGAACCCAATGACTTAAGTAACAAACCATTTTCTACTAAATGCTAGCCACCAACAAAATAGAAACCTGTCTAATCACTATGATTGCAACAACTATAGGGTTTAACTGATAAACCCTAAAACACCTGAAGGTGAATATAATTTATTTCTAGGTGTATCCTTCACTTTATGGACCTACAAACCACATCACTAGAATGCTCTCGAAAAACCCATTTCAAATCTATAGCTTGTTTCTTCTTATGTTGTATGAAGATTCTCTACATATCCATGACAACATTTGCAAGATATGCACTTTAGCATCATCAACCAACTACACACACTTCCAAATTAGGTTCACTGCCCTCACATTCATCCTCTAAGATTCATAGCATTTAGGCACACCATTGATCTATCATCATGCCAACATCTCCCTTGCATGGTCAATTCCACATTCTTTTGACATCAAAGACAACATAGTAGCATATGCATTCAAGATTCTCTTGTAACTTCATGACAACATTGTAGCATATGCATTCACCAACAACCTATACCCATGCTTCCATATTCACTACAAACCATATCTCCTTGACATAAATGACACTTTCCATTAATGTCATCACCTTCACTTGCATGAGCAACTTCATTTCATTTTAGACCCTTTGTCATCATGCCAACACTTTACCTTGCATGATTTCCCCTTTGAACATCAATGAGAACTCTATGCCAAGACAATGAGATTAAAAAATCTAGCAAGTAAAGACAAGGTGGAGGAATAAAGGACATAAGAGAATGTGAATTAAATCAAGTGTGAAAAGTATAGACCTCCTTCTAAACAACACCACACAAACACAAGAACGTGGATAGAATAGGAACATGAAGCAAAAATACAATAAATAGAGAAGTAGGAAATGAACCAATCTCGAAATTCAAATCTCGCTCCTACTCCTACTCCCGATTAAATTTTATAAAGTTTAATTTTAAACTTTCACTATTTTTTTTCACCAATTTCTCAATACGAAAGGTGTATTCTTTATAATATTTGACTCATCTTGGTTCTTTGTTGGTGTCCCTGTTTCTATTATAATATTTACTTAATATACAAGGTAAATCGCCATACCAAAAAATCATGTTGAATCATTCATACTCATTTGCATATGTATATTTTCTTAATTGTTATTATGTTTAATATATTCCTTTGTAACATTGATATTGTTTTTTTTACTTTTAGTCTTAGATATTTAAATGAAACCAATATGACTATTATGACCATAATTTGGAGGATTTTTTCCATCAATTTATATTTTACAAAATTCATTACATCAAGAGGCTAAATATTTATTTTCTTTGTCATTATTACCCTCTACTTGAAGAAAGTTTTTTTTTTAATAAAATCTTCTCTCTTATGTTTGAGTTTTATGTACTTACATATAGTGTGTCCATGTGTTCAATGATAATAAAAATATTAATAAAATATTTTGGAGCACATCTTTATGGATTTTCTAGTTTGATGGGAGGTAAGGTGATGAGTTGATGTTGCATAAGTTGTATCACTATAAAGGATCCACCAATAGAGTGAAATTTTTAAAGTCTCTTATTTTTAGTTGAAATATGTTGGCATATGATTCATTGATAGTATTTGTATTAGTTTTTGTTTAAATCCATCCTCCTTAACCTCATGTTTGATCTTTGAATTTGATCAAATTTATTATTAATGTGAGAAGTGTTAATGGTTCTATATTATAGAAGAATTTTTCCAACAAATTAATCTCATAATGATGTACATTGTACAATAAATTAGAAAATGAATTATAAATATTGAAGTCCACATTTTTAATAATAGGAAAGAGAATGTCAATATGAAAACCTTGAATCTCAATGTCTAGAAGTTGATAAATCACATTATCTAGATGATAGTTTAAAATATAAGCATATTCATTTATTGTCTCAATATGTGTTTCCTTAAATCATGCTAATTTGGTGAATGCCACTTCAATCCTAGTATTACATTGGAAATGATCAATAAAACCAATAGATCAGTCTAAAAAGGAATGATTAGGAGCATGAGGTAAAGCATAGAACAAACTAAGTCCATAATCTATTAATCTTTATGGAAATAGTTTACCAAGTACACACTAACCATAAATGTAACTTAAACACATTGCATTGAAAGAATGTAAGTGAGCCAATATATCATCTTTACTATTATAAATTGTAAAAATAGACACTAGAAGTCTCATTAATAAAGGGTAGGCTAGCATTTCATATGCCAATGGATTATATAATAACTCATTTATTTAATATTGTTTATAAGACTGTTATAAATCATTGATACATCTCTTTATATCTTGAATCTCACTCGCCATAGTAGCTAAAAGGTTATGTGGTAGAATAAACAGAAGGAATATGAATAGAGAAAAGAGTAGTGAATGTGACCAAGGGTATATCAATAAACAAAGGAAGATTGGTATAATTAAATTGGATATGTGTAGTAAAAGAGTGAATGCATATAGGATGAGACATAAAGTTTTTATTACTAGACATGGGTATAGGAATAAATGGAGTAACTATTAGCTGCAGTAATTAAGGGTTGTAGAACATGAGCAATGTAGGAATTGAATAATTAGGGACCATAGAAATGAAAGGAAGGAATGAATGAAGTTGGGACCTCAACGGAAAACTATTTAGTAATTCATTATGTTTCATCAAAAAGATTTGTTTGCTCTCTTATGTTGATTTAAAAGAAAAAACAAAAATATCAAATAATCAACATTTACTTTGATACCGTAACGAGTCCTTGTTTATGAATAGTACAATATTATTAAAAAAATTAATATAATGAACTCTCAAAATAACAATATTTGTAATTGGAATTATTTTTAAAATTTCATCAAAATATTTATTTGTCTTTTTTTTAAGAAAATTCAGATAATTCAAATTTACTTTGATATTCTAGCATGTCCTAAACTAGTACAACTAATTCTTGGTATTATTAAATGCTTTTATGTAATTTAACTCCCAAAATAACAATATTTGTAATTAAAAGGAGAAAAAAATATTTAAAAATATTTTTTAATGTAGGACATAAAACAGTTGATTTTTTTTTAAATAATAAATTTAAGATAAAATATAATGTTTGTACCTTTGCATACTTGATATATGTTTACAGATAAGAGTCTTATTTTTTAAGATCAATTTATCCATAAAACATAAAGGTTATGTCTCTTTTAATAATTAATTATAAATATTTTTAATGTTAATTCATATAGAGAACCTTCAATTTACTCTCTACCACTTAAAACCAATGAAAATTATAGTATAAACATATTCATTTATTGGAAAAAATATGGTAGATAAGAAAATATAGGACACTCATTAGAATGAATACATCAAAACCAAGTCAAACCTAAAGAAAACCAAATGTAGATAAAGAACCCTAACAAGAGTGCATCAAGCATCTCATTCACTATCTCAAGTATCAATTATAGTGGCTACATTTTCATGGAGGCTAATTGGAGCTCATTATAAAATACCCAAGCTCCTTCACTCTTGTTTTGTCAATCTACAACTAGGAAACGTTGTACCCTTCCACTTTCTTATACCAATTGAACATACTTGAAGGTCAAACACTTGAGTCAACACTTAGAAATTTGTATTCAAAATAGTTATAGTATGCACACACCTCCATGACATAATAATAGAGCAAGAAATGAAAAAGGAACCAAATTGATGGAAAAAATTCTTAAAATTCCCTTCTTATTCTATTACAAATTGCATTTACTCATTTAAATAGTAAGATTTTCCCAAAGAATTTTCTCATTCACTACTTCATTCTACACATTCACCATAATAATCATATTAAACATCATGGTATTTCAATAATCACTATGGTGAATGATGCATTAACTATATCGAGTGTTGATTCACCATTATAACCATTTGTCTCATTTCTAACATAAAATACTTACAAGTGAAGCCTTAGAGATGTTGTGGACCATCCTTAGATACCTCTGATACACTTCATGAACTATCAAGCATCACAAACCACTAGTTTTGACCTTCAAAGAGACTCCTAGTCACTTAACAATGTGATGACATAGATCTAAGGTGGTCATTTAAGACCTATATAGTACAAGGTATTCACCTACATAAAGTGATACATTATACAATTATGCAAATTAGGGTTTTTTAAATAACCAAAGACATACAATCATGTCCAAATGTCCAATAAAGGATTATCTAGCCATGTAGCTAAACACAAAAAACAAAAATAATTTAATAGAATAAAAAATATAATTTCCTTTATTCATTATAGTCACAATATTATAACTTATTATGGTGGATTTTCAAATGCTAGGCCTCAATCATTTGATTACAATGCATAAATTGTTGAATTATAAATATATTACAACACCATGACATCGTAACTTGATTTTAATACGTTCACTACTTTATAATCATCTTCAAGAGTGTTTATATATTATAATTTAGTTGTGGTCATTCTTAGTCAACTGCATGGTGGCATAAATCTCAATGCCTTATGAAACATGTAGGTGCATCTTCTAAAGTGAATGTGCTAATGAAGGATTAATATATCTTCATATAGTTCAAGATATAAGGTCTTCTAGAAACAATGTAGCTTGCAATGTCTTTCTTTGGTTATCAAAAGCTTTGATAAGTTGGTGCAAACCCTAGTAATACTAAATGTCCACCTATTATTTTTGTGTGTCAAATAAAGATAAAATATTTATATACCTTGTGGTAATCAAAACCTCTTGAGATTTAGATATTTCTTTATAGGATACAAAATGAACATGTACTTCAATTCGCAAGGTGAAATATGTAGATGTAGTAAAATGTAATGGAAATTTTGGTGATTGTTTGATATCAATAAAAAAAATCCAAATGAAATAAAAAAGTACATAAAATATTTTTGGTTAACATAAGATTTTTCTTACACCATTGGATGATGGAATACATAAACAAAATTAGTGATTTGTTGAAAAAGTGTGTCCCTCACTTTCTAGAGGCTAAGGGAAATCAAGATCTAGTTTATCTCATTCTTTGAAATCCAAGATGATTCTTCCTCATAACTTTATTGAATGAAAAATATAACTAAGAGGGGGGTGAATCATTTGTAGAAAATTAAAACATCAAAACCCTCAACAATAATCCAATCCACGTGCATTCAATAAAACCTTATTTTGTTAAAGTGATTAATCATGAAATGTAAATAATAGAAACTGAAATAACAACACCGTACAAAAGAGAAAACCAAATTTACATGGAAAACCCAATGAGGTAAAAATCACAATGAGGATTATCTCACAATATAAGTAATAGAAAAACTCCTACAAGGGATCACTGCCAGAATAGGACACACTATCTAAAAAGGCTCATTGCCATAGAAAGAAATACAAGAAGATAAAAGAGAAATGTTACACAAAGAAAAAATTCTCAATGTAATAAGGATCTACCACAATTGCTCCAACACTTTCACAATCTTGCATGAAATATTTTAGACACCTTCAACTCACTACCTTTAGCAATCCAATACTTGAAATTTGTAGTGCTCTGCTCAAATTCACATCACTCGCATTGATCTCACATCTATATTGCTTCTCTCTTTATTCTTCCATACATATCACAACATTAGAAAGTTCTTATTTATATGAACCTCAACCTTGAAAACCTTCTCTAAGGTTGGAAACTATCTGTTACACTTACAAATTCAAAATAGATCAGAACCTAAACATTCCTACGGTGGATAAGAATGAAGGCAACCGAATATAAATAATTTTAAATTAGGACCAAAATAGATCACAACAAACCTCAACATGCTTCCATAAACTTCACATATAATGCTAAGATAAGGTCTACCAATACTTGTGTTAAACACCATAAACATTAAGTACATGCTTCCTTAAATCAATCCAAAATTTCCAGATAAAAAATTCACTTTGAACACAATCTAGAATAAACCTCAAACCACCTAAGATTCATCAAACACTTCATCAAAGCTCACATCATACAAATACTTCAACTCAGAGAAACTGATAAACCTTATGTGCACATGGACATATGAAACTCTATACTATGCCAAATAAAGTGACACCTTGAATATTGAAAGATACAAAAATTATAAGAAAATTACCATATTGGGACAATTTGAAGCCAAATTGTGGAGAAATGTGAAGAAAATACATTTTTCCCAGGCCATAGAAAACATCACTAAAATATTGGTTCACACATTGGTGAAAATATATCACACTATACAACGATTTAGAAACCCAAATTATAAATATAGCAACCTCTAACAACCATGAAAAACATATGAGATCTATATAGGCATAGCCTCAACACAGAAGAAACATAGAGTACATACCATAGAACATTTTGAACACTTGCACAACACTATTTACTCTATTTATCAAATTTTCTCAAAAGAACTTGGAAACCAAGTACCAGAGACATCATCTCATCTCATTACTTCATTCCAACTCATCTTCAAAAACTGCAACAAAAAGATATCTCCATGTACTCACAACACTTCCTCAAAATCTCAACTATACATGTACAACCTACAACAACCTATTTTCCTCTTTTTCACAATTTTCTCAATATCCTCGACATGCAACAAACTTCCTTAACGCATAGTTGACATCAATGACAACACCTGTCAAAAGAATTCATGTTGAAATCAGCGAAAACACCTTCATAATTGCAAATATCTCCCCCTTTGTCATTGATGGCAACACATGATATGAAAAACCATCAAAGACAACATACACTTTATTCTTGCATAATCTCTCTCTTTACAAGATTCTCTCTCCCCTTGAGTAGATGAACTCTTACACATGATATTTTATCTCCCCCTTTGACATAAATAGAAAAGCATAATTTTTTTTCCATTTTTCTCTCCCTTTGACACAACATGACACTACCTACTCCCCTTGAGAGGTAGCCACTAATATCAGTCTAGAAAAGAGATAGATCCATGGATCCATTGGACTGATGCATCTCCAGATGCATCTAGTTCAAACAAGGAGTCTAAATAACCCCCAACTTCTCCTAAAGATACTCAAAAGTATCTTTAGGAAGATCCTTATTGAATATGTCAGCAATCTGGTCCTGTGTAGGTACATATTAAAGTTTCACCTCATTCTCCATAACCTTCTCTCTCAGAAAGTGATACCTGATAGATATATTCTTTATCCTTGAATGCATCACTAAAATATTTGAAATTTTAATTGTAATTGTATTATCACAAAAGATAGATATAGGCTCATCATATACAACTTTGATATCCTTCAATGTCTAACTCATCCACAAAAATTGTGTACAACATGATGTTGTTGCAATATACTCAGCCTCTATAGTGGATAAGGAAATGGAATTTTGTTTCTTACTCAACCATGACACTTATCTTCATCCAAGAAAGAATGCACCACCACTTGTACTTTTCTTGTCATCAACACAACCAACCCAATATACATTTGTATAGGCACTTAATGTGAAATCAATATCCTTAGGATACCACAAGCCATAATCTAGAGTGCATCTTAAATATTTGAATATCTTCACAAATGCAACATGTGTTTCTTTAGGTTCTTCTTGAAATCTAGCCACAATATAAATTGCATGCATGATATTCGGTCTAGTAGCAAGTAGATATAGTAGTCCACCAATCATAGATCTAAATTTGCTCTGGTCAGCCTTAGGTGAATCATCATCTCTACTCAATTTACAACTAAACACCATAGGAGTGCATATTGGTTTGGAGTCATCCATTCCAAACTTCTTCAACATCACTTTGACATATTTAGACCGTGAAATGAAAATCCCTTTATCTTTTTGATTGATTTATAGCCCAAGGAATAAATTCATATTGAAATATCAAAAAAAAATTGCATCTCTTCAAGGTGATTCCACAATACTAGCTTACAATTTTTGGCTAAACTGGACACTGAACTGATTTTTTCTAACTAAATCTTCACTTTTGGGCACCTATAGCAGCTAAACCATGAGGAATTTGATGATGATGCAAACTAGTGATTTGTGAAATTTTATTTGTAGATTCTAAATATAAGTTTTTCATTTTTTTGGAATCATATTGCACTTCTTTTTCCATCTCCTTTGAAAACTAGTTTTTATCAGTAAACACTATTTTTAAGGAGTGATTCTCACTGTATACAACATAAATTTTTTCCTATGAAAGATAAAATTATAACTTTTTTGAATTTAGATTTGTAACTATGATATCTAACACTTTCATTTGGTTTCATAGTGTTTTATTGAATATTTTTTCCTTAATCAAGTTTCAATGTTAAACCAATTACAATTTAAACATAGGCGAACCATATACAACATAGTATGTATCGAAATTCAAACTTTTTTACTAGATCAAGGACATCAATACCTAGCCTACACATATTTTCAAAATTTTATTTTGATAATCTGCTATTTTTTCACATGTGCAGAATAGAGAGCTTGATTTTCGATGAAAAATATATGTTTAATCAAACTAAAAAATCAAATACATAATAAAACCAAAACATATTAAAATTATATTTGATGGATAGCTCATTCCAAGGACTACTATCATCCAATTGGGTCTGTGAAGTCTCCTCCATTTTCATCCTCAACTTGAGCTTCGAAGGGAAAAATTCTAGAGAAAGTTGGTGCTAGAGGGGGAGAAGGAGGGAGCAAGGGGGACAAGGGGGCTTCAAATTAACCCAAGTTTGAGTGAACCCCCCTTGGAGGTTTTCTCAAACCTAGTTTCATTCAAACTTGGGTTCGATTGAACCCCCTCTTTTCCATTGTTTTCATCAAAAAAGTGCATAAAAAGTGGAACCCATCATTTAATATGGTTTACTCAAACCAAGGCCCATTCAAACCCCTTTTGGGTCCATTCGAACACCCTATTTCGTGCAAAGCCCTCAAAAGAAAAAAAAAATCATAGGAGCATTTTTGCAATTTTCCTTCCTCACTAGGATTGTAAACCAGTTTTGTGGGTTTACCCTTCAACAAATTTCTTACACATAGCTTCATTTCCTCTAAAGATAATATCATCTACATATACAACCACTATCAAGATTTTTTGTTCCTCAATTTTGAAGTAACGGATACTATTTGTGGTGCCCTTACTAAATCCTTGTTGTATCAAATATTTATCCGAGCTTGCTTCAGTCCATATAATTCCTTCTTCTATTTGTACACCATATCTAGTTGATTTGACAATTGAAATCCTTTCGGTTGTTCCATGTAAACTTCTTCCAATTCACCATTCAAAAAAGAAAAATTCACATCCATCTAATAAACTTTAAAGTCCCTATGTGTTACAAATTCCAAAAGCATTCTGATAGATTCCATCCTAAGTACAAGAGAAAATGTCTCCTCAAAGTCTATTCCTTCCACTTGTGATTAACATTTACAATCCTTGCCTTATTTCTCACCACTTCTCCATTCTCATTCAACTTGTTTTTGAATACCCACTTAGTTCCAATTATGTCCGTATTTGCTAGTCTAGGAACCAATTCCCAAGTCTAATAGTTTTCAATTTTCATAAGTTCTTCCATCGCCTTCATCCAATATTCATTTTTGCATGCATCACTCACTATTTTAGGTTCAACTTTAGAAATTAAACATAGATTCACCTCAACTTCAACAACTTTGCTTCTTGTCAATACTCCTTTCCTCTTTTATCCAATGATTTGTTCTTTAGAATTATTATTTTGCACATACTTAGGGGTCTTAGGGGTCTTCTCTCGAGCTTCTTCCTCTTCATTTTGCACTTCTTTTTCTTCTTCTTCTCTACAATTAGGTTCATCTGAAACATCCATCTACTGCAACTGAATTCTACAAATTTTCATCAACCTTAACATTTTCACTTTCAATTATCTTTCTCAAAATTTTGTTGTAACATCTGTAAACTTTTCTTATAGTAGAATATCCAAGGAAGATATCTTCATCAACCCTTGCATCAAACTTTCTTATGTTTTCTTCTTCTCTTTTGATATAATATTTGCTTCCAAATAATCTAAAGTACTTCAGAGTGGGAATCCTTCCATACATAACTCATAGGGATTCTTTGTGATGTTAGCTTTAGCTTGAAATTTGTTAAGTATGTAAACAAAAATATGAATTTATTCTCTCTAGTAAACTTCTAGTAGATTTCTCTTTCATCATAGTCCTAGCAACCTCTTGAATAGTCTATTTTTGTCTTTCAAACAACCCCATTCTGCTAAGGAGTTATAGGGACAGACAAGTGCCTCTTTATTCAATGAACTTAAGAAACATGTAAAACTCATTGGAGATGAATTCTCCACCTCTTTCATGCCTCAAACATTTGACTTTTAGATCCATTTCATTTTCAACCATAGCTTTAAATGCCTTGAATTTATCTAATGCATCAATTTTTTCTCTAAGAAAAGTAACCCATTTCATTCTAGAGTAATCATCAATAAAAAGCATGAAATACATGTCACCTTGTAGACTTCTCACCCTTTTAGGACCATAAATATCTATATGTATTAAATCTAGTAGTCTAGTATCAGATTATCCATATTCTTTGAAACTACTCCTTGTTTTTTTTTCCAAATTAACAACTCTGGTAGAAAACATTGATAGGATTTGTGATTCTTGGTAGATCTGTCACTACATGAACTGGACTTATTCTTGAAAAATTATCAAAATTCATGTGACACATCCTTTTGTACCATAACCAACTTCCATTAATCTGAGACATAAAGCAATGTCCATCAACACCCTTAAGCTAATAAATATTTCTATCAGTCCTCTTACTAGCAACAATCACCGTTTCAGACCCTTTTTTGATCTCACATGTTTCATACTTAAACACAAGATTATATCCTTTTCTACACACTTTTCCAACACCCTTAACATAGTAAACATTATGACTATTATTCTTTCCATCAAAACTAATTGAACCTATTCCACAAGTATTACCTCTTGAATCATCTCCAAATTTAACTAATTCTCTATTATACTTTTCAAGTTTAACAAACTTAATTTTCTCTTTGTTCATGTGATTAGAGTAGCCACTATCAAAAACCTAATAATTATTGTCTTCTTTAACATGAAAATTAGATACCAAAGTACCTTCAACCTTATCCTTCTTCTCTGGATCACTTTCCTTAACACAACTTTCAGCCCTGGTTAGCAAAACTAGATTCTTCTTTTATAGCCAAGAACAATTATTTATTATCATCAAAATCTCCATAATTATATTCATCATTAGAAATTCTAGCATCTTCTCAAACATGGTAATCTATTTTAATAATCTTTTTGTTAGACTCAAGGGAACACTGAGAGGGGGGGGGGGTGAATCAATGCTCAACAAATCCTAAGTTTATTACTCTGAAACTTAAACCATTATGTCATTACATTAAAATAAATATGCAATCATTCAAAGGAAAAATTCATAACACCATAACACAAAGATTTTTGCATGGAAACCCTATTAGAGGAAAAACTACGGTGGAGGTTAGTCCATAATTTGAGTACTCAAATAAAGTTTTACAAAAGAGAATGCACTTGCATTCAAGCACACTACCTAGAGCTCACTGCTCAAAAGGGAAGGCTCATTGCCTTTCAAAAGTTCAGATTAAAACCATCTGAAGGATGAACTAAGATAGTAGCATCTATTCATGCCAAGTTATAGTTTCAATTAAGCTCGTAGATTTGATTCTGACTCTTCTTTCTGACTCTTCACTTCGCTCTGCTCTTTTCTACTCTTCACATCACACATAGACAAATTTGCATAATTACTCTGCTGAATTTCACACCACACATCTGCTATGTTCTCTATCCCCACTATCACACATACTTCTTCTCCTAAAATCATAAAACCAATCACATATATATATCTGCTATCAAGGATTTGAACATTCACATGTCGGCTTCATAAAACATTAAGTTCTTCTCAAATGTCGGCTAGATCTACCACAAATTCTTTATGCATATCCTCCAAAGTCAGTTAAGACATAGAGATGACCCAAACAAACATAACCGAGCATGAAAACATTTAATTAATTACTCCTTATACATCCACGATTACTATATTCGCCAAGTCAGCCTTCTAGCATAGATAACCAGCAAATTAGTGTACCAGATCTCTTAGATCACATACTAGTGAATGTGCATCAGCATACTTCTCGAATAAGGTAATATAAACATCACAAAACCTTCCTTTGAGATCCACAACCCAGAATAATAGTCTGGTGAGGTGATTGGATCAATATTATTTCCTTTAATCGGATGTCCTATTATTCACTCTGCTCTACCAATGTGAACCAAAACTATACTGTAGATCAGATGCATGACTTAGTTTTCCATCAATGAAAATACTTACAAGCCATATGCCAACAATCTCCCCCTTTGGCATTGATGACAACACTTACTAAAAAATTACTAAGTATCAAAAGAATTATAAGTATGCTGCCAAACCGCTTTCTCTCCCTCTGCTTCAAAAGATTTCATAACCCAACTCCCCCTAAGATTGATGAGACATTTTTCACTGCACTCTCTCCCCCTTTGACATCAATGACAAAGCATAGAAACCATAAGCCAAAAAGACAAAAAAAGGTGTTCAAAATCTCCAAAAATTAAAAATGTATATATCGATAATTCTCCTCCTTAGACCAAAACTTCAAAAATCTGAAAACAATTGATTGCTACTTTAGAAAATTATCTTATTATTTTTCTTCATTTCTAGGAGGAACTTCTTCCAAGCATCTATTGTGATCCCAATGATAATGATCAAACTATTGTTCTTGGATTTTTTTTTGACAATTTCAGTTAAAGATTCCAGAATTGTAATTGCTTCCTCTAGTTTCTCACCTTTCCTTAGAATCTCCACCATCTGCTCCAATCTACATTTGGTTTAATCCTCCACCTTCCAAAAAGTATCAACAAGTGTGTTCTTGGTGAATTGAATTTTCGTGTGTTCAAACTATAGTTGCCAAATTATTTTCCTAATGGTGCCATCGTAATCCCAAACCATGTCAAATATTTTTCCAATGCCATTCAATTCTGTTTCAATCTGCTCCAATTTCTCTTTGTAATTACTAACAACATGGGACCAACATATGCAATAGTTGTATATGTTATTAGCTGCATTGATGCATTGCCTTAACTCATTCATTTTCTTCTTCAATTTGGTAAGTGATACTCTAAACTGCTCCTTCAAATGAGAAATAACTTCACCTTCTTCTTTGTCTTTATCCCGAGAGTTCATTGTTTCTTTGTTGCATTTAATCATTTCCTCAAGTAGAATGTTCTACAAACTTTCCAATTTGATCTTGCAGTGCTCAACATGAGAATTTAGTATACTCAAAATCATATCTTGATCATATGATGGTCTAACATACCATAACTTAGCGATCTTCTGCATTCCACCTTCTTCCCGAATAAGTTGTTGTATCTTTTCCTTTGTCAAGTCATCTTCTTCCTCACTAGCTTTTTTTGGTTTTGATTCATTTTTTTGTGGATCCTCAGTTTCTTCATTAGATTCTTCATCTGGAATATCCACAATTTCCTTTTCTTTGTATTTTCCCTCAATTCTGGGAACTTTGCATTCTGGAGGGTTGTATTTAACAATTTCTTTTTCTCTTTTCTACTTCATATCCATGCCACCGGAAGAGGAACCAACTTCAATTGTTCTTACCAGAAGGGAAATATTGAATGAACCACACTTTCCAAGCACATTCTTAGAAAATTTCAAATTTTTGATCCCAATCATCCAAGCTCCTAGAATATGCGTATATTTGTCTACAGACTGGTTTGTTTCTTTTCCACACCACATTGTCGATCTTTGGCAAAAAATTCAAGAAATACATTACTAAACATATAATCAGAGTACCAAACCTGAAAGGATAGGTTGTTTCTTTTTTTAGTTTCACATTCTCCATTAGCTAATCATTTATCAACTCGCATAGGTCAAACTCTTGGGCTTCAATTATCATCTTGTGAGAAATATAGATAGTGCCAGCCGAGGTCGCTCCTTCTCGGTTTTTGAAAAAGACTTTATATAAAATTTTGTGCGCAATATACTTAGTAACAAGATTCTTGATCATCACAATTATCAACGCCCTTTGATCTTCAATTATTCCAGTTAGGGTTTCAACTTCCTTTTTTCAGATGGATTTCTTCCTTGGTATATCTCTGACTTTGCATAATCTAGTCAAATTCTCAATTATTTCCTATAAGATGGTATAGGGTTTTTATTAAAGATAAAGTATCATCATGCAATCTACTCATTCCAAATATCCAAAAATAATTGCATTCTCAAAGTATGGAAACTCATTCCAAATATCCAAACTTTTGTGTTTGGCTTCATTCAATTTATTCAATTCGTTGGGTAATAATAGATTCCTCATGGACCTAATCTTTCCATTGTTATATTCGTCCAAAGTGTGTAACACCCCTATGTTTAGATTATGATGCTTTGATATTTTGATCGCTATTTATAGAGCGATGTGGACTAGTTGTGGTGGTTTGATGTTATTTCCTTTGATGTTATTATTGGACATGTCCTTGATTAGTATAATGATGGTTTGGTATAACATGGTTATTGCACATGAGTATTTTATTTATGTTGAAATGGTCAGTTTGGTGATACTGTACTGGTGAAGGGGATGGAGTTGCATCACTCAGTTGCGAGCACCCTATGATTTCATGACTTCCTCTTCACGGTGTGTTTTATGATGTTTTTTGTATACATGTGCTAATGATGCCTTGTTTATAGGTTTGCAGGTATAGGACATCGATTCCACCTGGCTTCACAAGTTTGAGCATGTCGACCCAATGGTTATGTTAATTGGGAGATAGTAGCTAGGTTACTTGTGTCAAGTCTACACCCTAGCCTCAGTGTGTTGTCAGGTTTAGTCAGTTGTGCTTGTTTAAATGTGTTTATTATTGCTTTATGTTATCATGTTAAAATGCTTTATAGAGGATTTAGTGAATTTCATTATTAAAAGTAAAATATTAGATTATGCTTATTTTAAATGTTGAGGTTTTAGAATTAATAAATTTAATTTAATTAATAAAAAGATAATCCTTGGATTATTTTATTTATTGATTAATTAAATTGTTTATATTTGAATCGGAAATGTTTAATTATTAAAATATTTAATTATGATTATTAGAAGATTTTATGCCAAGAGGGTTGTTGAAGATATTTGGAAATTGCTAGCAAGTGTTAGAAAAATTTAATGAATTTGTTAGTGAAATTAATTCGCGGGAGATAATTTTGGCTTTGGGTGAGGAAGAAGAAAGCTTTTTCATGACAAGGCACAATTTTTTTTGGAGGTTGGGAATTGGTTGGAAAAAGGATTTCTTGCTGTGATCTAGAGATTTTTGGAAAAAGTATTTGGATGTAGAAATTGTTTGGTATATTTGCATCCTTAGAAATTTGTTTGGAAAATTTTGGCATTGATCTGGTGAATTTTGGGGAAGAATTTGTTATGGAAATTACTTTGGAAGCTTGGGAAAAATTAAAATCTACAGGAAAAGTTTTACATCAAACGTCACTTCCTCAGGCTTCCGAATATAGGTTCCTTTACTTATTTTATTGTTTTGCAATTTAGAAAGATTGCCTATACAAAAAGAATTTATATTTTGTGTAGAAGCTTTTAAATTATCTTGTAAATTTGTAAGGCTTCTGTGTTTGAAAATATTTCATGAATATTTTAGTGCTTCTGTAGAAGATTTTATAGTGAAATTAGAGAGCCTCTGTAGAAAATTGTCAAAAACCTCTAGAAATTTTTGTAAATACTCCTGTAGAAAATTTTCTTTTATTTTGTTTCCAATTGGATCTATATGGCTAGGCAATGGTAAATCTCTGGGTAAATTGTGAAATCCTTTTTGTGTAAGATATTTGTGATTATTGTATTTTCTGGGAGTCAAATAAATAATTCCTGTAGTGTGAAAATATATTGTCATATGAAATAAACCTATGATATTTATATATGTATCATGAAGTCTTTGTAAATTTTCTACTTAGAAAGGGAACCCTGTGTTGGAAAAAAAAATTATGTAAATTATGGAATAATTACACTTGTAGATAGCCAACCTATAAGAAAATAAGTTGCCCAATTTGAATGTTTGTATGGAAAATCTTCATTATATATATATATACATATATATTTGTTTATTGAAACCTGTATATATATATATATTTTATTGTGAAAATTGTGAAAGCTTTTGTCATTGCATTAGAGTCATTGTACGACGTACCTGGAAGGGAATTCCTCATAATGCAATTTTAATTTTTGGTGTAGAATTTCTTATGGTGAGGAGGCAGTGAATCTCACCACCACACCCCCTCAAGGGAGGTAGACGATGGTGTGTCCACTGCCACTTCCTAAAGGGAAGGATGACAGACACCCCACAATCTGCCCCCCCAAGCACAAGGGTTTGATTGTGGTTAACACTACAATCTCCCCCAAATACATTATGTGTTGTTTCATATTAATCTTGAAAATTGTGAATAGTTTCATCTGCCTACGAATTAAGTTAGATATTGCCACCTGTATTAAATTGAGATTTGATTTATATATATAAAATATTATTTATGTTAAATAATATATATATATTATTTGGGTAATATGTAATATATATATATATATGTTTAATAATTTATTTTTGTGTAATATATTGGTTGTATATTTAATATATATATTATGGGTACATATACATAATTATATATTTAAATATATAATTATGTATATATTTCATGTATATATATATATATATATTTTAATATATATTTTAATGAAGTTTTATTTTTTTAAATGGTTGCATGCATATATGTTCAGGTAGGGGTGAGTTAATCCTCTAGGGAAATTGTGTTGTTTTTTTAAAAGTAATTGAAGAATTGGTCTTTTCTATAAAATTTAGTATTTCCCTTCTTTGTATCTGAAGAGGCATTAAGATTATTTTAATTTATTTATTTTCTATTAGGGCAATTGTTTTTAATGTGAATTCAATGTGGAAGGGAAATGGATTTAAAATATCAAAAATTAGATTATTTCCTTTATGATTGCCTTTCATGTTATTTCCTCTGTATTCTTGTTTGGGGAAGTTGGTTTAGAAATATTTAAGACTTCCTGTAGTAAAAGGGAAATGGGGGTTGTGTTTTATTTTGAGTCAACCTAGTATTTAAAATATTTGAATTAGATAAAAAAAAAATTATAAATAGGAGCATGCATTTAATGCATGTTTAGATAATTTAAAAAAAATAAAAATTGATGAGGGAATATGATTTCTAAATAGATGAAAATGGTAAATTGATTTAAGTAAGAAGAATTGATTTCTGCATTGTTGGAAATGGAAATTGATTTAAACAGATGATTTGGGAAAGTGTATTACTGAAACTCCTATATTGAAGTTGGATTTAGTATATCTGAAGGATATATTTGTTTTGATTTAAATTTCTTTGAGAATGTGATTTCTTTAGTAGCATATTGGGGTAATTGAATAGAAGTGTTTGTTGAGGTTCTATAAGTCTTCCAGTAGAGGTGTGTTAATGTTTGGGGGTTGTATTTAATAGTCTTTCCTTTTGTGATTCCCTTGGGTAGGGCATTGCCATTTTTAGTGAGTCACCCAATTTCCATGAATGAGAATGGTTAACCTCCTTTGTATGGAGTGGTTTTGGTTATTTGTCTCTTCCTTAGTTTGGAGTGGTTATGTTCCATGTGTTCACAGTGGGAGAGTAAATCTTGATGGGGGTCGGGATCAGTGAAGATCTATTGGGTAACTCATGTACCTTTGTGGTAAAACTTCTCCTAGGTCAGTTGTATATTAGTTTTGTGAAGTAAAAGATTGTGTAACACTGAAAGCAATGCAACCTTGTGATTGTTTAGTTCATGTATTTGGTTGAGTCAATATGAGTCAGCCTATGTCTAGAGGTAGTAGGTTTGGCCATGTATTATTGTTACTATCTCCTAGCATGGGGAGTGGGCCTTCAGGTACCACTTGGTTGGTAGGAACGTGCACCCTACGCCATTGGATCCCCCTTGATTTTTAGTTCATGATGGTGAACTTTCTAGTTGGAGAGCTCGTGGTTTCCAATTATATTTCATGCTTTGTTATTATTTCAATTGGTTCTTGTAATTATTACACCTTAGTTTTTTTCGAGGTGGTTGTTTGTATTATGTAATCACATTAATATGTACTACCTCATTTGGGGAATGAGTGATGTAATATTATCTGTTAAGGTAATGATAAATGAAAGCTTATTGTATTTCTTATTGTTATGAAGTAATTTACATGTATGGAATGTATGAGCATTTAATTCCTGAAGTAGTTATAATGCTATGGATGTAATTATGTGTATTTTTTGGATTTATATGTAATCTTTGTCGCGTGCCTTAGAGGTTGGTGCGAAAGTGTTGTGCATCTTCCTTGTTAATAATGCACTTTTAAGAAAAAAAATTGTACACTTCGGTAGTGGTACAACTTCCTTTAGGGTTTCATGGTGGGGCATTACACATGATATCAGAGCCCCAGGTTCATACACTGGGTACTCTAGGTACATTTGAGTCCACTATGTTATCTTTGTGAATCTGTTAGTGGAGTTGTTAAGTGATCATGTGTTCATGGCCTTGACATTTAGCATGATGTACTTTGTGGAAAAGAGTAGCATAATAGATAACTGATAAAAGTTATGGATGGAAAGTAATGACATATATCCCATGGGTTATGGAATTTGATGTTCTTATGGGATTATGTATGTAGTTTTACCCCCTATAAGTGTAAGGTACCAATAACTGTGTCTTGTTTGAGTGTTGTGAATACCCCGTACTTGCTTTATGTATCCATGTGATGGTGATACTTGGTACCCATCCTTGGGGGAAAAGTTTCACTTTGGTGTGGGATTTACCATACCATTATGTGTGTTTGCATGTTTGTTACCTGATTGAGGGCCAACCCATGTGTGGTTGAAACTTATATATAAGAGTAACCAAAAGCTAGTTTCATAGATTCTTTTTCTTTTGGTTCTCTAGCCCCTCAATCCATGAAGGGATAATAGCAGCCACAAAGTTCCTTGGGTGGAGTGTGCAGCGTACACATATTGCGGCATAGAGAATCTTAGCTCAACCAACCCTGAGGAAACATACCCACTACTTTCCATTATGATGGATCATGATACTTGATCCATATGTGTTAACCTAATCCCCATAGATTTGAGTACAACAACAAAGGTTGGTTAGTGTATGTCTGGCCATCCTTAGGGACTGATGCAGGAGCATCCAGTGGCGTAAGGGCAATCCTACATCACCCAAAAATATATTTACTTTCATTTAGATTTTTTTTTTTTGTAGATGTTTTTGCATTTCTGGATACCCTTTTCGTCGAAGAAGAATTCCCAACTTTCAGAACTGCTTTTCTGCTTTTTCTGCTCGACTGCTATTTTTAGCAGGTATGATTTTGAAGGCATGAGGAGACAAAAATTTAAGGGAAGCTTCAGGACAGAATAATAAACACTTTGGTGAAAGAATCAGACAAAGATCATTCTCAGTTCAAAAGTTATTCAAGTTTCAGTTTCTGCGTTTTTCCCTACAAAATCTTTGGAGCTAATTTTGAGGGACTTAAAGGCTCCGGATGGGCCCGAAAATTGGTGGAAAACAAAAGTGGTTAGCCTTTAGGCCCCACTTTTCGGCACTTCATTTTCACAAGACCTTTCCGAAAAGGTATTATTATTGAAGATCTTGAGTTAGGGCTTCCAGAATTTTGTGCATAATTAGAATGTTGTTTTTGGCTCCAAACAGAGAATTGGGCTATTTATGGGGTAGTAACTGATTTTTGTGAGTAGTTTTTGGGGAAAGAAGATCGCATGTTGCGAATAGGGGAATTTCTGTAATTTATTTTCTGTAATTTGCATGTATTGCAGAACTCAAGGATTGGAGATCCTCTGAATGTAAGAATTTCATATTTTGAAAATAATAAGAATCTCTAGTTTTTCTGTGTGATTTTCTTGTGTCTCGGGTTGCACCCTCATCAGGGACATTGATCTAGCATTAGCAAGTAAACCTCATTCGTATGAGAGGTGAAGCTCGGTAGCCCCATATGGTTATTATCATATTGTAATATATATTCAGTGTATTTGCACTTGTTTTGACATGATGTAATAGAGATGATGCCACACCTCACTTATGTTTCGACATAGTGTTGGTGATGATGCTATGATATGCTATATTTGCACATGTTTTGATATGATGCAATATGATGCCACACCCCACTAATGTTTTGACATAGTGATGGTGATGATGTCGTGTTACACGATGCCACATGCATAGACATGTGCAAGCGCATTATGATATTGTCTTTGATAGCCTACTTTTACGATGAGCATTATGGGGCCACGAACACTTGTAGAGGGATACTTATGGCTATTTCGACCATGTTGGTCGAGTAGTATATGAGTATATCCTAGCCATGTATACCTCTGGCTACAATGAGTTATGGTGTGTGCCTTCTCCACAAGGTCTCATGATGTGGAGTGTGTTCTATGCGTGCCTACTTCTGTGGACCCATAGACACACTGCCACATGGAATATGACTAGTACATGCCTTCTTCGACTGGCGTATGACCATTCCAAGTGATGAAATTATAGTCATGGATACACTCTAGGTCATGTGGATGGCATGCTCGCTCTACATCACATGAGGGCTATTACTATAGCTAGACATTATTTCCCCTTTCCTCATTTGGTGGCTGGTATCTAGTCACACAGTGTTGTACAGTGCAATTTTAAAGATTGTGAACTTTCTTTTTGGTTATTGATGATTTTTCAATTGATTGTGAGGGTCAACACTTTGTTTATATTTGATTGTAATGGTTTAGCCACACCTTGTGATCTTATTTTCTTATAACCCTAGTGGTTATATATATGAATTAGTGTTGAAATTATGCACATTTATTGCCTTATTGTTGAAATTGAACTTTAATTGGCTCTTCTTTATGACATTGGTGGTTAATATAGTTATCTATATTGTTTTAAATATCGGCAATGTTTCGTAATTTGATTCCTCTCCAAGGACATATGAGGCAGACTTGGTGAGTGTATACGAGGAAGTAGGTAGGGAACATTGAGGATGGGGGTATGTGAGGTTGTTATACAGCTAGGACCCACTACTCACCTATGTGTGATGACTATCTCTTGGAGGCTAATCACATTATACAACAAGATACAAGTCATTGTGGTCTTGATTGGATGGTCTCACCTTATGTGTGAACAAACACCATCAAGCCACTAATTGTGATGTTTGATTTATGTGAGATGGTTATTAGCTCTTGGTTCATGGATTTTGTATCATGGATTAGTATGCTACTTTCTGATGTCTAGATAGACCCATGTGTGGCCTTGTGATGTTCTTGGTGATGTGTATTGGTGTGTATGTGAATAATGTATGTTAAATCATGGATATGTGTTTTTGGAGACTTGGTTGGTGGTTGCTTCACCATGTTCATTTGTATGGTTTGACAATGTACTTGGCTTGGTTGATTATGTTGAGGTATGGAGTTGTTAAGTTTTGGAACCATTATTTGTGTGACTATATGGAGTTTGTTCTAGGGGTATTTGCAGGCTTCCATGAGTAATCCTAGCCCTAGTGGGGAGAATGTAACACCCCTCTATTTTTCTCTTATGTTTATATTACGATGCTTTGATATTTTGATCGCTATTTATAGAGTGATGTGGACTATTTGTGGTGGTGTGATGTTATTTCCTCTAATTTTATTATTGGACATGTCCTTGAATAGTATAATGATGGTTTAGTATGTTAAATCATGGATATGTGTTTTTGGAGACTTGGTTGGTGGTTTCTTCACCATGTTGGTTTGTATGGTTTGACAATGTACTTGGCTTGGTTGATTATGTTGAGTGTACTATTTGTATTGGTGTGTATGTGAAGAATGTATGTTAAATCATGGATATGTGTTTTTGGAGACTTGGTTGGTGGTTGCTTCACCATGTTGGTTTGTATGGTTTGATATTGTACTTGGCTTGGTTGATTATGTTGAGTTATGGAGTGGTTAAGTTTTGGAACCATTATTTGTGTGACTATATGGAGTTTGTTCTAGGGGTATTTGTAGGCTTCCAGGAGTAAGCCTAGCCCTAGGGGGGAGAATATAACACCCCTCTATTTTTCTCTTATGTTTAGATTATGATGCTTTGATATTTTGATAGCTATTTAGAGAGTGATGTGGACTATTTGTGGTGGTGCGATATTATTATTGGACATGTCCTTGATTAGTATAATGATGGTTTGGTATAACATGGTTATTGCACATGAGTATTTTATTTATGTTGAAATGGTCAGTTTGGTGATGTTGTATTGGTGAAGGGAACGTAGTTGCATCACTTGCTTGTGAGTGCCCTGCGATTTCATGACTTCCTCTTCACAGTGTGTTTTATGATGTTGTTTGTATACATGTGCTATTGAAGCCTCGTTTATAGGTTTGTGGGTACATGACATCAACTCCACTTGGCTTCACAAGTTTGAGCATGTCGACCCAACGATTATGTTGATTGGGAGATAATAGCTAGGTTAATTGTGTCAAGTCTACACCCTAGCCTCAGTGTGTTGTTAGGTTAATTCAGTTGTGCTTGTTTAAATGTGTTTATTATTGCTTTGTATTATCATGTTAAAATGATTTATAGAGGATTTAGTGAATTTCATTATTAAAAGTAAAATATTAGATTATGCTTATTTTAAATGTTGAGGTTTTAGAATTAATAAATAAATAAATTTAATTTAATTAATAAAAATATAATCCTTGGATTACTTTATTTATTGATTAATTAAATTAATTAAATTGTTTATATTTGAATGGGAAATGTTTTAATTATTAAAATATTTAATTTTGATTATTAGAAGATTTTATGCTATGAGGGTTGTTGAAGATATTTGGAAATTGTCAGCAAGTGTTAGAAAAATTTAATGAATTTGTTGGGGAAATTAATTCCCGAGAGATATTTTGGCTTTGGGTGAGGAAGCAAAACACTTCTTCATAGCAAGGTACGAGATTTTTTGGAGGTTGGGAATTGGTTGGAAAAAGGATTTCTTGCTATGATCTAGAGATTTTTGGAAAAAGTATTTGGATGTAGGAATTGTTTGTATTTTTGCATCCTTAGAAATTTGTTTGGAAAATTATGGGTGTGATCTAGTGAACTTTGGGGAAGAATTTGCTATAGAAATTACTTTGGAAGCTTGGGAAAAATTGGAATCTACAGGAAAAGTTTTACATCAAACATCACTTCCTCGGTCTTCCGGATATAGGTTCCTTTAATTATTTTATTGTTTTGCAATTTAGAAAGATTACATGTACAAAAAGAATTTATATTTTGTGTCAAAGCTTTTAAATTATCTTGTAAATTTGTAAGGCTTTTGTGTTTGAAAATTTTTGGTGAATATTTTAGTGCTTCTATAGAAGATTTTATAGTGAAATTAGAGAGCCTCTATAGAAAATTGTCGAAAACCTCTAGAATTTTTTGTAAATACTCCTGTAGGAAATTTTATTTTATTTTGTTTCCAATTGGATCTATATGGCTGGGTAATGGTAAATCTCTAGGTAAATTGTGAAATCCTTTTTGTGTAAGATATTTGTGATTATTGTCTTTTTTGAGAGTCGGATAAATAATTCTTGTAGTGTGAAAATATATTGTCATATGAAGTAAACCTCTGATATTTATATATGTGCTATGAAGTCTTCATAAATTTTATACTTAGAAAGGGAACCCTGCATTGGAAATTACTATCTGTAAATTTTGGAATTAGAAAGGGAACCCTTTGTTAGATTTTTTTTTTTATGTAAATTATGGAATAATTACACCTGTGGATAGCCGTATATGAAAATAAGTTGCCCAATTTGAATGTTTGTATGGAAATATATATATATATATATATATATATATATATATATATATATTGTGAACCCCTATCCTAGACCTGCACAAACACAAGAAACAAACACATTATTAGGTTCATATGCAAGTAACAACAAGGATTCCCCATGAAATTCATTAGCAATGCTTGAAATAGGAAAATATGAAGAATCAATACAAGAAAGTAAATAAATCCTAATTAAGCATGCAAATCCTCAATCACATGGGGCAATTGGTGCCAACTATGTGTAGAAATTGGCTCTTTCCCAACTTCTTTGTAAACTTGATGAATATTGATCCACTTGATGGTGAAAAACAATGTGATTCCTTGCTAAAATCTGCAATAACCTAGCTATGATGATGGAAAATGCTCAAGGAAATGAATAAAATTTCTCTAAATGTGAAGATAATAACTTTTCCCTCAAATTGTGGATGTCCAAAATGAGATGATAAGCCTCTTATTTATAGATTTGATTTAGAAGAGAAGAGGAAAAATGGATGAATGTGGGATCATTCAACATCCAATGGCCAAGTTCCACTTGTCAAGATGTTAATGGAAGAAGGTTGTGTACATTTTGATGAATGAACCAATAAATGATATTAGGTGGAATTTCAAATTTGTGAAATGACTTGTTGGATGGAGGAAACAATTACTTAAATGCCACTTGGCTCAATGCACAATGATATGCAAGAGGATTTAAATGCCTTGTTGGAAGGACAAATCCCTATTGGAGGGATTTTCAAATTTGAAGGAATATTCCTTTTTTATACCATGTGAGGGAAAATAGGGATTTTAATAAATCAAAATAAATGATTTATTATGCAAGTGGGATTATCTAGAGGATGTGACATGGATTAGAATTAAATTAATAAAAGGTTAATAATTTAATGGGGGATTAGGTGATGTGACCATTTTGACTTAGATTTATGGGTTGATTTAAATCAAAAGATGAGAAATAGATTTAATTAAATAAAGGACTTGACTTATTTAATTAAAGAGGAATTATGATGTTAGATTAAATAGAATAGGGTTTAATTTATTCAATTTAATGGGATGAAAGGTGATGACCAACTGAGAAGGTGATTCAGGATGAAATGATGTTAGTAATTAGGATTAAGTTCATAAGATCAATTTGGTACATTTTCCATGTCTCCATATATATATATATATATTGAAACCTGGGAGAACCCACAAAAGTGGTTTACAATTCGAATGAGGAAGGAAAACTTCCAAAAACTACACCCACTAAAAAAAAAATCATTTTGGGGGGTTCAAATGAACTCAAGGTTTGAGTGAACCCCTTTCAATGTGGGAACCTGCATTTTCCATTGTGGAAGGGGGTTTCACTCAAACCCCCCTTTTCCCACCTTCCCACCCTCTGACACAAAAATTCTCCAGATTTTTGCCCTTCGAAGCTCCGATTGAGGATGAAAATGGAGGAGACTTCATAGACTCAACTGGAAGATGTTATTCCTTGGAACGAGCTATCCAACGAATATAATTTTAATATGTTTTGGTTTTATTATGTATTTGTTTTTTTAGTTTTATTAAACATAGGGTTTTCACTCAAAATCAAGCTCACTATTCTACACATTTGGAAAAATAGCACATTATCAAAATAAAATTTTGAAAAATATATTTGGGCTGGGTATTGTTGTCCTTAATCCATTAAAAAAAATGAATTTCAATACATACAAAAAATGTTATGTGGTATACAGTCTGCCTATATTTGAATTGTAATTAGTTCGACTTCAAAACTTGATTAAGAAAAAAATATTTAATAAAACACTATGAAACCAAATGAAAGTGCTAGATATCGTAGTTAAAAATCTAAATTCGAAAAAAATAGAATTTTATCCTTCATACAAAAAAAATTATGTTGTATACGGTGAGCGTCACTCCTTAAAAATGTTGATTTTTTAAAAAAGCTAGTTTTCGAAGGAGATGGAAAAATAAGTGCAATCTGATTCCATTTTTTTTGAAAAAAAAATATTTAGAATCTATAGAGAAAACTTCACAAATCACTAGTTTGAATCATCTTCAAATTCTTCATGGTTTAGCCGCTATAAGAGCCTGAAAGTGAAGATTTAGTTTAAAAAAATCAGTTGAGTGTCCAGTTTGCCCAAAAATTGTAAACCAATATTATGAGATCATCCACCTATATATATATATATATATATATTAATATATTTTATTGTGAAAATTGTGAAAGCTTATGTCATTGCATTAGAGTCATTGTACAATGTACCTAGAAGGGCATTCCTCATAATGCAATTTTAAGTTTCGGTGTAGAAATTTTTACAGTGAGGAGGTGGGTGAATCCCACTGCCGCACCCCCTCAAGGGAGGTGGATGGTGGTGTGTCCATCACCACTTCCCAAAGGGAAGGGCGAAAAACACCCCACATTCTGCCCCCCCAAGCATAGGGGTTCGGTTGTGGTTAACACCGCAGCCTCCTCCAAATGCATTATGTGTTGTTTCATATTAATCTTGAAAATTGTGAATAGTTTCATCCGCTTGCGAATTAAGTTGGATATCACCACCTGTATTAAATTGAGATTCGATTTATATATATAATATGATTTTTGTTAAATAATATATATATATATGTTTAATAATTTATTTTTGTGTAATATATTGGTTGTATTTTTAATATATATATTATGGGTATATATACATAATTATATATTTAAATATATAATTATGTATATATCTCATGTATATATATATATATATTTAAATGTATATTTTAATTAAGTTTTATTTTTTTAAATGGTTGCATGCATATATGTTCAGGTAGGGGTGAGTTAATCCTCCAAGGAAATTGTGTTATTTTTTTAAAAGTAATCGAGGAATTTGATTTTTCTGTCAAATCTAGTATTTCCCTTCTCTGTATCTAAAGAGGCATTAAGATTCTTTTAATTTATTTATTTTCTATTAGGGCAATTGTTTTTACTATGAATTCAATGTGGAAGGGAAATGGAAATGGATTTAAAATATCCAAAATTTCATTATTTCCTTTATGGTTGGCTTTCATGTTATTTCCTTTGTATTCTTGTTTGGGGAAGTTGGTTTAGAATTATTTAAGACTTCTAGTAGTAAAAAGGAAATAGGGGTTGTCTTTTATTTTGAGTCAACCCAGTATTTAAAATATTTGAATTAGATAATTTTTGTTTTATAAATAGGAGCATGCATTTAATGCATGTTTAGATAATTTAAAAGAAATAATTTTAATGAGGGAATATGATTTTTGAATAGATGAAAATGGTTAATTGATTTAAGTAAGAAGAATTGATTTCTATATTGTTGGAAATAAAAATTGATTTAAGACAAATAATTTGGGAAAGTGTATTATTGAAACTCCTATATTGAAGTTGGATTTAGTAGATCCGAAGGATAGATTTGTTCCAATTTAAATTTCTTTAAGAATGTGATTTCTTCAGTAGCGTTTTGGGGTAAGTGAATAGAAGCATTCGTTGAGGTTCTATAAGTCTTCCAGAAGAGGTGTGTTAATGTTTGGGGGTTGTATTTTATAGTCTTTCCTTTTATGATTCCCTTGGGTAGGGTGTTGCCATTTTCAGTGAGTCACTCGGTTTCCACGAATGGGAATGGTTAACCTCCTTTGTATGGAGTGGTTTTGGTTTTTTGTTTCCTCCTTAGTTTGGAGTGGTTATGTTCCATGTGTTGATAGTAGGAGAGTGAATCTTGATGGGGGTCGAAATCGGTGAAGATTTTTTGGGTAACTCATGTACCTTTTTGGTGGCCCTTCTCCTAGGTCAGATGTATATTAGTTTTGTGAAGTAAAATATTGTATAACACTAGAAGCAATGTGACCTTGTGATTGTTTTGTTCATGTATTTGGTTGAGTCAGTATGAGTCATCCTGTGTCTAGAGGTAGTAGGTTTGGCCATGTATTCTTGTTACTGTCTCCTAGCACAGGGGGTGGGCTTTTGGGTACCACTTGGTTGGGAGGAACATGCACCCTATGTCATTGGGTCCCCCTTGATTTTCAGTTTGTGATGGCAAGATTTCTAGTTGGAGATCTCATGGTTTCCAATTATATTTCATGCTTTGTTATTATTTCAATTGGTTTTTTATAATTATTACCCCTTAGTTGTTTTTGAGGTGGTTGTTTGTATTATATAATCACATTTATATGCACTACCTCATTCAGGGAATGAGTGATGTAATCTTATTTATTAATTTAATGATAACTGAAAGCTTATTGTATTTCTTATTGTTATGAAGTAATTTACATGTATGGAATGTATGAGCATTTAATTCCTTAAGTAGTTATAATGCTATGGATGTAATTATGTGTATGTTATGGATTTATATGTAATATTTGTTGTGTGCCTTAGAGTTTGTTGTTAAAGTGGTGTGCATCTTCCTTGTTAATAATGCACTTTTAAGAAAAAAAATTATGCTTTTGTAGTGGTGCAACTTCCTCTAGGGTTTCGTGGCAAGGAATTACAAAATGATTGACCCTTTGATTTGTTCCATTTTATTTTTCACACTTAGGCTTAACAACCAGACACTAGATTATATGAAAATTCTGAAGACAATTGAAATACTTGATAGATTTCGAGTTTCAATGGTGAATCAACTTCTCTACTTCAAAATTATTCTACCGAGTGCTCTCCTTCTTCTCTTCTTCGATGAAAAATGACTAATGACGATTCAAAATTGACTTTTATAGTTCACACACATGCAATAAATGCATTTGACCTAAGTTTTTTGGGTGCTCTATTTTCTCAGATAGTGACTTCTTTTTTTCTACGGACCTATGAATTCTCTGAATTTTCTTATGAAAGTTCTCCAAAAACTTTGCACATGATAAACACCCCTTTTTGACTATTATTCGCGTTCCAATACCATCTAA